>VDFB02281492.1:578380913-578516571 GCA_007258455.2 Sequoia sempervirens | reverse complement strand
ATGACCATATTTAGTAAGTCTATCAACTACAACATATATTTAGTCTTTACCTTGTGCCTTAGGGAGCTCTGTAATAAAGTTCATTGAGATACTTTCCCATTTCTTATTCAGAATTGGTAAAGGCTACAATAACCCTGCAGGAAAAACATGTTATATTTTGTTCTATTGACAAGTAAAGCATTCCCAGATGTACCTAAGAACATCTCCCTTGAGAGCCTTCCATGTAAATCTTTCCCTAATTTGTCAATAGGTCTTGAAGTACCTTGATGCCCTCTACCAGTGGTCTGTCATGTGCAACTTTTAAAACATTATCCTTTACCTTTGATCCTTGGGTAAGATAGATTATGTCTTTGTATAGAATAAAATCATCTATTACCTTATACCTATCATCTTGAATCTTCCCTTCAAGAATATTAGTGCAAAATGTGTCCTTCCCATATTCTACTATTATGTTAGCCTTCCAATCAAGAGAAATCTCTCATGATGAAAATAAGTAAGGCTTTCTTGATAGAGCATCAGCTACTACATTATCTTTCCTTTGACATATTTGAAGTAAAATTCATAGACTTGAAGCTTACTTACCCACTTATGTTGTCCGCCATTCAGTGTAATATACCCAGGGCCTACATTGCTCAGTCAACACAGATCTGATTTATATACAAAACTCAAAGAAAATTGAATGATCATTGTGACCAAAAGCATCAGAAAATAATGGTTTTTCTTGATTGAATTTTTAATACAATATCACAATTTCTAATTTTCTGTCAAAATCGATAACAAGTTTCTTTCCACAATGTTGTATTCAAATAACAGTAAGTTACATTAGTATCATAGACATTTCATACCCTTACATGTTCAGGAACGACGTCTAGGAGTGGGTATACACTAGTGTTGCAATGCACAATATCACCCTTGCTCAATGTCACGATTTAGTGGCCTTTGGCCTTCGGCGATTACAATTCACCAGCTGTTGGAATCTCAACAGCAGTTGATCCTTTGATAACTTTTGCAAAAAGAATGAGATTTGGGCTGATTGATTGGTAATCCTTGGTCTGGTGTTGGAAGAGGACGGTTGGGGTTTACTGATCCTACAGTGAACTTAGTCCTTATTTCTCTTCCAACACCTGGGTTATATTCAGTCTTCTTGGTGAGAGAACTCTTCCAAGTGGCAGATGGAATGACTATGTTTTGATTTGATCAATGATCTACTTATTTCCTCCACTTAGTGCCCTTTCTTTAGATTGATATTTTCAAGTGCTTGGAGCCTAAAACCTATGAATACAACCTGCAAATAGAAAGTCGGTTACTGCACTGGCGCAATTCATTTGAATAAGCAATTAGGTTTTAATGAACACAAGGTAGGGGTTTTGTCCCACCTGTGTTGTTATTTGAGGTTTTCATCTCAATCAGTAATCTATAGATGACAAAAGCTTCACAAAAATGCCTGCCCTAAATTGAAATTTGTCCTTACTTTAATACCTGATCGCTTAATTCAAACAAACCAAGTCAGCATCATAAAATTCATATTCTAGTTGGCGCCCAAAATTTGGATTGTTAAGGTTGGCCCCTAGAAGACTCTATTATTAACTTTTAAATTAATATTATTATTATATATCTATTATTATTTGTGAGTGTTTAAAACACTTTTGGCTGCTACAAGTCGGCCTCAGGGGTTTATGACAATCCTCCCATCCAACAATTTCTTGTCCTTAAGCAATTCCAAGCTTGGATGCTCAAAAATCTCCACCCCTTCCCAAGTGGCATCCTCAAGTGGAAGATTCTTCCATTTCACCAAATATTCTGGAATGGCCTTGTTTCTCAGCTTCTCTTCTCTCACGTCCACGATTGCCTCAGGTTCCAAAATCAGTTTCCCTTCATCATCAAGTGGTGGCAGCTCAAGTGATGGTGTAACTTTCTATTCAAGGGCCTTCTTCAAGCATGATATGTGGAAAATATTATGAGTTCTGTTGTTTGCTAGAAGCTCCAGCTCATATGCAACCTCACCAATTCTCTTTATGATTTTATAAGGGCCATAAAATCATGGTTTCAACTTTTCCTCGCCACTTCCTTTGAGTGAAGATTGTCTGTAAGGTTGCAATCTCAAAAACACCATGTCTTCCACCTCAAAAACCCTCTCAATTCAATGGCGATCAGCATACAACTTTTGCTGGTTTTGGGACTGCTATAGGTTCTCTTTGAGTGCTTTCACAATATCCCAACTTTTTTGAATCAAATCCTTAGCCCCGGGTACTTTACTGTCTAAAATAATTAGATCCATGAATGAAATAGCATCATAACCATAAAGTGCCTTGAAAGGAATCATGCCTATAGACATGTGATAAGAAGAATTGTAGCAATACTCCACAAGGTGCAACAATTTGACCCAAGTTGTTTGTTGTCCTGTAACATAGTTCCTCAGATAACCTTCTATCCGTTTGTTCACAACTTTTGTTTGCCCATCAGTTTGAGGATGGTAGCTAGTGCTTGGGGTCAACTTAGTACCCATCAAATAAAAGAGTTATTGCCAAAACAAGTTGATAAACCTATTTTCCCTGTCACTTACGATGTTCCTTGGCAACCCATGAACACTAAACATTACTCTAAAGAACAGATCAGCAACTTGTGGAGCCTTATACTCTGAAGAAATAGCATGAAAATGGGCATATTTAGTAAGCCTATCAACAACCACATAGATACAATCTTTACCTTGTACCTTTAGTAGCCTTGTAATGAAATCCATGGAGATACTTTCCAATTTATGATTTGGAATGGGCAAGGGCTGCAACAAACCTGCTGGAAAAACATGCTCGGTTTTGTTTTGTTGACAACTTCTGCACTCCTTAACATGTTTCAACAAATCATGTTTGAGCCCTTTCCATGAAAAACGTAACTTGCTTGTAAGTCTTGTAGTACCCTGGATGACCCGCAAGTGGTGTGTCATGGCATGCCTTCAAGATTCTCTCCTTCACATTGGATTCCGATACAAGGTACACCCTATCCTTGTATAGGATGAGTTCATCAACTACTTTGTACCAAGGTTACCCCAAGTTTCCGGGACGGGGACGGCAGGGGACGGCGGGACGAGTCCCCAAGTTTCCGATTTTTGAGGCCAAAATTAGGGACGGCAGGGGACGGCTATATAAAAATATAGGGAAAATTTAAAAAATATAGGGAAATGTTAAATATTTAATAGATAACATGAATAAGGCATGCATGATACACATTTATAGAACATTAACATATAACATTTGTGTTCAACATTGGCGCCAATAATTCAAAAAGTCAAGAAATAATGATTCAAAATTAACATATACAAAGGCACAAATCCAAACAACCTCCTATTATAATTTATAAACTTTGTATCAAATGCCCAAAGGCTACATTGCCATATAGTTTAAAAGCTTGTTGTGAAAATCAAAATGGCAATATCGTATGTCTAATGTATGGAACAAGATAATCCTTGATTATGGCTTTGACTACAAAAGATGCAAAGATTTGCAACGGGGGATATGTATTTTGTAGGTTTAATGATCATGATTCATCATTGGCCTATAACATGCTTAGACCTATAGTTTTAATGAGGTTTTGGGGGAAACACCCCAACAAGATTGAGGGGTAGTGCCCCTCGCGGGGGTCTGGGGCGCCTCGGTGGGGGGTCTGGGGCAACGCCTCGTAGTCATCATGGGCGCCTCGCGGGTCTCAGCGGGGCTGGCGGCGCTCTCAGGGGGTCTCAGCACCGCCTCGCCGGGGTCAAGGCGGCTTCATGGGTCTCTGGGGGGCAAAGGCCTCTCTGGCCAAGCTCTGTGAGGGCAGCTCATGGTCCCGGCAGCCGCTTCAAGGCTTCCTCGTCAAGGAGCACAGAGCGGGGTCGAGGGGCGGAGCCCCGGCCACTGCCCAAATGAAGACCTTCGAAACCACACAAACCTTCATGGCGCACACCATTTAATTAAAAAATTTGTAAATTAAAGATTGCAATTTTTTAAAAAAAATTTATGTTTTTGGCTTTCAAAACGTAGGGGACGGCCGGCCGTCCCCGAGACGGTTGAGGGACGGCTCAGCCGTCCCCCTTCCGTCCCCGGGACTGGTCAGCCGTCCCTATTTGGTCAACGCCGTCCCCCCGTCCCCGGGACGTTTCCTGAGTTTTTTCAAAAAAGGGGGACGGTCCCCTGCCGTCCCCTAGCCGTCCCCCAGTACCCGGGACGTCCCCGGAACCGGGACGGGGGATTTTGGAGGGGGGACGCGTCCCCGGGTAACCCTGCTTTGTACATGTCATCTTGCAACTTCCCATCCAAAATGTTAATAGCAAATGTGTTTTTGGCATATTCAGCAATGATAGAACCCTTCCAATGTGAAGATATATTAGTTATAGACCTGAAATAAGGCTTTCTAGAGAGTGCATCAGCCACCACATTATTATTTCCCTTAACATACTCAATGTCAAAAATCATAGGCTTGTAACTTACCCATTTTTGTTGTCTATCATTCAAATCCGGAGGAAGAATTTCAAGTTGTTATGATCCGTTTTCACCACAAACCAAGTATTGCATGAATTTGGCCAATGCATGCATGATTGCTAATATCTCCTTGTCATAGAGAAACTCCTTTCTATCTCCTTGAGCTTCCTACTCTCAAATGCTATGGGGTGTCTACTTTGCATCAAGACAGATCCAATTCCCTCTCATGAAGCATCACATTCTAAAACGAAAGGGAATGAGAAATCTGGAATAGCCAAAACAAGACATGAACTCATTACTTCTTTAAGCTTGTCAAAAGTTTTTTGTGTTGAAGGACTCCAAGAGAAAGCCCCTTTCTTTGTCAAATCTATCAATAGGGCTACAAGTTGTTAGAAACCTTTTACAAACCTTTGATAGTAGCTGCATAGTCTGACAAATCCCCTCAATTGTGTTAGATTCCTTGGTCTAAGCCAACCTTGTATTGCCCTGATCTTTTCCTCATCCACGCTAACCCCTTGGGCGCTAATCTTGAACCCCAAATATAATATTTCAATTAAACCAAAATCACATTTGGATGCCTTGGCATAGAATGAATGTTGCTCAAGTATGCCAAGCACTTCATCTATGTGCCTCAAGCTAAGTTACCAGTTTGGTTTTGGATTCGGGTTTGGGTTCAAGAACCCAGTTCGCCGGTTTGGGAAAAAAAAAATTTGGGGTTGGGTTCATTTTAGGTTCGGTAATACAAAAACATAGAAAAATCATAAATATATACATATTTGCAGCAGTAATTAAGTTCAAAATACACCACCATATTAATAGTCAAATAACATAGCAAAAATACACCACCACTTTATACTCAAAAGTCAAATGTCATGATATAGAATTATAAATTAAAGTTCAAACTTCAAACATAAAAATGTCAAGTGTTTACAATCAGCCATTAGTAAGTATTGATCATTGATCAATCTGAATCATATGAGTCATCAAAAAAAGCAGCATCATCAGCATCATTAGATGCTACATTTTGTGTAGAACCACAAATAGCATTAGTGGCACTCGCACAAGCACTGCCACTAGCACTAACACTACCGCTCTCATGCTCAGTAGCTGCTTCAGGCTGATAGTCATCATCAATATCAAGTGCAGCTAAGTGACTTGTGGAAGCATCCAAGTCAAGCTGCTCTGGCTCAATATCCCACCTTCTTGTGTCTCCTTCTTTGTAGGAACTATGTTTGTGTGTAAGGAGGTGCAAGTTTGAATGCACATACACCAAGTCCTCAACCTTTTTTGAATGTAGCCTATTGCGTTTTATTGAGTGGATGAAGGAGTATGTGCTCCAATTCCTGTCAGAAGAGGATGAACTAGCAACCTATTAAGACCAAATTAAATTAATAAATAGTTAAGAGTTACAAAATTTAACTAAACAAAATTATTAATTAAAAATTAAAATTAAAATTACAAATATAAAACTTGCTTGGGATAAAACTTTTATTGCAATAGGTTGGAGGTGCATGTATTCTTGCCCATGGAAGTACCACCAACTATGAGCATCCACCCTGCACTTGTCTCGAAGAGCATCCATATTCTGATCAACACTACCAAAGCATGCAAAAGCCATGAACTCAGCCCTCACTCAATCACACTGGTCACAATCTATGAAGATTCTACGAATTGCTGCCTTGTACCCTTGAGCCACTTCACCATCCCTATATGGAGCAACTCTTGATGAAGCAGAAAGTATCTCAGGACTATAATATTTGGGACTCAATGCAAAAGCGAGAAGATGCAAGGGAGTGGTCATTTTGTTCCATCTATCAACCATGATTTCCTGTAGCTCTTTGAAGAATTTTTCTTCAGGATCTTCCTCTTTTGCACTGATGATGGATCTCATCTTCTCAATCATTGAGTCAATACCATCATATACTTCGCCCAAACAAGGTCTATCCAAGTCAGTGTACCGGATCATGCTCAGTATGGGCTCGGTGAAACTGACGAGATACTCAACACGATCCCACCAACCATCATCTAGGACCCTTTGTTTGATCCTATTTGCCCTTTCATTGCTAGATTGCCTCCATACAACCCAATTAGGGCTGATTACCATGGCACATAGTGCCTCACGAACCTTTATAAGTCGTCTCAACACAATTGTGTTGGAGGCAAAACGTCTCAAGAACTCGCTTGAAAAAATCAAATTAAAAATTAAAATATAATTTAAATTCTACAAAATCAAAATTTAAAATTAAAAGAAAAATTCAAAATTTTAAAAATACTGAGAATTAACTTACCTTCAACAACTCCAATTTTGAGAATTGTGTAAATATTCCTTGTGTCATATGGTGGTTGGTGACAAACATTTGGATGTCTTCGCCCTCAACATACACCTGTTTGATCCACTCAATTTTGGATCCAATTTTTTGTAGCATTAGATTGAGGGAGTGGACAGCACAAGGTGTCCAAAAAATGTGTGGATACTTCTCCTCAACCAATAACCCAACAGCCCTACAATTTTTGGCATTGTCGGTCACAACTTGCACAACATTTTGATGGCCCACTTCTTCAATAGCTTGGCAAAGGATGTCAGCAATAAATGGACCATCTTTCACCTGTCCTTCACAATCCACTGCTCTCAAAAACATTGCCCCTTTAGGGGACACAGCAAGAACATTGATCAATGGGCGATTTCTTGCATCTTTCCATCCATCAGAAACTATGGTCACCCCTGTTTCGATCCACGAATCCCTTATGGGCTTCAAAGAGTCTGCTACATGTTTCACCTCTTTCTCCAATAAGGTGCAACGCACCTTCTCAAAACCTAGGCCCTTATACCCCTTTGGAGCCTCATTAATAGATTTCACCATTTTTTGCCAATATGGTGAACAAACAACATTGAATGCCAATCCATTGGCATAGACACATCTTGCTATGTCTTAATCAGCAATCTCTCTTGCCTCATTCTGAAATGAAGCTTCCAATGGTCCCTTAGATCTTTTATTTGAAGATGGCATGGTTTGCTCTTGAGGGATGTCCATAAATGGATGGCTTTCTGTAGGTGGAAAATAAGGTGGTGTAGAGGGTTTCATAGATCGAGATCCTTTCTTCAAAGGATGGCTTGTTTTACCACTGGTTGTTTTTTGGTCTGCCTTTTCTTGCTCAGCAATATATTTCAACACTATATTTTTTGGAATACCATTGTTGTTTTCACCTGGACAATTTTTTATGCCTATTTCAGGGATCCCGCACAAGTACCCTTTTACTCGACTATATGAGCTCAAATATTGAATATGGCAATGACTACAAATCCAAACATATCCTCCACCACTTGGAAGTTGTTGAACCATTTCTACATATTTCCAAAGGGGAGAGGCTGGGTTTGTTTTAAAACGAGATTGGATTGAGCCTGAGGAGGTACCGGTTGCCATTGTAATACAGAATAGTGAATACCTAAGGCACAACATATTGAAATTTTGATATTGATTCATTGAATTTGAAACTAAAAGACTTAATTAATTTCAAAAAAATGAAAAAATTGAACATGTGTTATAGACATTTAGAAGAATGAAAAGTAAAACAAAACAATAACTAAAAAACAAAACAAAAGAGTTGAAGTTCACTTGTGAAAATAAATGTAAAAAAAATAATCAAAAAACCTACCTCTTTTGAAGAAATCTTGCTCTACGATCTTCTTAGCAACAAATAGACACTTGCAAGTGCTTAGGAATAGCACAACAATCAACTTTGAACAATCTACGATCAGCCTTCAAGTCTATTCCAGCTTGTGCAAGCAAAAGAGAAAGTTCAGCAATGGAGGCAAAAAATCCTTTTTTCTCATTCACAAATTGGTAAATGAGTATCACTTTACCTATTTCACGTTTTTGAGGCAAGTATTAGGGTTAGAAAGAATAAAAAACTCATTAAAAGTCAAAAAAGAGTCAAACAACTATTAAAAAAATGCAAAAAAGTGTGAAAAAACGTGCCCGGGCGCGGAATTCTGCCCGGGTTCGAAAATTTTGAACCCTATCCTGACCCACAATCAGAGGTCCGAACCCTGGCCGAACCCACAGTGGGATTTTCGGACCCACGGCGTATTTTGCTGGACCAAACCCAAATTCCAGACCCGAACCGAACCCAAATCAAACCCGGAGCCTGTAGGAGCGAATCCGGTAACTTAGGGCTCAAGTGATCATCCCATGTTTTATTGAAAATCAAGATGTCATCAAAGAAGAAAACACAAATTTCCTCAGTTGTAAAATAAATACCCGATTCATGCATGACTGAAAGGTTGCAAGTACATTGGTCAACCCAAATGGCATGACCAAGAACTCACAGTGCTTGTAGTGACATCTGAAGGCTGTCTTGTGCACATCCTCATCACGAACCCTTATTTGATGATACCCCGATCATAAGTCAATCTTGAAAAAGTACCTCACACCATGAAGCTCATCTATCAACTCATCGATCCTAGGTATGGGGTAGCGATTCTTGATTGTCTTTTTGTTGAGGGCTCTATAATCAATACACATCCTCATAGTACCATCTTTCTTCTTGACCAACACAACTGAAGAGGAAAACAGGTTGGAGCTCGATCGAATGTGTCCCATGTCCAATAGCTCCTTAATTGCCTTCTCAATCTTCTCCTTGTACCTCCTAGGATGTCAATAAGGTGTAGTAATGACTGGTTTCGCCCCCTCTTCTAACTCAGTCACATGCTAAAAACCCTTATCTGGGGGTAACCCTTGTGGAATTTCACAAAACACCTTGCAACATTTGTTCAGGATAGACTAGATGTCAACACTATAAGACCTCCCCTCCTTGGATGGATCTGTGTTTGTAATCAAGCACTCTACTACCCAAGCCACTTCGTGTTGGGAATATCACATCATTCCCATAGATAATTTGTTATTTGGTTGTGATTTGTTTGTTTGCTTGTTTGAGTTGTTAAAATAAATCAATATATTAAGGAGTTGTTATAGGAGGTTCCCTATAATATAGGAAATGAAACTCCTATATATATGTAATTTGTATTGAATGAAAGTGGAGAGAAGCATTATTATTCCATGCATAAAATTATATTGGCTTCTATCACTTTGCCAATATGTTTGTCTTGGTATCAGAGCACAGCAAGTTGGTTTGTGGTTAGTGATTGGCAAGAAGAGTGACTGTTGGAAATTGCTACAAATAGGGGCGAACTATGTACTAAAGAGATCCAACGCTTCAAGTTACCAGAGCTTCCATATGAATATAGTGCATGGGAATCGGTTCTCATAAAGTGAAGACTAAAGTAGGAGTGGATGCGGAGGAGGGTCTAGTTTAATTCAAGTCGCACTCATCTTATCCCACACCATTTTTTTGAAATGTGGCACAGACAGAAACAATAAAGAGTGATGTTTGTGATCCAATAAGGTGTAATTTTTGAGTCATAGAAAGAAAAGTGAGAAAAGTCAGAGTTTGAAAAGGTAATCAATTTCACTGCAAACGTAGAATTGCCAGCAAGCATAGGTGACCAAGTTGCGAAGGTTCACTTGGTTGATTAGCATGGAGTCTAAAAAAAGGCCAAAGACCAAATAATTGCTCAGTTTCGTTAGAATCCTTCCACACAAGTTATTGTATTTAGTTGTAATTGTTGAAGACTTATGTGGGAAGCACTTGACAGTGTTGAGACTTTTAGTAAGAGAAATTTACAAACATTACAAGTGCAGAGCGAAAGAGTGGAGCAGCAATACCACTATTTTAGAATCTTCAAAACTATTTGTTATGCATTGCGATTTTGGGTCTCTTTGCAAGAGATTCTTGGCATTCAAAAGTAGTTCTTCATTGCTGCCAAAATCTTGAACCTCTAAAAGCCTTCAATCCATAATTACAAAAGACAACCCCATTACATGAGGTGGCGATAGATCTGGGCTTTCCTTCCACGAACTGCGGATCATTTATTTTGAGTTTGAACGTGAGAGAAGCCACATGCACAAGTAGCAACCAAAGGAAATGAATCCATTTACTCATTAGGTTTGAAATACTTGCATTTGGTTTTGATTTTAAGGTTTAAGAGAAATAAAATAAAATGAGAGAGCAAGAACAACATGCTTTCCCATTACTGAACACGCTAGTTAATAAGCCATTCTATGCTCTCGCCTTCTTTTTGTATGTTGTCATCTATCATTCTACATCAGAATGGCTCTCAAAGGGATTTTATCTTCATCCATTTTTTTTTGAGAAATTCAAGCCTTATTGACATTTGGAGTTTTGGTAACAGTAAAGATATTTTGTCATAGTTTAAAAATCAAATAAAATATTATATATTGTCAAAGCAAGTTAAAGTTAGAAAGTATTATTTTGTTTAGAACAGGGTCCATTTTCAAAAAAAAAAAAATTATCATGTTAAATTGTAAAAGTGTTGAAATACTATAAAAAAAAAAAATTGCCTCAATTGTAATTGGAGTGCATGATTGGCGGTACCCGACACTCCTTGTAAAAAGTTAACATCAAGGGGGGATATATTCTTTCCTCACAATTAAACAAAATGAGCCTTCAAAGCCAAATTTGCTAAGTAGCAAATCAATTGGAGGATGGCGGCACAGGAGGTTGAAGGACAAGTAGCATCCTCTCGTCAGTCACTAGCGATGAGGCTGCAAAACAATTTTAGTGACAAATCAAATTGTGCCAAAATGACTAAAGCCAAGATCTGTTTCCAAGTGGCAGCGGTAACCATCTCATATCATTTGTGATCAGAGTGGCAATGATCTATAATGGTGGTTGCGTACGCAACAATGAGGACTTCTCAAATTTGTATTTGTGATTGGATGTGTGTGTCCCCAATCACAATTCTTGTTTTTTTGTGAAGGGATGTGTTTGTCCCCATTCACGAGAATGGTGTATGTGATTGGAAGTGTTTGTCCCCAATCACATTTGTTGGGTAATTATGTTTGGATGTGTTTGTCCCCCAGTCATAATTGTTGTGAGCAGAAGTGTGTGTCCCTATTCATAATTGATGTTGGATAGATGTGTTTTTTCTTATCCAAACTTGTTGTAAGACCTTGGATAGATGTGTTGGTCCTTATCCTTGGTTCCATTGTAGATGTGTTTGTCCCTATCCTTGATGAAAGTAGAGTAAGCGTAGTGAGGCTAGTTCCAATATTGCTTATCATGAGTAGAAGTGTATGTCCCTACTCCTACATTATATTTTTTGGTGAGCTACTAAATGTGGTCATCAAGTATTGTTAGTCTACCTATCCCCATTTAGAGAATGATGTAATATGGGGGGGTGTTGGGAATATCACATCATTCCCGTAGATAATTTGTTATTTGGTTGTGATTTGTTTGTTTGCTTGTTTGAGTTGTTAAAACAACTCAATATATTAAGGAGTTGTTATAGGAGGTTCCCTATAATATGGGAAATGAAACTCCTATATATATGTAATTTTTATTGAATGAAAATGGAGAGGAACATTATTATTTTGTGCATAAAATTATATTGGCTTCTATCACTCTACCAATATTTTTGTCTCTTGGTCTCTACAAAAGGCTCTCTCCATCCTCTTAGCTGAAACCATCATAGGACCCCCATTGGAAAGGCCTCAAAGAACTACCTCCTTCCCATTAGATTTGAATTTCAACTCCATGGTTTGATAATTTTGTGTGTACTCACCAAGCGAGTGTAGCCATTGTACCCCCAAAACCAATTCTATCTCACCAATGCCAATCATGTAAAAGTCATCTCGCATCTTGTGTCCTCCTAAAGTCAACTCTAACTATTGAATGTTGTGATTGCATGAATAGTATACCCATCCGCCAATGTCACATTAAATCCCTCAAAATCTTCAGTCCTTAGGCCCATCTTAGCCACTAGTCCCTCATCAATGAAATTATGGGTGGCTCCACTATCTATTAAAATTGTCACCCTTTGTCCGTGTAGGACTCCTCTAATAAGGACTCCTCTAATACGGAGTAATGATATCTCGGTGCTCCTAAAAGTGCTACAAGAGTGCCTCTGGAATGCTCTCCCTCTACCTTCTCATGCTCAACCTCATTTGTAACATCCTCAAGCTCAACTTCTCCTACCTCCAAATCATCATCAAAAACTACTATATAGTGGATTTGTCCTTTTTCCAAACACTTGTGACCCGGCACCCAAGGCTCCCTACAAGTGAAACATAGTTCTTTTCCTCTGGAGCTCATTCTTAGATTCGTCCACCCTACTAGGGTTTGGAGGCAAGATCTTTGATTGGAGAATATTCTTATGAAATGGCTTCCTCTACTGTCTTGTTGGTGCACTCTTGGGAATAGATTTATTCTTCACAGCAGAGTCCTCAAGGCTTAAGGCCCTTTGAATAGCATCCTCCAAGTACATTGGCTCAATAGCCCCCACCAACCCACAAAATGACTCTGATAATCCCTCAATGAACAAGAACATGAATCTCTTATCTGTCACATTTGGGACCATAATTGCAAGTCTCTGAAATTTTGTGACATAAGCCTCTACTGAACCATGTTGTGTCAAACATGTCAACTCCTTGAAATACACCTCTAGATCTCTTCAATCAAATATATCTATGAATTTTTGTGTGAAATCAGCATATGTCACAATAAGGTTAAAAGACCATGATGCCACCACTCATGAGCCACACCCCCAAATGTAGAATAGCAAACTTGATTGCTTCATCTTTGGTCATAGAGCTGAGTGAAAAGTGTGTATCTAACATTTCCGGAGCCATCAAACGTAGGAAGTGTCAATTTACTTACTTTGTGTTGAAGATCTTTATTAAACTACTACATAGGTTGCCTTTCAAATGAAATCTCCCTTCTGGCAATTGGATCAAGTCTCGTATACTCATCTACAATGGTAGTGAAATCATTTGCAGCTTGATTCCGCTCTTCTTCTTCCTGTGGTGTTTCCACTCTAGGAAAGAAAGTGGGCTAGAAGGGCCGAAGGGTTGATCCAATTAGGGTTTTTCTGTTATTAATATGATTTCCAGCCCCAAACTGATTTGAATTACTTCCTTCCACATTGTTTGGTGTAGATCTGTTGTGAGTGACTATGTTGTTTAAATTTTGCATCATCTACACCAGCATTTGTGTCATCTGTTTTTTCATTTGTAAGTATGCCTTCAAACCATTAGATTATTCAACCATCTTCTTCTTACCTTCGCCTCCAATTCCACTATTGTTTCCTTGTGTGGTTGCTTCTATTTTCTTCCTCTCTCTCTAAGGATCTCTGGTCTCTTTGACTTAACTGCATGCACAAAAATCACCCAGCATGCTAGTAGGACTGCCAGCTCTGGTACCAATGTAATATACCTAGGGCTTACACTACTAAGTCAGCACAGATCTGATTTCTATACAAAACTCAGAGAAAATTGAATAGTCATTGTGACCAAAAGCATCCAAAAATAATGGTTTTTCTTGACTGAATTTTTAATACGGTATCACAGTTTCTAATTTTCTGTCAAAATTGATAACAAGTTTCTCTCCACAATATTGTATTCAAATAACAGTAAGTTACATTAGCATCATAGACATTTCATACCCTTACATATTCAACGATGACGTCCAGGAGTGGGTATACACTAGTGTTGCAATGCACAATATCACCCTTGCTCAATGTCATGATTTAGTGGCCTTCGGCCTTCAACAATTACAATTCACCAACAGCTAGAATCTCAACAACAGTTGATCCTTTGATGATTTTTACAAAAAGAATGAGATTTGGGCGGATTGGTTGGTAATCCTTGGTCTAGTCTTGGAAGAGGACGGTTGGGGTTTACTGATCCTACAGTGAGCTTGGTCCTTATTTCTCTTCCAGCGCCTGGGTTAAATTCAGCCTTCTTGGTGAGCAAACTCTTCCAACTGGTGGATGGAATGACTATATTCTGATTTGATCAGTGATCTGTGTATTTCCTCCACTTAGCGCGCCCTTTCTTTAGCTTGATATTTTCCAATGCTTGGAGCCTGAAACCCATGAATACAACCTGCAAATAGAAAGTTGGTTACTGCACTGGCACAATTCGCCTGAATAAGTAATTAGGTTTTAATGAACACAAGGCAGGGGTTTCATCCCACCTGTGGTGCTGTTGGTTGAGGTTTTCATCTCAATCAGCAATCTATAGATGACAAAAGCTTCACAAAAACGCCTTCCCTAAATTGAAATTTGTCCTTACTTTAATACTTGATCAGTCAATTCAAACAAACCAAGTCAGTCATAAATTCATATTCTAGTTGGCACCCGAAATTTGGATTGTTAAGGTCGGCCCCCAAAAGACTATTATTATTTTTAATTAATATTAAATTAATGAATAATGATATTATTATTATATATCTATTATTATTTGCTAGTGTTTAAAAACACTTTTGGTTGTTGCAAGTCGGTCTCAGGGGTTTATGACATTCAGATCTCTTTGGCTAAGAAAAAACTTCAAACTAGTGTGATCTGTTTTGACCACAAAACACTCACAAACCAAATATTGCCTAAATTTGTCAAGTGCATGCATTATGGCTAGCATCTCTTTATCATAGATGGAATACCTCTTTTCAATCTCTTTTAGTTTTCTACTTTCAAAAATTATTAGATGTCCTTTTTGCATTAACATTGCTCCAATTCCTTCACCTAAGGCATCACATTCTAGAACAAAAGGAAATGAGAAGTCTGAAATAGCTAGTACAAGACATGAACTTACTACTTTCTTGAGTTTATCAAAAACCTAATGAGCTATCTCTGTCCAAGCAAGTGCTCCCTTCTTGATCAAATCTGTCAAGGGTACAACTAATTTAGAGAATCTTTTGACAAATCTTCTATAGTAGCTACATAGCCCAAAGAACCCTCTCAATTGAATTAAATTGGTTGGTGGAGGCCAATCTAAAATAGCTTGTATCTTTTGTTGATCTACTTGTACTCCTTGTGCACTAATAACATGTCCTAAATATAGAATCTCTATCAATCCAAACTCAAATTCAAATTTCTAGGAAAAAAGGACTATTGCTCCAAAATTCCCAATACTTCACCCAAATGTTGTAGATGTTCCTTCAATGTCTTCCTGCAGATCAAAATATCGTCAAAAAATACTAATACAAATTTTCTCTTTTGATTTTTGAACACATGGTCCATACATGATTGGAAGGTAGCGGAAGTGTTTGTTTAACCAAGGGGCATAACTAAAAACTCAAAATGTCCAAAATAACATCTAAAAGCAGTTTTATGCATGTCCTCTTCTCTCACCTGAATTTGATAATACCCAAATCTCAAGTCATTTTTTGAGAAGTATACTACTCCATGCAATTCATCAATTAACTCGTCAATTCTAGGAATTGGATACCTACTTTTAGTTTTTTTGTCTAAAAATTCTAAAATTATGCACATTTGCATAGTTCCATCTTTCTTTTTCACTAGGACAGTTGAAGATGTAAATAGGCTACAATTTGGATTGATATGACCCATCTCTAGAAGATCCTTAATTGTTTCTTCAATTTCATCCTTAAATCTCCTCAGGTTTCTATAAGGAGTGGTGAGTACTGATTTTGCTTCATTTTCTAATTCAATTATATGTCGGTATCCTTTGTTAGTTGAAAACCATGCTATGCTTGTCCATGTAATAACCACCCCTGATTTTTTTGAAAACTGTTTGCTGATTGTTATGTTTGCTGATGTGTTTTGGTTTGTCTTGTTTCACATGTTTTCATTGATGCATTGCAAACATAGGAAATATTGCATAGAAAGGAAAATACCAAGAAACAACATAGTTTTTTACATTGTATAATAACTTGTTATCACAATGGCAAATGATTACAAATAAAATCAGACTTAATGCAAGATATTTCAGACCTGGAAATAATGGTTATCAAACCTGATAACAGTATCAAATGGGCAGTAAATTACATAGAACTCCATGTGAGAGTCACCAAATGATAAGACTATCATTCCACAACATTCTTCTTCATTCAGGCCAGCAAATGCATATGAAAGACACCACAAAACTCGCTGTAGCAGACCCCAAAGTGGCTGTCTGTCTGAGAAAGGTCTGAAAATGACAACCCAAGAAATGTATGGTTCCCTAGGAGGGCAACCAGCTCCCAAAAATCGCAACCTCAGCAATAAATCCAAACCAATGGATGAAATGAGGTGCCCAAATAAGAAGAATCCAATGAGCCAATACCCAGAATGATTGGTCAAGCATGCACAGAGCTACAAATGATTTTCACTTTCAGTTACTATCAAAAATGATAGTTTCCAAAATTCTGGAAATGTGTGACGTGCTAGCTCAAAAATGACAAGTAAAATTCCAATCAAACAGAATATTATTAACTGATTAATAGCTCCTTTAAATAGAATTCACTCAACAGATTCAGAATCACAGCGATGCACAAGAAATAAATTACTAACACAATGGATTATGAAAATGCAGAGAGATCAAGCTGATGAAATCTAGAATAATTATTAGTCACAGCAGAATAGTGTGCCGATATAGTCTTACAGAGCAGTAGCTATGGGCGGTGTTGTGACCTTTTCACACATCACCCCATTTAAAATGGGGACCCCCTAATTTTTGCTCCATTCTGGTCTTTTGGCTTTGGTTTTGTCTCTCTCTTTCTACTGTCTGTCTTTCCGGGGATGTGCCCGTCTATGAGCTTAAACGTGAGATTTTGGCTAAGTCTGGGAATTAGGGTTTTGACTTTTCTGGTCAAATTTGAAGTCAAGAGTGAATAAGTTGAAATCTGAATTTGGCGTTGCAGTCAGCATGCTTCCAGCAGGTCCCCAGCAAAATTTTTTCGAATTTTGACAACTTACTATTTTTAGTAAGTACCTAATTTGGGGCATTTTTCTCAGCACTTCTGAAGTTCCGATCGTTACACTACATCCAAAACATGTCAGGCTGCTCATCTGCAAATTTTGAGCTAAAACGGACAACTTTCTATTTTTTGCAAGTTCAACTTCCGGAGCAGATTCTAGGGTTTATATGCAAAGTTCTTCAATTCATGTCTGGAGATTCTTTCTAGGTTTTTTGAAACCTACGCAGTGATATAACATGCAAAATGAGGCGATGACTTTCAAGATTCAGCCTTCAGGGGCTATTTTTAGGGTTTGCATGTTGAAATTTTCTTTGCATGTCTGAACATTCCTTGTGGGTTTTTCGAGGGCTTCGCAGTGGTGCAACATGCAAACCAAGATCAGGACTTTTTCAGGAGCCATCTTCAGAGGCTATTTTTAGGGTTTGCATGCAGAGCTTTTTAGCGCATGTTAGGTGATTCTTTATGGGTTTTTCAAGAGCTGCACAGTGATGTGACATGCAAGGCGAGACGATCACTTTTCAGAGACTTACTATTTTTAGCAGGTCCATTTCGGCAATTGCCCAGCGCATCAGGATCATAAACAGGGCAAAGTGCAACAAAAACGAGGTCAAACGGAGGTCGTTTGATAGACATGCAAATCAAATTAGGGTTTCCAGCTTCGGGACACAAAATGGGGGGTAAAATGCCAAAATTTTCAAAAACCGATGTATCCCACTGCGATCAGCATCTTTCAAGCTATCCACTGGTAAAATTTGAAGGCAATCGGAGCACTTACTGTTTATAGTAAGGCATTCCAGAAACAGGCTAAAAATAGTAAATCAGTAGCAGGTGCCAGTGTGAATGGGAAAGTCTACCGATGAGGATCACAGCATTCAAATTTCAAGTCTAACGGAGTTGTGGAGGTCATGAAATCAGGCAGTTGCTATAAATAGTAAGCCACCTTCAAAAGCATGCTATAAATAGCAGGTCAGCTCGAGATGGCAGTGTGAACAGACTAACTAGGTCATGAGGATCCTGTGGTTATAATTTCAAATCGATCTGATTTTCAGAAGGGGGAAAACCTGGAACTTACTATATATAGTAAGGCATGGGCAAGCAGCTGAGAAAAGTTCTAAGTCTGAAGTTCATCCTCCTCCACCATCAAAATGCGCCCATCTTCAAGCCAAGTTGATGAAATTGTCTAAGTCTGAATCTCGTTCTGCAGGACCCTCTAAATGCGCCCATGCAAAGTCAAGATGTTAAAAAAATTCCAAGTCAAGGACTTAAATCCACCTCCTACCCCTAAATGCGCCCTGTCTTGCTCAGCTGTTGATAAATTTTCTAAGTGTTAAAAATGTCCACCTGACCCCCTCAAATGCACCCTCAAGGAGAAATGAGTTGACAGTTGTTAAAAAAGTTTCCAAGTGTTGGACTTAAGTCAACCTCCCCCCCCTAAATGCGCCCTCATGCTAAGAAGAGGTTGATAAAAAATTCTAAGGCAAAGTTAAATCCTCCTCCATGTGCTAAATGCGCCCAAGTCAAGTGAGGTCAAGGTAAAATTTTGACTTTCTCCTCTCTCCTTTGAATGCACCCATGCAAAGTAAAGACAAATGAAAGGAATCTAAGGCGTTGTGCACAGGGTTACCCGGGGACGCGTCCCCCCTCCAAAATCCCCCGTCCCGGTTCCGGGGACGTCCCGGGTACTGGGGGACGGCTAGGGGACGGCAGGGGACCGTCCCCCTTTTTTGAAAAAACTCAGGAAACGTCCCGGGGACGGGGGGACGGCGTTGACCAAATAGGGACGGCTGACCAGTCCCGGGGACGGAAGGGGGACGGCTGAGCCGTCCCTCAACCGTCTCGGGGACGGCCGGCCGTCCCCTACGTTTTGAAAGCCAAAAACATAAATTTTTTTTAAAAAATTGCAATCTTTAATTTACAAATTTTTTAATTAAATGGTGTGCGCCATGAAGGTTTGTGTTTCAAGGTCTTCATTCGTTTGGTAGGCTCATGACTCGTATCGCGACAGATAACTGATCACTTCCCCTTCTCGAGGGCGGGCCTTGATTCGAGGCTGCCAGTTTGCGCTTCTTCGACCCCCGCCTTGACTCGAGGGCCGCCCCGCTGATTCTCAGAAGGGGCCTTTGATCATTTTAAGCTGCCGCCTCGCATTTCAATAAAGTTGCCTCCAGATTCTCGCAGGGGCACTACCCCTCAATCTTGTTGGGGTGTTTCCCCCAAAACCTCATTAAAACTATAGGTCTAAGCATGTTATAGGCCAATGATGAATCATGATCATTAAACCTACAAAATACATATCCCCCGTTGCAAATCTTTGCATCTTTTGTAGTCAAAGCCATAATCAAGGATTATCTTGTTCCATACATTAGACATACGATATTGTATTTTGATTTTCATAACAAACTTTTAAACTATATGGCAGCAATGTAGCCTTTGGGCATTTTGATATAAGTTTATAAATTATAACTAGGAGGTTGTTTTATGATTTGTGTAACTGTATGTTAATTTTGAATGCGTATTGACTATTGACTTTGAGTATTGGCATAATGTTGAACACAAATGTTATATGTTAATGTTCTATAATGTGTATCATGCATGCCTTATTCATGTTATCTATTAAATATTTAAAATTTCCCTATATTTTTTAAATTTTCCCTATATTTTTATATAGCCGTCCCCTGCCGTCCCTAATTTTGGCCTCAAAAATCGGAAACTTGGGGACTCGTCCCACCGTCCCCTGCCGTCCCCGTCCCGGAAACTTGGGGTAACCTTGGTTGTGCATGAGAAAGGGAATATTCCTAGTGTTAAATCCTTCACCACCCTTTGAATGTGCCTATACATGCAAGGTGAAGACAAGTTGAAGTGTTGACTTCCTGCTGGACCCTTTGAATGCGCCCATGTTAGAGATAAGAGTGGGAAAAGTGACTAGGGCGTTGGAAAATCCACCTCAATGTGCTAAATGCGCCCAAAGGTGTTGGCTCTTTGAAAAATGCTAAGTATTGAAACTCCACCTCCTCTAGAGAAATACGCCTAAACTTGAGAAAGGTGATGAAATTTATTGAGGCATGTCTGCAAATGGCAGGAGAAAGTCCAAAATGCGCCCAAGCTAGTGATAAGGTGATAAAATATTTTTAAGTGTTAATATTTAATTCCACCTTCCTCTAGAGGAAAATACGCCCAAGTTGATGGAGGAGATGAAATTTTCAGAGGCATGGATAAAATTGATGAGGAGTCAGAAGGTGCCAGCTTCATAAAGAAATTGTCAAAGCAGAGCAAAGAAATAAGCCCAATTATGAAGGATGAGAATAAATTTGGTTGAGAAATATTTTTCTAAGGTTAAAAATTCAAAAAATTAAATGTACCCCTTCGTTTGTAAACACATGAATTCGACGCTTTCTAAAGGGAATTTTCTTCTGGGTATCGAACATCTTCGACAAGGAATGGATTTCAAAGTCTTCCACAGCTCGCCGAGGATCTCGGGATGAAGATTTTGATAAGCACTTGAATAATGAATTTTCTAAAGTGAAAACTTAAAAAATTTCTACGGCAAGAAGGATAAAATATGTTGTTGAAATAAAATGCCTTGGTGGATGAATTTGAAGTTGATTGCCTAGGTGAATTTGATCAAATTCTTGGTGAAGATGGTCTTCTTGAGCCAAAGTTGAATAAAATCAAAGTCGTTAACGCCTCAACTGGAAAAGTGAATTTCTTGAAGAAGATGCGGTTGAAGTTAACACTTTCAAAAGACGATACGCCCTTGAGGAAGATGAAATTTGTCTAAGGCATTGAAATATGATGCACAGGTGTTATATGCCCCAGCCTACAGATCATGAAGAAAGCAAAGTTGGACTATGAACCCTATCAGATCCAGAGATCACTCAGACCTTGGAAGTTAAAGCATGAAAATCAGGTAAGTAAGGTGAGTTTATATTATGAAGTGTTTTGATGCTCTTCTCCTTGCTTGTTTTGTAGGAGGAACATCGAGACCAAGCGGTGATGACTTGAAGTGATGAAGCAAATAGTCCAAGATGATAGAATCATGAAGCGAGTACTTGGAAGAAGTGGCTAAGTGTTGAGACCTAGTATGTGCCCAACTCAGATGGCAAGGAAGAAATGTTTTCAAAGCTTAGGATGGAGGAAAAAATGGAAACCCAAGCAAGTACTTCAAAGTTGAAGAACATCAAGGAGGAAAATCATCGTCGAGCAAGAGAAGGAGGTTGCAGGCTTGAAGTCAGATCAAGGACGTGCTTGTCATACCCTTTCAAGAAGTTGAAGCAATGATGATTAGACTCATCCGGTTTGGAATCAGAAAGAAGAACAGTGTGAACGCGTTTACAAACAGGAATCTTCTAGAGGATGGTGGACATTAATTGTTCATTTATTACTCCACTCCTCTTTTAGGGTTAGGGCTGAGGTGGCACAATTTGGGCCATCCATCTGATTTTAATCTGAGTTGTCCGCTAGACTTGGCCAGCTATAAAAGGGGCATCCCCCCTCATTTGTACCTCATTAGATTAGAAATTAGAATAGCAGAGAAGGAATAGAGAGAGATTGATAGAATAGAAGGTAGCATAGTTTGATAGTTTAGCCTAGATTGAAAAGGAAGGAAAGTCTTCCCTTTGAATACTTTGTAAGAAGTTGTTGTGAACACTTTCATAATAAAAGAGTTTTCATTGATGGTGATCTCTTCTTTGTTATGAGTAGCTAGCGAGGCGTCTTCGTCCTTCCAATTCACGTAGAATCTTGAAGTAGCTTAAAGTAAAGTACATTTCATTTCATGCAAGTACTTAGTAATTGTGGAATGTGGTGCTTGATTTGAACAAAACTTTGCTTATCCATACCACTAGCAAGCTCGCTGACGGTGGGTTCGCCTTGCGTGGTCAACTGGAACATTGTGAAACTTAACTTCGATTATGGTTTATATGTTGGCATGCATCGTTGTGATGGTGACTTCATGCTAAATCGTGATTTGAATACCTTTGAGTACTCCTCTGAAGATTGCACTGATTTTGTGGAAGCTATCCGAAGCGAGGCAAAGCAAAGCTCGGTTGAAGTCTGCGAGAATTGATCGCCATGTCCCACACCTTAGAGTAGATTAGAACCTTCTTATCCCTAACTCATTTAAATTCAGTTCATTTCTGGTTAGTGTTAGGAAACTTGTGCTTACCTGCCAAATCATTCGAACCACGTGAAGCCCTTAATCTGCTATCTGTTGTTAGCTGTCGAACAATTGTGTAAGTCCCCTTGAAATACCAGCAAAATCACATTGAGCCAACTGAGACTATCCAACACCTAGAAGGAACCTTGGAGTTGAACAAACAAACTCTCTCGCAATCTTAGCATGCTGAATACTTTGATCAAGAGAGAATAGGGTCGCCGTTGGCAACTTTATTCTGTGTTGGTGTGGTCACGAAAATCACATCAACAGGCGGTAGATGTCCTTTATTTATCTGTCATATACAGTGCATTCAAACGTAACAGAGCTCGCTTAGAAGGAGCCTAACTCCTAAGATATGGTGTTCTCGAACAGAGCCTAAGTCGCTGGCTATAGTTGTAGCAATCGCTGCTCTACCTGGATATGGCGAACTACAGGGTGATTGTGCTTTGTCTGGTGCTTGGCGCCTGGTTATACTGGTGAAGGCGTCACTGATATCTCGAACTCTCGATAGACTACTGAAATTTGTCGATAAAGATAGCTGCCCAAAACTCTAGCAATGATTATTGTTGCTTCGATTAATTGATGCGCCAAATC
Source organism: Sequoia sempervirens (assembly GCA_007258455.2). Taxonomy (NCBI): domain Eukaryota; kingdom Viridiplantae; phylum Streptophyta; class Pinopsida; order Cupressales; family Cupressaceae; genus Sequoia; species Sequoia sempervirens. The sequence continues at coordinate 578,493,594 of VDFB02281492.1, read as the reverse complement.
CTGATTGGTCGGCATTCAATGAATGTCGCTGCATCTGGCACCAACAATGATTGCAGGTGATCCAAGGAGCTCATTCAATATATTTGCAGCAACACAATCCTTCTTCCCAACTGCTGGTGAATCTTGTGTGTTCGGCTTGCCCAAATCTCTCAATCAGATAGCAATTGGTGGCCAGAGCAGGAGGCTCGGCCAATAATGGCTTGAATATTAACTTTCCTTTACTCACCCTGCAAGATAAAATGTGCGCTCAGAGAACTCAACGAAAGTGGTTGAAGAGATGATGGAACGAACAAGCAACTCACAAATTCACAGGCTAGGTTTTTGTCCAGACCTGTGTGTAAAGAGCCAAGGGCTACGTCCTCGCTAATTGCATGGAATTGTTCTCCAAATTCGTGATGATCAAGCAAAGCCAACGAACCCGCATATATACATCATGAACACGCCAACACAAGATGTCGGCCAGAATAAAATCAAAATTCAAACATTAATTGTTTGGAGCCTTCCAAGGGGTCTGCCCAAAATAAATTAAAATATTATTTAAAAATAATTTAAATTTATTAATTATTATTTTATTATTATTTAACGATAAAAATTCAGATGGTGTTTAAAAACACCTTTCCTACCAAGGCAATGGAAGCATCAATATGCGGGGACATGAAAATATGCAAATTAGACCTCAGAAAAAGCTCCAAAACACCTCCAATCACTACCAAAACAAAGCCAAAGATCAAACACACCAAAGACTTCAAACCTACGTCAAAAAACCACAAAAAACTTCATCATTCCACCACCAAAACTTTGAAAATCAGAACTATGTTGACACCCAAGGTGATCCTTGAAGTAGAATCACTCCTATCTGGCTAGGGTGGATCTTTCACTCCCAAAACCAGCTCCAAACAATGAGGGTTTTTGTCCTCAACACGCAGCAATAGAACCCTGGAAGCATTCCAACATCATCCTGTTATGTTGCCAAATGAAAGATAAATAAATGGGAGCCAAAATGTTGCTTTACAGAAGTGAGGGAAATTAGGGCAACCTTTTTGAATTATTTTCCCTCCAAGACTCCCATGCTCCCCTCATGAGCCTTTTAATTTATTTTCAAATCGTTATATCTCCCTAGGGTGGCGTCCACCTTTTGAGGCTTAATATTTGGCCTTTTTAAAATCAACTTTAATCAACTAGGCATGACAAGGTACTTTTTGATGACCCCAAGACCCTCACTTGAGTTATAAAGTGACTTTATAAAAATGACTTAAGTGACGGAAAAATACAACATTATTTTAATCAACCTTAGACTTACCAATGCCCAATCAAGAAATATGCACTATTGGAGTAGCATAGGCCTAGACCAATTGCCAAAAATACACTTACTATAAATAGCAATTTCTAAAAATAGTAAGTACTCTCAAACATCAAACTGGAACAAAACTAAGATATGTTGAGACTTACTATAAATAGTAAGTACTGAAATTGGCCACTACTAATAATAGAAAGTCTTGCTAGAAAGCACTGAAAACCACCACAGAGCCCATACTAGCTCTAAGTCCCCTAACCAACACCACTTAGCCTACGAGAATTCTAGAATATGCTAACAAAACTCACCAACTGATTAGGTGCAAGAAGGGGACATTACAGTCCTCCCTTCCCAAAGATTGTTTGTCCTCAAGCAATGCCATCACAACCCCACAATCAATAGACTGAACCAAATTGAAACCACAAATGATCCCAAGGTCCCAAGTCAACCTAGGAAATTTGTAGCACCATCTACTAAAGACACTATCCTACAAGGTGTCCAAATCAAAAATCTCTTGAAAACCTCCTACAAGAAGAGCGATCAAATACTACACAAACTCAGTCATCTTCTCAAGGAGCTGCTCTTCGAAAGAACCAAGCTGAAATACAATAGAAGTAAACTCCAATAAGCCAACATTGGCTCCCTCATCCCTAACAACTATTGAAATGCAAACTAACATGATCCCAGGGTTCCAAGTCAACCACAAAAAAGAGCCACCATGTTGGCGTTGTGCCACTCTGATCATAACAGTCAAACCATCATGCCCATACTAAAATACCCGAAAGGACTTAAATCAATCCCATGAAATATATCCTGCCAAGGCAACTCAGAGAAGACCATATCAACAAACTCACTATCAATCACGATCCTAGGCAATAGAAAAAATACCCTACTCAACCATAACACATAAATCTCAGCATATCCCTCCATGACATCCCAAAAATGAAACGGACCAATCACTGTCACAACTTTGAAATTCGCCAACCAAGGAATTCCTCTGTTGTCGCCAACTGAAAACATGTCATTGACACTTAATCTCCAAGTGTCAATGGAACGGTTTTGAACACTCCAACAAACCCAACCCACTGCAATCAATAAGGCATCATCTGAAAATATGCATGCCATCTCCATGTAGTATCTACAATGACGATCACCCACCAGAGTGGAAGCAATAATTAAATGAATTGTGTCCAGAAAAACTCTAACAACCAACTGCCCTAAAGCCTACCAAAGCTCAAAATCAATCTGCTCATAAAAAGATGTCACCATAACCAACGCAGAAATGTAAGGGCAGCAGTAATCAATCTGAAATCCCACTAAAAACATAGGCGAGATGAGTATGGAAGTAGCCAAAGAGTCATCTTCTATGGTCAAATCAGCTCTACCAACCAGTCTCAACCATAAAGTACTCAATTGTTGGTCCAAAGAAGCCATCCAACTCATCTATGGGCCAAGAACTGAAGTCATGTATAAGCTCATCAGAAAGTGTACAGCAATACTAACACTAGGATTTTTCCCAAAACTCCAATCTTGAGACAACACCTCACAGCTAGGGATTGCACTTGGATCCCAAATCTTGTGATCGACTCCAATGTCATCATTGGAATTAGAAAGAGTTCCATCATCCAACTCAAAGAGTGGATTATCATAAGTCGCCTCAAACAAAGAGTTATCAACAAACTGAGAATTATCCTCAACTCCAAAATCAGACTGATCCTCCTGCTGAACCAAACTCCTATTTTTAGATTTTTTGGGGCAATGTGCAAGTACAATCTCCTCATGAATGCAATCAAATGCAATCATCAACACAGCATCTAAAAATATGAAGATTTGCAACATAAAATGATTGCAGCAACCATTAATCACCAATATGGAAGTTAGAAACAACTGGACCATGACTGAAAACTCTCCCACAATTCGCTGCATACTGTTGAAACTTTGCCAATCTTGTGAAGGAAATAATTGTTCATTTGCTAGTAATGAATGGAGAGCAGCAAAGTGGGAATTGGAAAGCATGAATTATTCATTCAACATCCCCCTCAAAAGAGTGACCAATACAAACCACACATTATTATAATGAAGTATCTTCCCAAAAGGTAATCTCATGTTTTTTGTAATCATCTTTTCAATAAGATACATCCAATGCAAACTCAACTTATTTTCTAGATTCATGATATCAAATTCTCTACATACCTTGTGCTCGGCCATTTAGATAACAAGTAGAGATGTCTTCATGATGCAAGAACTGGTAGGACTATCACGGAATGTCATATCTTGTATATAACTTGGTTCCACAAATACCATCTCTTGCTTAACTATGAAATCTTGCATATCAACAAAGTAATGACTCCTACCAATGACATCCTCATATAAATCATCAATCACTATTTTAAAAGTGCTCATTATTTGAAGTACTCAAAATAAATCAGTTCATGGGTTGATTTAATCAAAATCAACAACACAGAACTGGGACAGCAACTGCAATAATGAATTATTTTTATATGCATAGGAGGTGGGAGCATTGAAGTGATTGAAAACACTCCTTCAAAGATTGGGAATTTTTCATCACTAAAATCCAACCAATAAATACTCCATTCCTTGACTGAAAATTCTTGCCAATCCACTTGTTTGTAAGCGACTAAAATTATGTGATGGCTAATTGAGACGATGGCAACTGAACCAAATCTTAAGTTTTGTCTCATGAGTCTCAAAATAGCCAAGAAGATGTTAGAGATATCATCATCTTCATCCAAAATTAATGACATGATGTAGTGCATGGAGGTTATAATATTCTTGGTATGAACATCATTAATGGCAGCCCAAAAGTTTTGAAACATGACAAAATCATTTCCTCACAAGCAATATCTAGCATAATGTAACCAAACTTGAACTTCGCAAAGATCTCAAGTATAGTTACCCTCTTAACAAACAATGGACTGCTGAAATGATCCAAACCATGAAAATTCTCCACAATCAATTGGAAAACTTCCTTCATGATCCTATTGCTATAAGGCTTCTTTGGAGCAGTTATTCTAGTGATTTCACTTACACAAGATGCAACACCACACGTCATGCAAGGCTGACCCAAAGTGAACTCAATGCCATGGCAAGATAAGAGAACTGCTGCTGTCATAATTTGCAAACTATGATTCTTATATGGAGGACAGCCCTTTATTCTTGATACCCAATATCTTAATGGAGCCCCCAAATCCCATACTCTTATGTGTAGACATGCATGGATTCCTTCACCTTTCTTATGGTGCTTCCTTTGATGGAAACAACTTTGTAATGACAAAGTACAAAGCATCAATCTTCTACTCTCATGATTACCTTCATGCATTGGGTTATGATCCAAAAGACAATCAAATTGCTTACCTTCAATTGTTGATTTGAGAATTGTAGCAAGCTCAAACCAAACATTTTGCTCAAGTGCATAATCCTCAACAAAGCTTTTATGTAAATCAACCCTATATGTTTTATAGGCTGCATTAACATCGTCAGAACAATCAAAAGGCTTATCAATAGTTGTTGATTTGAAAATTTCAACATGCTCCAAACCATCATGCAAATCAAGTGGGGCATCTTTGTCATGCACATCTTGGAACCCACCTCGTAAAGTGGGTTATCATAAGGTATCTCTGCTTCCATCTCAAAAAGTGGATTATCAAAAACTTGAAAGTTACTTTCAACATTTTGTTTAGGCCAATCATCTCATGGTCTAACTCTCCTTCATAAGGAGGCTCTATGTTATCTTCTTCAGGAGGAATCAAGTACTCTTCCTCCATAATTGCTTTTGAAATTTCAACTTCATCATCATTTGTTATTGGTTTTAACATCTTCTTTTCTAACTTTTCCTTTGTGCTAGTTTCTTCATTTATTGTAGTTTCAAGATCCACCTAAGTTCTTTGATGTAGATTCTTTTGCTCATCTTCTTTCACACTTCGTTTCATATGTTTGGGTTTTGCAACTATCTTAAGACATTCCATTTTAATGTTTGGGTCCTTCATCAGATTAGACAATTCTTGCATCAACTCACATATAAACTTATCAATTGCAGGCATCATTTCAACTCTATTCTAGCAACTGTCAAAAAGAGATACTAAAATGAACATGCAAGTGCAGGTCACCGACATGCAAAATACCACTAAAACTAACATATTCAATTGAAATGCTTTCACTAATTCTTAACTCTGATATGCACGTGTTGATTAGTACATGCAACTAAAAATCTACAACAAGGGTTAGTTTCCCAACAGATTGGCAAGATCAACAACTCTAATACCACTGTAATAACCACCCCTGATTTTTTTTAAAACTGTTTGCTGATTGTGATGTTTGCTGATGTGTTTTGGTTTGTCTTCTTTCACATGTTTTCATTGATGTATTGCAAACATAGGAAATATTGCATAGAAAGGAAAATACCGAGAAACAACATAGCTTTTCACATTGTATAATAACTTATCACAATGGCAAATGATTACAAATAAAATCAGACTTAATGCAAGATATTTCAGATCTGGAAATAATGGTTATCAGACCTAATAACAGTATCACATGGGCAGCAAATTACATAGAACTCCTTGTGAGAGTCACCAAATGATAAAACTATCATTCCACAACATTCTCTTTCATTCGCGCTAGAAAATGCATATGAAAGACACCACAAAACTCGTTGTACCAAACCCGAAAGTCGGTGACTGTCTAAGAAAGGTCTGAAAATGACAACCCAGGAAATGTACGGCCCCATAGGAGGGCGACCAGCCCCCAAAAATCACAACCTCAGCAATAAATCCAAACCAATGCATGAAATGAGGCACCCAAGCAAAAGGAATCCAATGAGCCAATACCCAGAATGATTGGTCAAGCATGCACGGAGCTACGAATGATTTTCACTTTCGGTTACTGTCAAAAATGATAATTTCTAGAATTCTAGAAATGCAAATCAGACCTCAAAAAAACTCCAAAACACCTCCAATCACTACCAAAATGAATCCAAAGATCAAACACACCAAAGACATCAAACCCACATCAAAAAACCATGAAAATCTTCATTCCACCACCAAAACACTGGAAATCAATAAAAATCAAAACTCTATTGACACCCACGATGATCCCTGAAGTAGAATCACTCCTATCTGGCTAGGGTGGATCTTTCACCACCAAAACCAGCTCCAAACAATGAGGGTTTTCATCCTCAACACATAACAATAGAACCCTGGAAGCATTCCAACAACATCCTGTTATGTTGCCAAATGAAAGATGAACAAATGAGAGCCAAAATGTTGCTTTATAGAAGTGAGGGAAATTAAGGAAACCTTTTTAAATTATTTTCCCTCCAAGACTCCCATGCCCCCTCATGAACCTTTTATTTTATTTTAAAATCCTTATATCTCCCTAGGGTGGTGTCCACCTTTTGAGGCTTAATATTTGGCCTTTTTAGAAACAACTTTAATCAACTAGGCATGACAAGGTACTCTTTGATGACCCCAAGACCCTCACTTAAGTTATAAAGTGACTTTATAAAAATGACTTAAGTGACGGAAAAATACATTATTTTAATCAACCTTAGACTCACCAATGCCCAATCAAGAAATATACGCTACTAGAGTAGCATAGGCTTGGACCAGTTGCCAAAAACTACACTTACTATAAATAGCAACTGCTAAAAATAGTAAGTACTCCCTATAATGGAACGAATTTGCACCCCTAGGCAAATTCCTCATTTCATCACCCTTATGTAATGTCCCTAAATTGGAGGTGAAGTAATTTAATTAAATTAATTGATTAAGTTATTCAAATAAATGATGTTTCAAAAAGATAGCTTAATTGATTATTTTAATTAAAATAAAGTGGTAATATTAAATTAATTATTTAATAAAGTTATTCCAATAAATTAAAATCAAAATGGTGACTTTATATTTAATTAATTTAATAAAAGTGACTAAATAAAATAACATATTATAAAGTCACTTTGGAGAATAAAATAAAAATATTTCTAGAAGCTTCTTGGAAGGCATTGAGAAATCTTTATAAGGAGCTACTGGCCTAGCATATGAGCATGTCTTGGATTATACTTCTCATACCAGTTTGGTAGAAGCTTGAATGCTTTGTTTTTCCGAGGGTTTGAAGACTCTAGGATACCAGATTCGGTTGTGAAAGATCAACCCTAGCTGGAAATTGTGGAGGAATCCATCCAGGGTTTCTATAGGTGCTTCAATGAAGAGTTTAAACAATTGCAATAGCTGATGTATTATTACAATTCTGAACAGGGTTTACAAATTATGCAATTGTAAGAACTCTCCCAACTGTAAACTCAGAACTGCTAAAACTGATTGCTTGTTTTTGTTTTTTATTGTTTTGTGATTTTTTTGGTGTTTTTGCTGAATATATGTTTTTTTGTATTTTTTGAAATATAATGCCAGGCATGAAATAAAATACTGGAATGAAAATATTAAACTACCAAGAAACCCTACTGCAGCAATGAGAAATTTATTGATTCACTTTTCAAAAGCCTTTACAATAGAAAGTACCTAAAATGCAAGAAGAACCAAAATATCAAAACTGGGGCGACTGGCAGACATGGCTGAAGATTGTTGAGGAAATCGTCCTACTGCAAATATATGTTTCTCCTCCTTCATTAAGCTATCAAACCTCCTCCATGTGATGGCCACTCAAGATAATGAAGAAAACACCCCAAAAGATGAAGCGCTTTACCCAAGAGATGTGACGCCAAGCCCAAGAAATGGTACGGCTGAAGTGAAGGTTGTACGACCTGGAAAATATGTAATCAGCAATTAAAGAACAATCCCTCAAGTCATTTGCTCTCCACTCACAAAAATCTGCTCATAAACCCTTGTAATATTCCACCAATCTTGCACAAACTTGACTCCTAAATGAAGCCAATAGTAGAGCAACTTCAGCTGATAGTTTCACAGCCTCAGATTGCTATTACACTGAAGGAGCTACGCTCTCCACTATCGATACACACAGGAAACGGCAGAAACCCTTGTCTCTGTTTCTCCCAACGCCAAGAAGTTCATGAAATGAGATAACACAATGCCAAGAGAGTTTGATTTCACCAAGCAGCATATATATATCTCTCAAGAAGGTCGACCCCCTAATTTGCATTTTTAATTCTTTTAAAATGTTATATAGTTGCACTTCAAGATATTAAAATATATCCTTTATAATTGGCGTCCAAATATTTAACTGAAATGGCCCCCTTTTAATGTATCAATGACCCCTCAATATAAAGTGCAAATATAACATTATAATATATCATTAAAATATTAATTATTATTAAAGTGAACCTTTAATAATAATTAAATGTCATAACTTAGGCAAAACACCTTATTTCTCCGAGCTAACTGAAACTAATATCGAAACTGCCAATATATTCACCATTAGGTGCCCTGCTAAAAATAGTAACCCTGGCGGAATGACTTACTATAAATAGTATGTAAAACTGAGCTCTGAATCCCCTGCAAAGGCCAACCCTAAAACTCTTTGAACTCCGGAGAAGAATGTAACCATCAAATGATCAAGTTTTTGCCACAAAGACCCTCTATCCAATCCCATTAGCCTACAAGGGTCGACTGATAGGCTAATCCCACTGAAATACTAAAGTCTAGCTAGGAGGGGACATTACAGTCTGTCCTTCCTAAAATTGCTTGTCCCCAAGCAATCTCAACTCCGGATGTTGTAGAATCTCCTCACTCTCCCATGTAGCATCCTCAATCGGCAAGTCCTTCCATTTAATCAAATACTCCTTGATGACCCATCTCCACAACTGTGTCTCTCTAACATCCAAGATGGCCTCAGGTACTAGAATCAATTTCCACTCATCATCCAGGGGTGGTAGAGCTGTGGTAGGAACAACACGATGTCCTAACGCCTCTTTGAGGCGTGACACATGAAACACATTGTGTACCCTGCTATCTGTCGGTAACTCCAACTTATAAGCCACCTCGCCTACAGCCTAATGATCCTGAAAGGGCCATAATATCGTGGCTTAAGTTTCTCTGCGCCACTCTTCTTAAGAGTGGACTAACGATAGGGCTGCAACATCAGATACACCATATCCCTGTTGGTGTACGTTTTATCATCCACCGAACAAAGAATAAAATGTCGAAAGACACTCTATCCTCTCTTGAACAAAATCACCGCATATGCTAATTGCAAGAAGATCATATGGCGACTCCAAGGTTTCTTTCGTCAGGTCATGACATGTGGATAAGCTCAATGGGCGTTGTGATATGCTGGTAATACACAAAGGGGCTTACGTTAAGGAATTCTTCACAAGTTCGGGATTTAGACAAATTTATCATTAAATGCTTCTTTTGTCGAGGTTTTCGATTCGACATCTCAAAAAAAGAGTGCAAAAAGGATAAGGGTTTAGAGGTCCTAATCTATTCCTAGGAATTCAAGAGACGGTAAAGATCGGGTGAAACTGATAACCACGCTTTGCTTCACCTCCCTAGGACAACTACACAAAGCGGGTGCAATCTTCAAAGGGTGTGATAATAATTTTCATGTCTTGAATAAGACTGAAATTAAGCATCCACAATCACAAGCTCAGGCTAACTTTACGCATTGAATGAAAATCATCCATCCAAAGAAAGTATGAGCAATGTTTCACCATAAATCTATACTATCAAATCTTGCATTCACTTAACAAACATTCAAAACAAATTTTATTCTAATTCTAATCTAATTCTATCTATTGTTGAAGAAGTTATGCAACCTCGCAAACCACTTGACAATAAAAGGGATTCAAAGCAAATCATGCATAAGAGCTTTTATTATCGGAAATAGCAAAACGCAACAATCTCATACACTTTCTTCACCAAATGAAAATGAGAGATCAAGAGTTTATATAGAGTTTTCAAGAGCAAATGAAAGGCCAAGATTAAAACAACATTAACGACCAAGATTAAAACACATCAACGCTAATTAGGGTTTCCCAAATAACATCAGTAATCAATGAGTAAATAAAGAGTGAAGTGGCGTCTGGAGCTATTTTCAAGGGAGTGCATCCCTATCCTCTTGAGCAGCAGTGTGTTCGACAAACCGAGACACGATCTGGATGACTTCTTCCATTGTGACCTGTGGTAGCACATTTATCCTGAATTCCAACCCGTCCAAGTCCTCAGCATATCCGGCAAAGGCACTCTCCCAATCCACTTCCTGTTTCATGAAATCATCCCGAATGGATAAGAGGTTCGCCACCCTTGTGAAGTCCTGTCTCAGAATCGATCCTATGGTAGAGAAGAAGATTTCTTGAACTTTGTTCTTTAGCCTTTCTAGCTACATGTCATTCTCTCGGACAATCTCTTTATCAAACACATCTGTAGCTATGAGGTAAATCTTTCTCTGGATTTCTCGGATTTGTTCCTCCACTCTAAGTCCATCAGCTTTTGCTTTCTCCAAGACCTCGTTCCATACTGTCAATGCCCAATACCAATGATGGAAGTCATAAGCAACGCCTACTGCAATTATCTTTCCCTCGACCAATTCCTGTTTTGGGACGCCCTTCAGCACTTTGAGGCATGGAATGAGTCTCTCCTGAATATCCGGGAGGTTGTCCCAAACTTCTGCCATGACAGCCAGTCTGGAAAGGAAAGAGGACATCTGCCCGTAGGCGAGTGTCAATCTCTCCATGAATGAAGCCACTTCCGTACTTTTACTTGTCATCCATTCCTTGGCTTCCTTGGTCGTGACCATACCTTCTTCAACGTCCTTAGTTGTTTCCTATGAGGAATTTAGAAGAGGAGGAGCTACTGTATCGTCCTGGTTGAGTGGCTTGGTCAAGTGCTGAATATACTCCTTCAAGCGCTTGACCTCCTTCTTGTATTCTTTCTTCTTCACCACTTCCTTCTCCAGTCTCGCCTTGATAGTAGAGACTGAGTTATCCAATTCTTCAACTTCCTGGCCCTTTTGTTGTTGGGCCTAGGTCTATAGTGATAATGGTGTACTCATGGGGAGTGATTTCATCCTGTGTTTTGTCAACTATTGGCACTGCAATCTGTACGGAACGGCTCCCTGCTTCATCCCTCTGAATCGTGGAGAATTTCTTGGCAGGCTTCTTTACAGCAACTTGTTCTAACCTAGCCAAGAAATCTGCAGTGTCATCTTCCTCTTGAGTCTCGACTGGCACCTGTATTTTCAATCTTTCCTTCAACCAATCAGGAATGGTAGGCTGTTCAATGCTATCTTCCTCCTAAACATTTTCTGCACTTGGAATATCCAAAACTCCTCTAAGAGCGGAAATCATTCCCTCTTGGAATTCATCATTTTGGATGTCCATTTCATTCTCTGAACCCAGTATTTTCGTGCCTGTAGGAGATGGGGGCTCGTCGTCATCTAACTGGATCGGCTCATTGTTACCCTCCTAAATTGGAGAAGGAATCATCATATCAGCCAAGGACTCGTCTGCAATGGCCACTAGCTCATCAGTATTTCTGGATGCAGCGAAATGAGATGGCTCGTCTCTTTTGGACAAGTTCTGCGTTTGCAGCTACTCCTTTCCTCTTCTCAGTAATCTCAACCAACTCGGCACTATGGGATGCGCCTACATTTGAGGAGTATGACTCCGTCTCACTCAGCAAGTCATAAGTGAGCATCATTCTTTTCCGTCTCAACTCCTGGGTCTGCTGGTCAACCCACCACTAAGAATACTTGACCACCGACCTCATTAATGTAGTCAAATTTGAAAGCTCGGGCTCTAACCACTTCACTGCAGGAAGAGGCCAGCTCTCATTGAAGTACAGTTGGACACATTCTCCATCTTCCACCTGATCAGGCACTCGGCACAGTTCAGTCGCTCTCATCAAATCCACCGGCAATCTAGACCATAACCTTTTTCTGACTTCATACTCGTCCGCAGCATTCACCCAGAAATCCTCCAGGTCTACTCTATGTTTATACCTTTTTCCATCCATGGTCCGAATGTGGTTATGAAGGTCAAAGTTGTCCCTGGACCGATAAGTCGTGAATGGATACCATTGAATTTCTAACCTAGCACTTTCAGCTGCTTGTGTTGATGGACAGGATTCCAACATGTTCCCAATGAAGAACGGGAAAGTGATAGCTGCCTTTTGCTTTGGCCTCTAGATGTTCTGGTAAGTTTCCAGCTGTCTAAGGACTTCTAGCAAAATCATCCTATTTGTAGGATAGATTGGAAGCCTATAAGGATTTCCAGTGAATCCCTAGATCCTTATGTACGTGAACCTTGGAAACTGGATAAACCAGGATCCATATCTACTAATCAAACTTTTGGCTTCATGACTCAGCCTCTGGTGAGTCCCTCCTTGGAGTATTCTAGTAATGTACATGAGGAAAGCATCGTGCGCCCATCTGAAGTGAGATTTTTCTCTAAGTTGCAGCTACGGGTAACAATCATATGACTTGAATTCGTTCTCACCATTGCCTACTCTGCCTTTGCATATAAGTCTGGAATATCTGCAAGACCTGGCCAACAAATAGATGATGTAGGAGCTCATGTGGAATGATTTTGTCTTCTCCAAGTTGATCAGTTGCTCATGGAGGTTATCGCTAATCATCCGAGACCAGTTGAACATCCGAACGCCAGAGGTGATTTCATTGATGAAATAGTACATCCACATCTCAAAAGGCGTGCCTTGTGGATTGCCGATTATTCTATTTAACATCAAAATATTGTCCCCAAAGTCCTCCTTGAAGTCTGTCCGGCACAGCTTCTTGGGCATTTTCTTAGCAGAGGCTCTTGGTTTTTCCAGCCATGACTTGTTAATATTTGTGGCACAAAGTTCAGATTGGTCCTCATACAACTTTTTTGGCATCCTCCTTAGTCTTATATACAGTCCGATGGTGTGTCGGGATGCCAAATGCCTCCTGAATTGCCACTTCTCCGAGGTGAGCCAATATCCTCCCATCTGGTGCAACAATTTGCCTTTCCTGCGCATCATAATGAATGGCGCACTCCACCATCAATTCAACACATTCTAATGCCGGCGGAAATCCGGTTGCCTAGAAGATGCCATTCCTCACCATCCGGCGAGCAATTGGTGTCTGCAATCCATTGTGTTCGTACATCCTCTTCTTGAATTTCGTGAAGTCCACATGTCCGAGATCGGTGTCTGTAATATTCTTCCACTTAGAATTAATTTTTGACTCTCGCTGCAACCCTTTGCTAGAAAACTTCATCGGCACCTTTCTTGATGATTCTCCTGATGTTGTCATTAACCTACAGTAAATAAAAAGAATTAACATTAATATGGAGACTTTTAAACATAGTTTATTTCCAGGCCTTTATTCGAAAGTTTTACTTTCAGCTTATTAAAAAGATAAATCTCTATGAAAAAGCAAGCTGAAAATGGGCAAACTTGATTAAAATCTTGTCAGAACTTAGCCAGAATGATCGAATAAGATGAAAGAAGATCAAAGAACTTGGCCAATCAAATTTTTAAACCTCTGGAATATCCTCTAGCTGCAAATCAAATCCAACTTCTGCGAATTTAATCAAAAATTCAATGAAAGAGTGTGCCAACTTGCTAAGAAGTACGACTTTCAGACAAGAATTAATTTACTTCCTCAAAATCATGCCCTGCTGTATAAAAATTTACTCCTCCACTAAGAAAAATCAACCTTGCCTTGAATATTCTTGCAATTTCAAGAGAGCTTAATTTCTCTTCAATCGAACTTGTGAAAAATGAGTTGTTGAAACTCATTATAAAGCTGAAGAGTTCAATTTTGTTTTAGCAATTCCATCTTTTCTCTTGATTTTGATTTGTTTTCTTCTCTTCATCAAGGCAAGTTTCTATTTTTTTCAAAAAATCCTCATGGCAAGCTTATCTCGGCGCCACCTTTAGCAAAATCCTTGGATTTTCTCTTTGAAATTTGATTTTAGCTAAGTGTTCATTTTTATTTCTTTAAATGTTGGAAAATATTAAATATCTAATATATTAAATTCGATTTTTCCAACCTTCCCACGGCGAAATTTCATTTACTCATGGATTTTCTCTTTTCCTAGCGTATTTCATTTACTTCCATGAATTTTCTTCCAAGTCATTTGTGGCGAATTTTGTTTTTTGTCCAAGGCATATTATTTTCCTAAGTGTCGGAATAAATTATCCAAAGTATTAAACTGGCAAATTTTCATTTTCCCATGGCTAATTATTTATTTTCCAAGTTATTTCACTTTATCCTCTAGCCAAGGCGAACTTGATATTTATTTTGCCATGTTTTATCTTTTCTAACACTTGGACCCTTTTTCCTCCCTTAGCCAAGTCGGACTTTCTAGTCATCTTGCCAACAAATTTTTATTTCTCTTATGCCATGGCGGACTTTGACTTGCGCTAGGCATATCTGCCCATGCCAAAATCAAACTTCTACTCATGCTTAGACTTTATTTCTTGCCTAAGTCGGATTTTATGGCCTCCTTTCTTCTCATGGCGGACTTTCTCAATGTTATTCCAAGTGCTCAATGCCTTAGGCGGACTTTGATTATTTCTTTCCATGTGCTCTTCAGTGTCTAGGCGGACTTTGATTATTTCTTTCCATGTGCTCTTCAGTGTCTACGCGGGCTTCAAGGTGGTCTTTCCATAGGGTGGTGGACTTCATGACCTTTGTTCCATTTCCTCCTTTTCTTAGTCCAAGGGCGGACTTTAAGTATTCTTTTCCATTTGCCTTTCTTCCCATACTTAGCCAAATTTCTCAAGTTTTCGCCCCCAAAGGCGTCCGTACTTGGCCAAATTTTCAATTTTCTTCCTTGCTCTAGGCTGGGCGGACTTCCTTAACTTCTTGCCATTTCCTCATCAAGGCTTGGGTGGACTTCACCAGCTTCCTGCCAAGGTAGGGCGGACTTTGGAGTAGGCTTGCCATTTCTTTTTCCATGGCTAGGCGGACTTCCCAACTTTCTTTCCATTTCCCATCTAAGGCTTGGGCGGACTTTCCATGATGCTTGCCATCTTCCCTCCAAGGCATGGGCGGACTTTCCATGATGCTTGCCATCTTCCCTCCAAGGCATGGCGGACTTCCAAAAGGTCTTTCTATGGTTGGGCGGACTTCCAAAAGGTCTTGCCATTCTCCATGGCGGATTTTGAAGACTTTACTCCACTTTGTTGGGCACACCTCTCCAGACTTAGGCGAATTTTCACCATGAATTGTCCAACTAGACCTAAGCAACAGGCCACCGTTGCAGATGTTGATGATGCCTCTCCTCAAAAGGATTCAAGTGAATATTTGTTCTATTCGGCATTATCAAGCAATGTACCTTCTGACACCAACACTTGGATAATCAACAGTGGTGCTTCACGACACATTACCGGCTTTAAGGAGCGCTTATCAAGTTTGGTGGAAAAGGAGTCTTCGGAACAAGTCATCATTGGAGATGATGCTAGCTACTCCGTGAAAGGAATTGGGACCTCTACACTTCATTTGGATTCCGGCATATCGCTTCAATTGGGTAATGTTCTTTATGTTCCCGGAATCAAGCGTAATCTTATTTCTATTTCAGCTTTGGAAGATAAAGGATATCAAGTTGCCTTCTCCAAAGGCAAAGTTCTAGTGTGGATGGAAAACTCTAGCTTCAAGGATGCTCAAGTAATTGGAGTTAGACATGATAACCTCTACAAGGTTTGCACTCGTTCTTTACAAGCTTTGGTTCATGACTCTTCAAGTCTTTGTGATCTTTCGCATCGGAGATTGGCTCACTTACACTTCTGAGCCCTACCTATTATGGAGAAGATGGTGACGGGCCTTCCTAAGTTCAACCAGGAGCACGAAGGTACTTGCAAGGGCTGCGCATTGGGTAAGAATATAAAAGCCCCTTTTCATAGTAGTGAAAATAGATCTAAGTGTATTTTAGACCTTATTCATTCTGATTTATGTGGACCTATGTCTGTTCCTTCTTCGAGTGGTTTCTTGTATTATGTTATTTTCATTGATGATCACTCTAGGAAAGACTTTGATTTATTTTTTGAAATCTAAAGAGTCTGAGGAAGTGTTGGATAGGTTTAAAGAGTTTAAAGCCTTGGTAGAAAATCTTTCTGGTAAAAGAATTAAAGTCCTCAGATCTAACAATGGTGGAGAATACACCTCTGGTAGTTTTCGAATTTTTTTATTGATGCAGGGATTAAGAGGGAGTTCTGTGTTCCCTATAATCCTCAACAAAACGGTGTTGCAGAAAGAAAGAAACGAACGATTGTGGAAGCAGCAAAGGCCATGATCCATGATCAAGATTTGCAAACATTCCTATGGGCAAGCCTCGGATAGCTGTATATGTTGTAAGTCCTCATAAGATCTTGGAGAATATGACTCGTATAGTTTTAAGGGAAGAAGTCATCATTTGAGGATCTTTGGAAGTCCTGTTATATTCATGTTCCCAAAGGAAAAGAGAACCAAGTTGGAGCCTTCTGGCAAGAAGGGAATATTTGTGGGCTACAGTGAGACATCAAAAGCTTACAGAATTTACATTCCAGGTCAGAAGTTGATCGAGATCAGTAGGGATGTCACATTCGAGGAAGATGTTGCATTTAGAAGATCTAGGGGGATTCATATGGAGATTGATAATGAAGAGTCTCCTCAGGATATGGAAGTTGACCATACTCCTGAGATTCAGAGGGAGACTTCAGAACCAAAAGAAGACGCTGATCCTGAACCTTGGAACCCACCATGGGCCCA
The DNA here is from genome assembly GCA_007258455.2 of Sequoia sempervirens. Lineage (NCBI taxonomy): Eukaryota > Viridiplantae > Streptophyta > Pinopsida > Cupressales > Cupressaceae > Sequoia > Sequoia sempervirens. The sequence continues at coordinate 578,476,640 of VDFB02281492.1, read as the reverse complement.
CCGACATTGTTATTGAGAAAGAGACCTATGGGCCGACGATTTCATGCGTAAGAGGCTGAAGTTTTGCAGCTCCAGAGGCAATATCAGAGAAAGCAAAGTCACATAGTTCTCCAAATTATGTTGCTTGATGAGTCGATTATAGAACTGAAATACCTGTAAGATAAAGAATTTAGTCAATGCTTGAGAGAGATGCTATGACGAGGAGCATCACCAATTCTAAAATGATGTTTGGATATTGTCTAGACCCAAGGGAAAGTCTGTGGTATCTTCTAAATGGCTATTCAAGATTAAGCATGCTGCAAATGGAAGCATTGAGAAGTGCAAGGCAAGATTTGTGGCTCATGGGTTCTCTCAGAAAGAGGAGTTGATTATGATGAGACATTTGCTCCTGTTGCTCGCTACACTTCAGTCAGAACCATCATTGCTATTACTGCATCTAGAGGATGGAAGATTCACCAGATGGACGTGAAGACAGCCTTTCTCAATGGAGTGATTGAGGAAGAGGTTTCATAGAGCAACCTCGATGGATTTGAGATTCATGGAAGGACATGTTTGCAAATCAAGAAGGCCTTGTATGGTCTTATGTGCCCTCGCATGGTACGAAAGGATTGATCGGTACTTATCAAGTTTGGGCTTCTTGAAGAATGATGCTGATTCAAATCTATACTTCAAGGTAATCAATGGTGATGCATTAATTTTGGTTTTATATGTTGACGATCTGATCCTTACTAGAGAAGATCACCTGATTCTTGAATGTAAGAAGGAATTGACTTCTGAATTTGAGATGAAGGACCTTGGGCTCATGCATTACTTCCTTGGCTTAGAAGTCTGGCAGAAACCGGATGGAATGATTCTAAGTCAAGGGAAGTACACCATTGATATACTTAAGAGATTTGGCATGATGGATTGCAAATCCATGTCTACACCTATGGAGACCAACCTTCATAAATTGAAGGAGGCTGCAGCTAGTTCAGATTTGGTGGATCCTACATTGTACAGACAGCTGATTGGATCCTTGATGTATCTAGTTAACACTAGACCTGATATTTGCTATGCAGTGAGTGCATTTAGCCGCTTTTGTGTATCCGAGATGATACATCTTGTTGTGCAGTGCTTAAACATATCCCGGTATACTTGCGTAAGGACATTGGATAAGGTTAAGGTATACTCTGGGATGCAAGGCATTTGACATATGGTTTCACCCGATTCCCATTGGGCAAAGTTGTGTCATTGCATCGAAAGAGCACCTGGTTAGCTGTTTCGCTTAGTTCCGCTATGATTTCGCGCAGAGGGAAACAACACCGTAGTAATGAGCATGCAGGGCCGAGTACATTGCAGCTTAGCAGCAACTCGAGAAGCAATGTGGCTTCGTAAGCTCCTTGCAGGATTGCTTGGACAATCAATGGAGCCCACCATTATTCATTGTGATAATCAGAGTTGTGTAAAGCTTTCTGTCAATCCTGTGTTTCATGACGTAACCAAGGCACGCTGGAGGCACTTAATATTAGGGAGATATGGTATCATGTGGAAGGCTGTACAGCTGAGGCACATTAGCACCGATGATATCGGTGATAGATCAGCCTCCTCGCCAGATAAAGCTTGTGTACTTCGTAGATAGCATTGTGGTGGAGGAACCACCAATGAGGAGTGCAGAGCCTTGTTAATACATTTCTGAGACGGAAGAATTTGAGGTGCAAGTCCTTGTTAATACATTTTCTTCTGAGACGGAAGAATTTGAGGTGCAAGTCCTTGTTAATGCATTTTCCTCTGAGACGAAGGAATTTGAGGTGTAAGCCCTTGTTTCCACCCTCTGAGCTTGAGTCATGGTGGATGTCATGTGTGAGACTCCATGACACATCTTGTACTTATGAATGTCACGTTGAGGTGACAACATCACGCAAGTGATGAACACTTGTACACACCATAGTATGGTTGTAGCCATTATGGTTGATATCGTGTTGAGGCGATATCTAATATCACGTTGAGGTGATATTCTTCTTGTTCACTTATGGTTGTAGCCATAGAGGTAGACATCACGATGAGGTGATTTGTATTGAGCAGTTGGAAGTATTCTCTCTAGCTGAGAGGGAGTGTTAATGATATTAATCTGTTCAGCGTCGATCTAATACTCCAGCGATCTCCCACAGCGAATAAATTAAATGATAGCTAAGCTATTTAATTTATAAGATCTCAAGAGGCATAATGTTGAGGTGTCACTTCGATTTATTAAAGCAAATAATGATTAAATGTAAAGTCACGTCTTTTGTGTTAAGGGCCGACTTCCTTCATTGGTGCGATTAATTAAATGGAGATATATTTTATTCTTGGCCAACTTGTATCAAGTTAAGGGTGGCGTCCCTTCATATTGTATATATAAGAGATAACTCTCTCATTGTAATACATCAAGTAAGTTCGATATATATTATTCTTTAGAGAGTGCGAATTTCATATAGAGCAGTTTGCGAATTTTAGTCAAGGACAGAAATAGTTTAGTGAAGTGCAGATTATCATTGCATCTGTGTTAGGTGCTGAAGTTTGGCCTTGTGACTGGCCTCATTGTAAAGAGAATTGTTGCCTCAATTTATATATATAAGTGAGATCTTTGTTGCTGGGTTTTTCTCCCTCAAGAGGAGGGTTTTCCCAGGGTATCTGCTGTGTTGCTGTGTCTAATCTTGAATTATTTTTCTGTGCATTAATCTGATTATAAAAATTTACAGATCAATATAATTAAAAGATGACAGCAAGAGATTTGAGAGACAGTGATTAAAGGTTTTAATGAGCATCAATTAAGTTGAAAAATAAGGTGGATGGAGATGGCGTCTACAACTTCGGGCCATGCTAGGGCACCCGAGCCCTAGCCCATGACTGTTCCTTGTCTGCTCTGTGCGCTGTGGGGTGGGTTCTTGGTGTCGCTTGGGGGCGGAGTTTGTTTTCTTTCATTTATTCTTTCCTGCAGAGGCTGCATTCTCCTTTTCGGCGATGATTCCTTCTAGCATTGGGGTCTCTGATCCCTATCTCCTATGGTCTCGCACTCGGGGCTGCTGCTGTGGTGTGGGCTCGGGCCTGCGGTGGGGTGGAGGTGGTGTGTTGGAGGGTTTTTGGGGGTCCCGTGTGCAGGGCGGCCCCTTCTTTGGGGTGCGTGGTGTTCCTCTCGGGGGTGGGGTCTAGCTTTCTACGAGGCCCTTCTTTAGTTTTGTGTGGGGTGTGATTGGTGAGTGGGGTTGCTGTCCCCACTCCCCGCTGTGCAGCTTTGGGTTGTGTGCCCGTCTCGGCCCCTCAGTTTTAATGGCTCTTGGCGAATCGTCTGGAGTTTCACAATGGATTTTCACTCTGCAGTTGGTGCCAAGTCGTCTTCCCAAGATGCGAAGATTTTTGATAATAATTTATTTTTCTCCTGAATCGGAGCTGGTAGAATGGGACATCTGTGGTTCACGCATTACAAAGATCAATGGGTGTCTGGAACGCTGTAAAGAGAGGGCGAAGCTGGTTATCCCACTGGAGATGATTGCGGAAGACATTGATTATTACTCGGGTCACTCTTTATTGTGCAAGTTTATGGGGATGCGTATCTCGTTCCAATTCCTAGAGTCATGGGCCCAACAGACCTGGATGCCGGAGGGCGAGATGGAGCTCATGTTGCTGGCAAATAACTATTTCATGGTAACTTTTAACTGCATGGCGGATCATATTAGGATCTTTGAAGGAGGCCCTTATTTTTACAACCAGATCAGGCTATTTATTAAACCTTGGCATGCGGGTTTTGATCCTTCTGAGGAGATTCCAACTCGCGTTCCGGTGTGGGTTCGGCTCCCTCGTTTTCCTGTGGAATGTTGGCGAGATGATGTTCTGCACCTGTTGGCCTCGATGCTTGGAAAGTCGGTTGGCTCTATGCAACAGACTCAGGTTAAAAAGGTAATGACTTTTGCTCGTATTTGTGTTGAAATTGATTTAAGTAAGCCATTACCAGATTTTGTGGATATGTGTGCGGGTCCTTATTCGTGGTTGCAGCAATTGGATTATGACTCTTCCTTTTCACTGTCGTCTTTGTCATGAATATGGACACCTGCTACGACGATGTCCAAGGGCTAGGCCTTCAGAACCCCAATCTTCTCAGCTCCCTAGTAACCCCCCCAGGGTTGACAAGGGGAAGGATCCCATTCCGGGTGAAGTGGTTGGTGCGGATAGTTACGTTCCTGTCAAGGCTCGTCACAGGAACCAGGGTCAGAAGAGGACCTTGATGGAAAGACAGGATGAAGACACCTTTAATAGATTTGAGATTTTAGATGATCTCAGCTAGCAGGAAGTGAACCCGGGCTTGGTGAATCTGAATCAGGATGTGTTGGTTCCAGGGCAGGAGGGTCTTTTTTCTGAAGCTACTCAAGTTATGCAAGATGCAGGTACTTTGCAAATGGAAACTGACCTTCAGATGGAGGTTAGATTGGAGTCGGTTCCTACGACAGAAGGGAAGAAGTGTGTGGGGGATGGATCTTCTCTGGTGGTGAAAGCAGGTTCTGAAATGGTTAAGAATAGCAAGTCTCCTTCTCATTTGGGTCTCCTTCAAAAGGACCCAAAAAAAGGGGTGGGGGAGAAATCCCCCAAGCTTGGTAGAAAAAAGGATTTGGAAAAGATTAAATTAATAGGGGAGACGTTGGTGGAGTCAGGGTCCGTAAAGACCCTGGATTCTCATTTCTCATGTCCCTTGAAATGATTGTTTTGTCTTGGAATGCAAGGGGCTTGAACAATGGCCCTAGACAAAAAGTTGTTCGTGCTTTGATTAGAAGTCATTCTCCTGATGTTCTTTTCCTTCAGGAGACTAAGTTATCAGTTGAGTGTATGTTGGGGTTGATGCCTAAGCTATGGGGAAGTAGCGAGTGCCAATGCATTGGGGCTCATGGATCGGTTGGGGGAGTGGCTTGTCTATGGAACCCTCGAAAGGTTCGCCCCCTTTGGTGGATGTCCTTTAAGTCTTCTTTATCTATGAGTGCCTCTTGTTTTGAGACTGGGGAGTCTATACTCTTCTCTAATCTCTATGCGCCTATTGAGATTCAGGGTAAGCAACTTTTGTCCGTAGCGTGGCGCCTTACCTTCCGTGGATTTTGGCTGGGGATTTTAATGCCATTTCTGAGCTCGCTGAGAAGCGGGGTGGTATTGCAAGATTGGAGGCTTTTGCGCTGCTTCTTCAGGATAATATTGCGGCTTTAAATCTTGTTGACATTAAGCCCACCAATGGTCAGTTTACTTGGAACAATCAAAGGGTTGGGGAGAGTTGCATTGCGGAGCGTCTGGATCGTTTTTTGGTTTCCTGTTTCTGGGTTGGTGGTCGGTGGTCCTCTAGCTCTAAAATTCTGGATTGGCGGGGCTTAGATCATTGGCCTATCAAGCTTTCCATTACTTTTGCTCGTGTGCCCCGGTCTCCTTTCAAGTTTCAGCTTATGTGGTTGCGTGACCCCTCTCTGCATGGCCATGTCGCCGACTGGTGGAGGCATGGTAGACCTGTTTATGGTACGGCAATGTATACTTTTGCTAAGTTATTGCAATTTGTTAAGTACCAGCTTAAACGTTGGAACCGTTGGTGCTTTGGAAACATTTTCCATGATAAGAGTGTTGCTCGGGCTGAATTGGATGGTATTACGAGGGTGGTCAGGGAGGATGGGGTAACTGAAGATTTGCTTCGAGAGGAGGCTAGGGCTTTGAAGGCGCTGGAGGAGTGTGAGCTGCGGGAGGAAGTTTTTTGGAAACAAAAGGCTCGGATCGAGTGGCTGCAAGAAGGCGATAACAATACTTTCTTCTTCAATTCGGTGAAAGCCAGGAGACATGGCAATTCTATTTCGGTTCTGGTGAATGACAGAGGGGAGAATCTTTCCTCTTTTTAGGAAATCTCGAGTGAGGATGTGCAGTATTTTGCTTCCTTATTCAGGGAAGACTCACAGGGGGGGTTGCCTGAGGAAGCTCAGGTTCTTTCCTGTATTCCACCTATGGTTTCTAGGGAGATGCAAGTGCATCTTATGGGTGACGTTTCATTGGAAGAGCTAGAGGGGACTGTGTTCCAGATGAAGAAGGGGAAAGCTCCTGGCCCTGATGGCTTCCCGATTGAATTTTTTCAGGAATTCTGGGATATTATCAAGATGGACTTATTGGCAGTTGTTCAAGAGTCACAGAAGAATAAGCAAATGTTGCGCGCTCTGAATTCTACCTTCCTTGCCCTCATCCCCAAGTGTGAGGGGGTGGATAGGTTAACTCAATTTCGCCCTATTTCCTTGTGCAATGTGATTTATAAAATTATATCTAGATTGATTGCTATAGGTTGAAAAAGTGGCTTACTGTGCTAATCTCTGAGGAACAGAGTGGTGTTGTGGCAGGTAGGCAAATTCTGGATGGGGTGGTTATTGCAACTGAGACCATTCACTCTATGGCTATCTCCAAAGATAAGGCGATGTTCATCAAGTTGGCTATGGCTAAGGCTTATGATAGAGTTCGGTGGTCCTTCCTTCGGAAGGTGCTTGGTGCTTTTGGGTTTGAGGAAGACTGGATTCAATGGGTTACGAGTTGTGTTACCTCGACTTTGTTCTCTGTTCTTATCAATGGTGAGCATTCTAAGCTTTTCGGTGCCTCTCGAGGTTTGCATCAAGGAGACCCCCTCTCTCCTTATTTATTTCTTCTCCTTGTTGAAGGTCTTGGACGCTTGTTGAGAAGGAATGTGGAGTTGGGTCTCATTCAGGGGTGGAGGTGGGGAGGGGATTTGCCTCCGCAGTCTCGTTTACAGTTTGTGGATGACACCGCTCTAATGGGTTTGGCTACTATTAGGGAAGCTTCAAATCTGCGCAGGGTGTTGGATGTTTATCTTGCTGCTTCGGGACAGCTGATTAATGAGGATAAGTCCTCCATATTCTTCTTCAATACTTCGGAGCCCATTCAGAGGCGGATTGCTCATATCTTGAGATTTCGGATTGGGGCTCTCCCTTTGACCTACCTTGGTATTCCTATTTCGGTGGGAAGGCTGCCCGGGGGTTCTTGGCAGAATTTTCTAGACAAATTTAGCGTGAGAGTGAATCATTGGATACACAGGTGGCTATCTTTTGCTAGCCGTGTTCAATTAATCAAGTCTGTGGTGCAGGCCCTCCCCATTTATCGTTGCATGATCCAAGTGGCTCCTATGGGTTTTGTTAAGGAATTAGATTCTTTAGCAAGACAGTCTTTATGGGCTGGTAGCTTGATATCCTCTAAATGGAGTCTTGTCAGATGGGATGTTGTTTGTAGCCCGAAGCAGTTGGGTGGTCTTGGATTAAGGCAGTCTGCTATGTCTGGGGTGGCGTTGGCTACTAAATTGCATTGGCGGTGGTGTGTGGAACAAGATCAAATCTAGGCCCGAATTTTATCCCATAAGTATTTCCCTAGGATCCCTTGGATGGATATTCCTCGTTATCCCCTTGTGGGGAAAGGTTTGGTGATTTGGGGTACGCTCAAAAAAGGGGTTGCGCTCATCAAAGAGGGCTTATTTTGGATTTGCAAAAGAGGATGGATTCCCTCCCATTGTTTCTCAGTATCCTAATTTGTTGACTCTGTGTCAAAGGTTCTTGGAGGCTGGTTGGTCGAGGGTGAATGACTTTAAGTCCCTTTCATCTCATGGTCAGTTGGAGGAGGCGAGATGGAAGAACCCTGAGGGGTGGCCTACTGTTGGTATGGAGGAAGAGTTTGTTGAGCTTCAGAATATCCTTGTCATTAGACGGTGTAGTTCCCTCCCGGATGGAGATGTTTTGGCCTGGTCTCCTAATCCTAAGGGTGTCTATACTGTCTCTTCGGGATATCAGGGGTTATTATCCCAGAGGTTGGATGCAATGGAGGTTCACTGGTGGAAGAATGTGTGGAACAAGTTCTCTTGGCCAAAGTGCAATTGCTTTATTTGGACTTTGGTGTGGAATAGATGCTTGACTTGGGATAATATTAGGAAGAGGGGGTTCCAGGGCCCTTCTATCTGTGTTTGGTGTGGAGCTGGAGAGGAGGATTCTTCTCACTTGTTTTTCCGCTGTCCCTTTGTTGTGCATCTTTGGCATTCTTAGTGGGGTGTCTGGAAAAGCCCATGTGTTCATGCTTCCTCCCTAGTGGATTTTTGGAGTAGTTTGGGTAGACCTCCTGCTTCGGCTTCTTTTTTGCAGGTTGCGTGGTATGTTGGACCTACCTTCATACTATGGCAGATCTGGTTGGAACGGAATCGTCGAATTTTCTGTGGCAAAAAGATGTTAGTCCAACAAGTTTGGCAAAGAATTTTAGGTATGATTCAGGAGACTATGGAGGCTAAGTGTGAAGTGGAGTTCCCTTTGGAGAGAAGAGATATTGAGATGGTGGATAGACTGGGGATTCAGGGATTGTCTTTGGCGTCTGCTTGTGTCAGGAGAGGAAGGAGGGCGAAAAAGAAAATTCAAAGGATGGGAAGATGGCTGCCCCCTCTAGTTGGTGTTTTGAAGATCAATACTGATGGTTCCTCAAGAGGCAATCCTAAGCCTGCTGGGATTGGTGGTGTTGGTAGGGATTTTTCTGGCTCTGTGATTTTCTTCTTTGTTGTTCATGAAGGGATGCAGACAGTCAACCTTATGGAAGGTTTGGCGATCCTCTACGCATTGGAAAGGGCTTATGCTTTGGGGTGGCACAAGGTGATCTGTGAATCTGATTCACAGGTTTTGGTTAATTTAATCAATGATCGGAAGGTTTCTGATGTTAGTTGGCAGTTGGCTAGGATGGTACAGCAGGTCCTGCAGATTAGCTCTTTGATGGAGTTAGTGTCTTTCGTCCATATTCCGAGGGAGTGGAATAGGGCTGCTGATTGTTTGGCCAAGTGGGCTTCTGAGCATTTAGATGGTCGGAAGGTTGAGGAGTGGGAGCAGGTTTCCCCTGAGCGTCGTCATGACTTGCAAGGGATTCTTGTTGAAGATGCAACTGATTATGGCCTAGGTTGACGCGGTTCTAGCTTTGTTTGGCCATTTCTTGATGGCTCTGGGGCTCTAGCCCTTTTTTCTTGTATTGCTCTTTCTTGATTATCAATAAAGTTTATACCCCTTTGTTTTAAAAAAAAAAAAGTTGAAAACTAAGGTGGCGATTTACAAAGACAAATGAAGCAATTAAGATAAACAAACGGGCCATCATATTATCAGCGATTTCACATTACTAATAAATGATTAGTAAAGCATTAACAAAGACAGCGATTATGCTTGACAAAGGCTGTGATTAGTTGAAAGGTCAACCACCATTAGAGGAAAGTTGTGTTTGTTTGAAATGTCATCACCTTTCAGGAAAGGTGCCTTTATTCAAAGATATAAAAGTGAAAATAAGAAGGTGAGAACAATGAAAAAACGGGTTGAGTGAAATGAATATAATCTGAAGATCATAGTAAGCAGATTCGAAGAATGGAATTTATTGAATATGATTTTTGATTAAGAAAGGAAGAAGAATTAGTGTGTTGTGTGTGTGTGGAGATTAGATGATCTATCAAATAAACACCAACGCAAATGTATGAAGGAAATATTGAAGTGAGATGTATCAAATGAATATCTTCTGAGTATAAAGAGAAAGAGCAGCACTATGAAGTGCAGATCAGATTTATTCCAAGAATATAAGTGTGAATAAATGAATTTCATTTGAGTGTGAGGTGTGAAGTTAAGAAGACAATCATATAAACACCAGCAGATCTAAAGGCAATATATGCAGATATATGAAGAAGATTTGAGCAGAGTTGTGAAGCGTGATTAAGCAAAATTATGGAGTGTATTTGGGCAGACATATGAAACATATATAGGCAGATAATAAAGAGGAATCTAAGGAAAATTTCTGAGTATGAAAGTGGAGAATGAGAACATAGAGTCAAATCAGAAGATAAAATATTTTGTGTGAACACTAAAGAGAACCTACAAAGAAGAAGTTAGGTTGAGATAAAAGACAAATCTTTATAGCACATCCTAGAAGACTTCAGCAGATTGAGAAGAGAATTGTGAAGAAAATTGAAGGCAATACAAGGACAAGTCTATTGCATATTTGGTGAAGATCAGAATTGTCCATCACCCGTTGAAGAAGCAACATTGAAGGTGGAACATTATTCTTTCAGTTATCATCTTTGCGAAGTTGGTGCTTGGCAAGTGGGGTTTAGTATCTCTAGTAGGCTGGTGCCTACAAACTTTAAGGGTTGGTACTCCTTGTAGGTTGGTGCCTACTAAAACAATTTAAGGGGTTGTTACTCCTTGTAGGTTGGTGCCTACTAAATCAGATTAAGGGTTTGGTGCTCCTTGTAGGTTGGTGCCTACTAAAATACAAAATTGGTGATTCAAGTAGGTTGGTGCCTACAATCTTTGTAATTTCATATCAAAACATAAAATACAATTGTTGGTGTCAACTTGATCATATTGTGTCTTATTGCATAGTTGATATTGTGTTGAAGTTTAAAAGTTGATAAAGTTGAGAGGGTAAAAGTTTGTTGATATACTGATTCACCCCCCTCCCCCCTCTCAGTATATCTTTGTGCTCTTCACGTCCTGTTGCAAATATATGTTTCTCCTCCTTCATTAAGCTATCAAACCTCCTCCATGTGATGGCCGCTCAAGATAATAAAGAAAACACCCCAAAGATGAAGCGCTTTACCCAAAAGATGTGACGCCAAGCCCAAGAAATGGTACGGCTGAAGTGAAGGCTGTACGGCCTGGAAAATATGTAATCAACAATTAAAGAACAAGCCCTCAAGTCATTTGCTCTCCACTCACAAAAATTTTCTCATAAACCCTTGTAATATTCCACCAATCTTGCACAAACTTGACTCCTAAATGAAGCCAACAGTAGAGCAACTTCAGCTGATAGTTTCACAACCTCAAACTGCTGTTACACTGAAGGAGCGTGTCGATACACACAGGAAACGGCAAAAACCCTTGTCTCTGTTTCTCCCAACGCCAAGAATTTTATGAAATGAGATAACACAATGACAAGAGAGAGTTTGATTTTCACCAAGCAACATATATATATATATATATATATCTTAAGGAGGTTGACCCCCTAATTTGCCTTTTTAATTCTTTTAAAATGTTATACAATTGCAAGATATTAAAATGTATCCTTTATAATTGACGTCCAAATATTTAACTGAAATGGCCCCCTTTTAATGTATCAATGACCCCTCAATATAAAGTGCAAATATAACATTATAATATATCATTAAAATATTAATGATTATTAAAGTGAACCTTTAATAATAATTAAATGTCATAACTTAGGCAGAACACCTTATTTCTCCGAGCTAACTGAAACTGGGATCGACACTGCCAATATACTCACCATCAAGTGCCCTACTAAAAATAGTAACCCTACCGGAATGACTTACTATAAATAGTAAGTATGTAAAACTGAGCTCTGAATCCCCTGCGAAGGCCAACCCTGAAACTCTTTGAACTCCGGAGAAGAATGTAACCATCAAATGATCAAGTTTTTGCCACAAAGACCCTCTATCCAATCTCATTAGCCTACGAGGGTCGACTGATAGGCTAATCCCATTGAAATACTGAAGTCTAGCTAGGAGGGGACATTACAACAATAGTTGATGTATTATTGCATATTGCTGAGGATTTAGCAACAGCTGGTTTATTGTTGCATTTAGTTGAGGAATGTGCATAATTGCAGCAGCTGAGGTATTGTTGCAGTTATTATCTCATTTAAAGAAGTTCATTTTCTACTAATTCGATTTTCACAAATTTAATGGTCTTTGACCAAATTTGTGAATCAAAGGGTGAATCGATTTTGGAAAAAGAAATATTCGAATTTTGAAGAATTGGTGAAGGACAATTTTGGGCGTTGTTTTTTATATTCAAAAATTCCAAGAAGTTGTTAGAAAATTAAAAAGATATCAAGACTCAACCATATATCAAGAAAAGATCGCTTCGGGAAAGACAAAAGAAAGAAGAGTCCAAATGTTACTCTAGGTCAGCAAACAAAGACGCACAGGGGAATTATTTAAATTTTGTAAGCTAGCTGACAAAGTTTGGTATTCCAAGCTATTGCATCATATTGGATATTGCGATCAACATTATTATCTGATCGCCAACTCAGATGAGAACAAGTCGATAAAAATTGGGGAGCCAACTATTGAAGTTTTTTCCGCCAAGTCTTCAAGACGAATTCATATTTTATTAGTGAAGACCAATAATGGGAATATGTGAAATGATTATGTCGTTATTCGTCTGAGAAAGTGATATCTATTCCGATTATGTCATTGGGCTTGATAAGAATGTGGTATTTCTTCCTGAGTGTTGCCGCTTCTCATATTGATAGTTTCAAGTCAATAACATTCCTTTGATCAGAGCTGAGTGGAGCCTACGTGGACCTTTGAATGGTCAAAGGTGATGTCGTGGATGAGATAACAAACTTCATCCAGGCGCAGTCATTGGCAACAAAGGAGTTAATTCTTGAAGAGTTCGATCTGGTTTTGATTTGCTGCCATAGCTTCTTCAAAACGTCTATCCAGGATCTCATTTCAGTATTAAATCTTGTATTTAGCTTGCATAAGAAATTCTCTAAGTCATTGCAGTATGTAAATGCATGCTACATGATAAAGTTATCTACATCTGCATTGTATTGCTGTCATAAGAATTCAAGTGGGCAGTGCCATTCAGTCTGCATTCTTTTTGGTCTCTATTGGGAAGTCATCCTTATTGGAAGCATTGTAATAGCTGCACTTCCTATTTGCAGTTCAGAATTCAATAGAAATGGAGATTGAGAAGTCTATATGATAATTGTTGTTAAAAATGCCTCTTAGCTGTAGCTGTCATATTGAGTAGATGCATCTCACTTTCAGTCATCTAAAGTATTTGAAAATCAAAAAAACATTTGCATTTCAGTCCTCTTTGCATTTTCAAGCATTTGTATACTTTCTCTTATGCATATGTTATCATCATATGAGCAAAAGGACAAAGGTAAATCAACTTGTTATCATCATACCAGCTGGAAAGAGACTGTACAACAACTGTTTGACAAAATTCCTAAACTATCAAAACTGAAAATTTAAGGCCAGATTTGCAAGGGTCTTTACACCCTACCTTAGAAAATGCAAACTCGATGATGCAATTTCACCGCCGCCACCTTGCTCCTTCCACCTAGCCGTGTCGTTTTGCGTTGGTGGAGGAATCTCTGTTGGGGACACGCGCGCGCCGCGCTGATGTCCTAACAGGATTCCTACACCTGGATTCTACAGAAACGTTACGCTTCCTATTGGGTATGAAGTGTAACGTCTCCTGCCTCCTTGATCGACAAATTTCAACCCTTTTACCACCCTTTTTCCAATTCCAGTGTTCTAACTTTCATTCCTTGACTCTCTATAGACTCTCTCTTCACTCACTCTTGCATTCTAACTCATTCTAGCTCTTCCATTCTTGCTTCTACACCATCTCTTCTTGGCTGCAAGCTCCTCACTTGGCTCTAGCATCATGTTCTTGTTACAACACCATTGCCATTGGAGAATCGTCAAGCTTCATCTTCTCTATGTGGTGGAGACGCTTCCTTCCTTCTACTATTGGCCTTTAGAGCTCATAGTTGAGGAGGTGATATTGTACTTTGTTGTTCACTTTGCATCATTTTGTTTATTGGATAGCATACTATTGTCTTTACTCTACTTCCTTTCTACTTTCTTTATCGCTTTCTACACTTTGTGGATATTTGGTTGTTCATGGAGGCGGGAACACCGAAACGGGAGACTAACTGAGTCAGTCCTCTAAAACAGCCCCAACATTTTTTTCATTCCCATATGTGTAGGTGTTTTCGAGTGGAGCTACTTGAAGAATCAATTCATGGGTAAAAAGGTACATTTTCCCTCTCTCTGTGTCATTTCCGCAAAATCTCATTTCTAGTGTTACTTTCATCATATTTGTTGTTTTTGTACCTTTTTATTCTCTGTCAAAACATAAAAAATCACACAGTCAAGTAGTTAGTAGGTTTCCTTGTGTTTTTGTCTATTTTTTGGACCCTTGTCCATATGGACACCAACATGTCCCTAAGACATCAGCGCGTTGCGCTAGAGTCCGAGATCCACGTTGTCATCATCAGGCAATGAGCTTCCTAGGCAACAAACCAAACCTTTGAAACCAGCTCTTCTAACCCTATAAACATTTGGTTTTAGTAGAAGGAAAGTGGCAGGCTATTTTCCCTTCCTTGTCAACCTTAGTACTTTGTCCCTTTCAATCTATCTAGCAAACTTGAGGTAGATTAGGGCAGCCCATTCCTCGGGGCTCTTCCGTGACCTAGAGTCCCAAGGGTGACAGGCCCCCCTTCTCTACACTCCCAAACATCAAATTGGCACAAAACTGAGATACGTTGAGACATATTATAAATAGTAAGTATCAAAATTGGCCACTGCTAATAATAGAAAGTCCTACCAGAAAGCACCGAAAACCACCACAGAGCCCATACTGGCTCTGACTCCCCTAACCAACACCACTTAGCCTACAAGAACTCTAGAATAGGCTGATGGAACTCACCAACTAATTAGGTGCAAGAAGGGGATAAAACAATCCAAGAGTGTTTGTATGTCCACATGATAAGCTCTCTTACTAGCAGTAGCCATGCAAGTGTCTAAAAAACCATGGAAGGATTTAAAGGGAGGTGTTAAACAGTTGGTATTATCATATGAATAATTCCAACAAAACAAGGATAAAACTGTACATAACCCTATACTACTTCAGCCACTTCCTATTCCAAGCAAAAAATTGGAGTCCATCAATATGGATGTCATTCCTAGTTTACTGAGAATCTAAAAGTCAATGGTAAGGATTGTATTTAGATTGTGGTTGATAGACTAAACAAATGCTTTCACTTCACTGCCATTGATTCTACTTACAAGGCACATTAGTTAGTAGTTATTTTTATGGAGACCATTTACAAACTACATGGGTTACCAAGAATGATTATTAGTGATCATGATCCAAAGTTTACTAGCAGTTTCTGGAGGGAAATATTTAAGCTCACCAGAACCACCTTATCTTTAGGCAGTAGTTATGCCCTCAAATTGATGGTCAGATAGACATTGTCGATAAGACTCTTACGAGTTATCTTCGTAACTATGTAGCTGCTTGGCAAAGCACCTGGTTCAAATGGCTGCACCTACCAAATGTCCATAGGAATGACTCCATTCAAAGCATTCTATCGTTATGACCCACCTTCCTTAATTAATTGGCACCTACAAGAAACCAAGGTACTAGCAATGTGAAATTTCATTTTGGAGAGCCAATAGATTTTACAGGCTACCAAGGAAAATTTGCGAACAGCACAAGAACAGATGAAGACTCAAGCAGACTAGCATTGCTTTGAGAGAGAATTCAAGGTGGGAGATCAAGTCTTCCTCAAATTTCAACCATACAAGTAGACTTCTCTCAAGAAAAGAGCTTTCAAAAAATTCTCCCTCAAATACTATGAACCCTTCACACTTCTTTTGAAAGTCAAATCAGTAGCCTACAAACTCCAGTTACCTCCAATTAGCCAAAATCCATAATACATTCCATGTCTCCTGACTAAAGAAGGTGATTGGACATCAACTACAAGTTTCACCAATCTTACCCACATTTAGTGATGAAGACCAACTGATATGAATTCCTGCCCAGATCCTTGCCACTGGACATGAATGTCTGCAAAACAAAATCATGACTGAATACCTAATTCAGTGGAAGGATATGGCTACTGAGGCTATCTCGAGGGAAAGACTTGATATCTTGAAGCACGATGCATTACGGTATTGTAATGTCCCCTTCTCGCTCTTGAGCAGTGCAGTGATTCAATTGGCCTATTCCAAAGTTCTCATAGGCTAGTTGATGCAGTTAGGGAACTTAGTTGCCAGCATTGATGATGTTCAGTGTTGGGGTTTCCAAAGGGGTTTCTATTTAGAGCAATGGCCGGTCTTGATGTTGCTATCCTCAATTGGTCACAGTATTCTTCTTTGGTCTTTTGTTTCGCACAATTTGGGTGTTTGGCATATACTTACTATTTATAGTAGTGCTATTTATAGTAAATCACCTTTGGGGGAGTTGGTCCCCGGCCAGTGTACTTGCTGCAACATTATTACTCAGTTTATTGTTGGAGAGCCTAGGGTTGCAGTTTTAATATTTGCTTAATTCGACCACTTAAGCTATTTTATAAAGTTATGTTATAAAATTAAATTGAGGGGTAAAGTGGTCATTGAAAGTGTACCATGTGCCTAATGCAACGACTTCATGTTGTTTTTAAAAGCTTTATTAATATTTTATTGTCTCCTTGAAGTGGACGCCAAAAGGAGAGAGGAAAGGAAATTTTTAAATGTTAAATATTTTTATGAGGAGAAAGGCGTTGGATTTTAGGATGAAATTAAGAGCATTTTGGAATCCATCGCCCTAAGTGCTTATATTCTGAGTTTGGCTCTCATTTTCACATCTTTGCTTTGACGACATAGAGAAACATTGTCAGTTTCATTCCAAGCTGCTTGGGCTGCGTAGAGAGGACAAAAACCCTCCTTCGTATGGGCTGGTTTTGGTGGTGCAATATCCACCCTAATCAGATATTGGTGATTATTATCAGCTAAGATCACAGGAGCTTCAAGAGTTTGAATTTGGTGCTTGAAAAGATGAAGATTTATCAATACTTCTAAGAGTTTTTGGTGTGTTTTTGTTTGCTTCAGTTTTGGTGTGGATTTCGAAGGTTTTGGAGTGATTTTATTCAGTTTCTAGGTGTTTGCAAAAATGGACTTGAACCTAGTTTTTGGCTATTGGTTGGAGATATTGTTCTGGGTATTGTTTCTCTAAAAGTCCCTACTCAAGGCGATTCCAAAGAGTATTCATTTGTGATTTTTGAAGTTGTCTTTGATTTTATAGAGGAGATCGACCTCTCTCCAGGGGATGTCATCTTGCTGCAACAAAACTCTCTTTTGACCAGCACGAGTTGGACTTGGGACGCTGGACTTTGGGAGCTTAGAAAGGAGGCTTGGGCATTGGGAAATCAAATGTCTTGCATACCACTGCTGGAGGAGTTGTTTGCTACTATCAAAGTACCTATTTGCTACTGTAACAACTTAACCAGGTCTGATATAAACATTGTATTATTCTGATATACAACAGAAAATGGATATTTGTAATGCTTGTTTCAATCTCCAATGAATGGTTTTAGTTTCTAGTGTTTACTTTTCATTGCAACTTTTATATATGCTATATACTTCTGCAAATGCATTGAAAACAATCACAAAATACATCACTGAACAAGAAAACCAGCAAACAGAGATTTTCAAAAAAAACAGGGGTGCATATTATAGTGGTATCAGAGCCAAATCCTTCCTACCATCCTATGTAGACATTGAAAACAGCACTTTCATTCTATGAGCGCAAGAGAACAGAGGTATATTCAAAGAGAGATTAGAAAGGGTCATTGGCAGCCCCCACCTATTCCGGAAGGTCAAACATTATTAGGTGTACTTAAGGCTCATTGGGAGTCTTCTCAAGAAATAGAAATGCAGCCAGAACGTCATGGTGAGAAAAGAATATTTGGTGGTGAGGTGAGAACATTTGGTAACAGGGATAATAGAGGAAAAAGGATAGCAAGATCACCGAGTCCTGGAACTAGGATAGAGAGGATATTTGACATAATGATGGATATGATGTCACAAATGATGGGAAAGATTGGGCAAAATGTAGTGGTGCAAACTACTCAACACAATCCACAAGGCAATATAGGGCATACAGGAGAACATAGTTCTTCAAACCAACAAAGTGGTAATGGGGGACAGCGTACTACAGTTGACTCATTCATCTCCTCTAGGCCATTTAGGCCCACCTTCTTAACTCCAGAGGCACCTCAACCCAATCCAGAAGCCTCTATGCCATGTGTGGATAGCCTAAGACATGGATATGCTGAGTATGACTCACTTCCTGAAGATATTAAGAGGCACTTATCTTACAATGAATTCATGGACCAGAAGAGAAAAAGAAATGGCAATGGGAGTAGATATGATCAGAGAGGACCAGCAGTGCAGAGGGACTTACAGCATGCTATCAGCAAGGTTACACTTGCACACTTTGATGGGAGTGACAGTTGTTCAGCAAGGGCTTGGATACAGAAGCTTGACAATTATCTATCCCTTAGACCCATGGCGGAGGAGGAGGCAATTAAGTTTGCCACATTACACTTGGACAGGGTAGCACATGAGTGGTGGTACCATGGCCTGGTTACCTTGGGTCATCTGTCTATCACTACATATGATGAGTTTGCCACTAGACTCATTGAAAGATTTAACAAAAAAGACCCCGAGATTCATTTCAGAGAGTTGGCCCAGCTTACGCAATATGGCACAATTGAGGCATACATAGCTGAATTTCAAAGGCTTTCAGTGATAGTTACAGGTATTACAGAGAGACGGATGGTGGTCTTATTCAGTGAAAGTCTTATGGAACCACTCAAAGGATGGATTAAGGCATTTGACCCACCAACTTTGCAGGAGGCTATGAAAAAAGCAAGAAATATGGAGTGGGTTGCCCCTAAAGCTAAAATTCAGTCCAAACCCTTTATTCACAAAAAGGATAAGAGACCTTTCACTAAGGACACTTCACAGCAGAAAAAATCAGTCACGAGGCTTGATGGAGACACACTAAATGACCTCGGGAAGAAGGGCCTATGCTTCAAGTGTAGAGATAAGTTGTCTAAGGATCATGTATGTGCAAAAGGGGCCACAATTCATCAAATAGAATACTATTCAGCTAAGGAAAGTGCTTCTAAAAGTTCATACCAGCAATCGGATTTTGAGGAGAAAGAGGAAGAAGAGTCACAAGAAGAGGTTGAAAAGGGGGAATTAAAGGAGAGTAAACTTGCCCTGCTATATAGTTTTCAGAAGAATGAGTCCTTACGCATTAGAGGAGTCCTTAAGGGGCAGCGGATGATAGCATTGACTAACTTAGGTGCCACACATAATTTTATTGATGAGGGACTTGTTGCACGTAGGGGATTACAGACACAGGAGGTAGATGGATTCAGAGTGATGGTTGCAGATGGCTTCACCATTAATTGCACTCAGATGATTCCACAACTTAGCATCTAGTTGGGTAACCACGAGTTCAAGGAAGACTTCTATGTGGTTGGTATTGGGGATACAGATGTAGCAATAGGCATCCAGTGGTTACAATCCTTAGGAGAGATCACTCTCAATTTACAAACCTTAGAGCTGAAGTTTAAATCAGATGGGAAAAATGTGGTCTTGAGAGGGATATCTAATGGAGGGCCTCAAGTTGTTTCTTGTAAGCGTATGGAGAGGTTTTTCATACATGACCAGGTGGAGTGGCTAGTAGAGTGTATAATCATGCCCGCGGTTGCAGAAGAACAAAAACATTCATATCCTCTTGACATACAGGCTTTGCTTACTAAGTAAAGCAAGGTATTTGGCAGCATACCTCCTGGGAGGCCACCTGATAGGGGTATAGAGCACATCATTGGGCTAGAGGAAGGCACCAAGGCAGTAATCACTACACCATACAGGAACCCAAAGAGACATAAGGATAAGATAGAAAAAGCAATCAAGGAGTTTTTGGATATGGGGCATATCAGATTGAGCAAGAGTCCATTTGCTTCTTCAGTGATGTTAGTGAAGAAGGATGGGACTATGCGTATGTGCATAGATTACAAGGCACTTAATAAGAAGACTATTAAAAATAGGTATCCCATCCCACGGATTGATGAGCTCATTGATGAGCTACATGGAGCAGTCTATTTTTCTAAGATAGACTTGAGGTTTGGATATCATCAAATCAAAGTTAGAAAGGAGGACATTGAGAAAACAGCTTTCAGATGCCATTATGGACATTTTGAGTTCCTTGTTATGCCTTTCGGATTGACTAACGCTCCTGCTACATTTTAGTCTTGCATGAATAGAGTCTTCAAACAGCAGTTGCGTAAGTTTGTCTTAATATTCTTTGATGACATTCTTATTTACAGCATATTATGGGAGGAGCACCTGAGACATTTAGATGAGGTATTGGGTATTTTGGAGAATGAATCATTGTTTGCCAAGGAGTCCAAGTGTGAATTTGGCATGACAGAATTGTTGTATCTTGGGCACATTATCAGCTCAAAGGGAGTTACAGTTGATCCTGAAAAGAGCAAGGCTATTCTTGATTGGCCTCCACCTAGAAACCTCACACAGTTGAAGGGATTCTTTGGGCTTTGTGGTTTCTAATGGAGGTTTATCAAGAGATTCTCATAGTTGGTTGCCCCACTCACAGATTTAACCAAAAAGGGGGAATTTGTATGGTTCGAATCAGTGCAGCAATCATTTGATAAATTTAAGCAGTTGATAAGCACGTGCCCAATCTTGGCCATTCCAAACTTCTTCAAGCCTTTTGAGCTTGAGTGTGATGCCTCAGGTGAAGGCATAGGTGCAATTCTCATGCAAAATAAACATCCTATAGCTTTTGAGAGTAGGAAGTTGAGAGGTGGTGAGAGAGCTTACTCCATTTTTGACAAGGAGATGTTGGCAATCATGCATGTTTTTGCCAAGTTCAGACAATACCTTGTGGGGGGCAGATTTCTAGTGAAGACAGATCATAACAACCTTAAGTATTTTCTTAATTAGAAGGATCTCAATTAGAGGTAGCAAAAATGGGTAAGCAAGCTTCAGGGGTATGACTTTGGGAAAAGGAATGTAGTTGTTGATGCTTTGTCCAGGAGACCACATTTGAGTTCTATTTCAGTCATAGCAGCAAATTGGAAGGAAAAGATAGAGGCTGATTATGCTAAGAATGCACTTGCAAACAGCATTCTAGATGGATCTTTACAGGATGATAGATACCAAGTGAAGGATGGTCTCATATATTACAAGGATAGAATATGATTGGTGCCTAATTCTAAGGTGAGAGAGCACATTTTTAAGGCTTTTCATGACACTCTAATGGCTGGTCATCCAGGATATTATAAGATTTACAGGCAGATCCGTGAATGGTTCTCATGGAAGGGAATGAAGGATGACATTTTAAAGTATGTACGTGAATGCCAAGTATGCCAACAGAATAAAAATGAGCATACTTATCCTGCTGATTTGTTGCTGCCCCTTCCCATTCCTACTCAGAAATGGGAAAGTATATCAATGGATTTTATCATAGGGCTTCCAAAGGTACAAGG
This sequence comes from Sequoia sempervirens, assembly GCA_007258455.2. Taxonomy (NCBI): domain Eukaryota; kingdom Viridiplantae; phylum Streptophyta; class Pinopsida; order Cupressales; family Cupressaceae; genus Sequoia; species Sequoia sempervirens. The sequence continues at coordinate 578,455,505 of VDFB02281492.1, read as the reverse complement.
GAAGGACAGTATATATGTGATTGTTGATAGATTGACCAAATTTGCTCACTTTTTTCCTATATTAGCAGGGTTTTCATCAGTGCAGGTGGCAGATTTATTTTTCAGAGAGGTATTCAGGCTTCACGGGACACCCAGGACCATTGTCAGTGATAGGGACAACAAGTTTATGAGCTTGTTTTGGTAGGAGTTATTCAGATTATGTGGTACGGAGCTGACCCCTAGCACTAGCTACCATTCTCAAACTGATGGGCAAACTAAGGTGGTGAACAAATGGGTGGAATGTTACCTACACAACTATGTTTCAAGGCAACAGAAGGCGTGGGTTAAGTGGCTACACCTAAGAGAGTACTGCTATAATTCTACCTTTCATATGTCTATTCGGATGTCTCCATTCATGGCATTATATGGTTATGAAGCTCCTAGCTTCGTTGATTTTCTCATTCGAGATTGCAAAGTGCCTAGAGCCAGAGATCTTCTTCAGGAGAGTCAGGACATCATGAGGTCTCTGAGAGAGAATATGCAGCATGCTCAGAATCAGCAAAAGCTATATGCTGATCAACACCGCGTTGAGCATGTTTTCGAGGTTGGAGACATGGTTTACTTGCGGCTGCAGCGCTACAAACAGTCAACTCTCAAGAAGAGTGGGTAAGAAAAGCTTAAGCCTCGGTTTTATGGTCCTTTCAGAGTTATCAGGAGGATTGGAGAGGTAGCCTATGAGCTAGAGCTACCCAAGGAGAGCAAGGTGCATAATGTTTTTCATGTTTCTCGCCTTAAGAAAGCACTTGGTCGGAATGTGGTTTCTTCTATAGAGTTGCCTCCTTTGGATGAGGAAGGTAAGTTGATATTGATTCCTGAGGCTATATTGGAGGTCAGAGAGCGTACACTACGCAAGAGAGTGGTAAACGAGTTTTTGATTAAATGGAAGAATTTGTCAGTGGAGGATGCCACTTGGGAGAGTGAGCAGATATTGCAGCATCCTGAGTTACGATTGCTTGAGGGCAAGCAATCTTGGGAAGGGCGGACTGTAATGTCCCCTTCTCGCTCCTAAGCAATGCAGTGATTCAATTAGCCTATTCCACAATTCCCGTAGGCTAGTTGATGTGGTTAGGGAGCTCAGTTGCCAGCATTGATCTTCAGTGCTGGGGTTTCCAGAGGGGTTTCTATTTATAGCAGCAGCCGGTCCTGATGCTACTATCCTCAGTTGGTCACAATATTCTTCTTTGGTCTTCTGTTTCACGCAATTTGAGTGTTTGGCATATACTTACTATTTATAGCAGTGCTATTTATAGTAAGCCACCTTTGGGGGAGTTGGTCCCCGGCCAGTGTACTTGCTGCAGCATTATTATTTAGTTTATTGTTGGAGAGCCTAAGGTTGCAGTTTTAATATTTGCGTAATTCGACCACTTAAATTATTTTATAAAGTTATGTTATAAAATTAAATTGAGGGGTAAGTGGTCATTGAAAGTGTACCTTGTGCCTAATGCAACGACTTCATGTTGTTTTTAAAAGCTTTATTAATATTTTATTGTCTCCTTGAAGTGGACACCAAAAGGAGAGAGGAAAGGAAGTTTTTAAATGTTAAATATTTTTATGAGAAAGGCATTGGGTTTTAGGGTGAAATTAAGAGCATTTTGGAATCCATCGCCCTAAGTGCTTATATTCTGAGTTTGGCTCTCATTTTCACATCTTTGCTTTGACGACATAGAGAAATGCTACCAATTTCATTCCAGGTTGCTTGGGCTGCGTAGAGAGGACGAAAATCCTCCTTCGTATGGGCTGGTTTCGGTGGTGAAATATCCACCCTAATCAGATATTGGTGATTATTATCAACTAAGATCACAGGAGCTTCAAGAGTTCAAATTTGGTGCTTGAAAAGATGAAGATTTATCAATACTTATGAGAGTTTTTGGTGTGTTTTTGTTTGCTTCAGTTTTGGTGTAAATTTTGAAGGTTTTGGAGTGATTTTATTCAGTTTCTAGGTATTTGCAAAAATGGACCTGAACCTGGTTTTTGGCTCATAGCTCAGTATTGGTTGGATATATTGTTCTGGGTATTATTTCTCTGAAAGCCCCTACTCAAGGTGATTCCAAAGAGTATTCATTTGTGACTTTTGAAGTTGTCTTTGATTTTATAGAGTAGATCGACCTCTCTCCAGGGGACGTCATCTTGCTGCAACAAAACTCTCTTTTGACCAGCATGAGTTGGACTTGGGACGCTGGACTTTGGGAGCATAGAAAGGAGGCTTGGGCATTGGGAAATCAAGTGTCTTGCATACAATTGCTGGAGGAGTTGTTTGCTACTATCAAAGTACCTATTTGTTGCTGTAACAACTTAACCAGGTCTGATATAAACATTGTATTATTCTGATATAGAACAGAAAATGGATAATTGTGATGCTTGTTTCAATCTCCAATGAATGGTTTTAGTTTCTAGTGTTTACTTTTCATTGTAACTTCTCTATATGCTATATGCTTCTGCAAATGCATTGCAAACAATCACAAAATACATCACTGAACAAGAAAACCAGCAAACAGAGATTTTCAAAAAAAACAGGGGTGCATATTACAGGTATATGATTGGGACCAATCAAATTCAGTGAGGTGGACTTGTAATGAACCAGCAGTCGGTCAAAGTCAGCCAACAAGGAATGAGTCTCATCTCCTTAAAATCAAGGACCGTTTGTACTGAATTAGAAATGCAGATAGATCTGTGCACATAGTTAAATAAACAGATTGGAAGTATGGTTAGGATTTGTTGAGGAGCATTAACTAAATAGATTGAGAATAATTGATCAATCAATCATAGATTAAGGGTAATTGATCAATCAGGGAAGATTACTGCCAGCAGAATTACTCTTCTATGGCTTACCCTTCCCCATTATAAGAAGCTGTGTACTTATTGCTAAAGGGTCTTTTGGAATGACAAGGTTTACCTGGAATTGTAAGGCAGGAGTTGGTGGCTTCACCACAGGAGGTGGCTCACTGAAGAGCTTGGTTGTTCTATGGGTTGGTAATACTAGAACAAATTTTATTGCTGTTGTTTTTACAAGTACTCCCATAAAAAGAAAACATATTTGCACATTTATATTCCAGTTCTATATTTCGATCCATATTTGTGTTTGTCATAGTTCATATTTTGATCCATATCTGTGTGTTGGCTGTAGTTAACATTTCCATTCAGGTTCACAACATGGTACATTCAGTGTATGCTCTGATCATGTACTTATATTTTGCGGCCCCAGAGGCCATTCTTGGCCCATAATGGACATTTATATGATAATTTCTAAATCGATTTAAACTAAAATTAAACATAATGCTGCAAATCTGGAACTATTAAAAATAGGACAGTATTTTTCATGATCTAGTCTGCATCATATACACACAGCAAATAGATGAAGACATGGTATTTCTTACAGAGTATTCACGAAGGATAAACAGAAAGACTAAGTTCTTTAAAACAGCAGTTTCTATCCTGTGCTTGGCGTTACTTTGAGCTGATACCCCACTGTGCAGGGTAAACTCTCTTGCTGGGTTTGCAGAGGTAAGACTATTTGGTTTAGTTCCAAATAGGTGTTCTAAAGTAAGTTTTCCTCAATAGTAATGGCAAAAGGAGTTGGTTTCTTGGGCTTTGAAAGTTAGTAATGTCCTTAATAGGAAAAATTTAATTTCAAACACAAAAAGATTTCAGTCTTTAAGAAAAAATAAATATTTAGGCTATGCTTCCAGTTATAATAGCATTGTTTAAGGCAGTAAAATAAAAAATACCTGATGGAATCCTGGCTCCTTGGTTAAAGGGACTCCAAGGTCTGCCAAACAAGCATGTATTCTTGCATCGCTGCCATAGAGATAAGAATACCGATCCAAGCAGTTGTCCTGCATTTTTTCCAGAGCCTTTGCTAGTGGATAGCTAATGGCAAAGCCTCCGCCACCAAAAGCCATCCCATATGAATGCAAGAGATTCTGTTCAACACTCTCTGAATTGCTCCCAATATAGTAATACTGATTATGGTCATATTTGGACAGAACCTGCAGTAGATTTTCTGGGAAGAAAACAGTGTCGTCATCACCCATGACAAACCAATGGACATCTGATAGATTGAGCCTGAATGTCTCAGAAACGATCCTTGAAATCCTAATTGCAGATCTTAAACCATTCTTAAAAGTGTACCTAAACCTAGCAGTATCCTCTGAGACCTTCAAGGGCGGCGAAGAAGTAGTTGTTGTCTGGGGTCCATCTAACTCGTGATCTAACCAAACAAAACCCCTCATAACATCCGGCTTCCACCACAACTCAACATACTGCTTTCTCTGTTTCCATTTTCTAGCAGAGGATGCTAACCCAAAAACAATGTTGTGAAGGCTGGTATTATTGCTGGTAAGCTTTGCCTCAGAGCAGGTCACCTGGGGTTGGGTCGTTTCGGTAGGCAGACGTGACGAAGTATTAAAACTAGAAGAGAAATTAGAAGTGTCACTGCCCATCATGAGGGCAGCCAAACACTTCGAGGATTGCAAACAAGGATGTGTTGTAAGCATCAAGTACAGTACATAGAGAGTCCAAAAAGCGCAAAAAAATCCAAGCACAAATTTGAAGCTTTTCCAGTAATTCACCTTCCAAGCCAGGGACTGTCCAGGGCTGAAACAGTTCTCAGTAGTAATGTTGCTCCTCATCTTCTGCTTATGCTTCAGCCGCAATTTTGCCATCAAAGGCATTCAAATCCCATTTGGGTATTCTTCAATTCAAAAAGCTGTTTTGACTCAGAAATTCCATTTCTATATTCTACAACTCAAAAATTCTACACACCCACTAGATAATAATTTATATTTGACTTCCGGTAGTCTGGATTCTATGGATCTAGAACTGCATGTACCATTTGCTGCCAATGAGGGGTATAACTTTCTCAGAGATTGCGAATTTTACAAATTACAGACTGCAACGATACACTGATCAAGTTCTGCACATCAGTAGATTCACTTATCAAAAATGAAACGGCCTTTCATGGCAGTGCAAGATTTGGTTTTGGATACCAAATGGCCAGTATAGCCTGGCCATTGTGACTTAGTTCCTTGTACTCCACTTGATCCAAGAATGATTTGAATGATTTGACAGTGTGCATGGCCAATGCGCCGAAAAAAATTGAAGTCGCGTAGAAAATTTAATACGCAACATAAATAGACCTGTCCGAGGAAATGAGCATTCAATCTCCACACAAAAGGTTCAGGTTGTTACAGGAGTCGTTTTACCTAGTTGAACTTCCTTTAAGATTAAAAAGAAGCATTTTGCTTTATTTCTATGAGAGAGAATAAAAGATCTTTACACATAAATTTAGGCTAGATAAGTTGTGTTAATCTGTTGTGTAGTTAGTCAATAATTTTAGATTTTTTTAAAAAATATATTTATTTTTATTTAGAATTTCTTTTATTGAATTTTTTTTATTTTTTCATATTCATAATATCTTGGATAATTAAGACATTTATTTCTTTGTAAATATAATTACTTTTAGACAATTTTAACAATAATGTAAGAATATAAAAAATTAAATTAAATTATCATTAAAATTTGAGAAAAGTTAAGCGTTTGATAGTATAGTAATTATGAATTAAGTAGATTATAAAAAAAGATTATAAGTAAAAATGGTTTCTCTTTTAGAAAGATTAGTAGAAATTAAACTTTGATGAGGCTTCAAAGGAAATCTCAAATTTAATTGGTGTTGGTTTTTGTAAGAGTTTATGGTGAACTCCTCAACACTCTAAGATCACTTGCAAGACAAAAGAGTTTCTACAAGAGAGAAATGACAGAAATATCATGTTATGATTATGGATGCAAGATTGTCAGATTGAATATATGTTAGACTGTTACAATGTACATATGATGTCTTGCTTATATAGGTAAGGTGTGATGATGTACCAGCATTAAATGATTGAGTCATAATTAAATGGCATGAGCCAACATTAAATGACCTAGAACACAAGCATTAAATAAAAGCCAACTAGATAAGATAAGTTATGACTAATGCTTAACTAGAAAAATTTCTTCCTAGAACCTAAGTGAACTTTACATGTAAATAGGACCTAAATAAGACTAGATAAGAAAAACACTTATTTATGCCAACGTCCCCCTTAAGTACAACTTAAGGAGTACCTATGCAAACGACACAAAGATGGGTCTCGGCTACGAGGCCATGTTAGGTATCCATGTACAAATGCAATACAATCTCTCATAAAATGATAAAAAGGAGAAAACCCAATGGGATAAAACTCTTCCCCAAAAGAGAGATGAAATACAATAATGCTCTCTATGAAAAATGAGAGGACAAAACCTCATTCGAGGAAAAAAGACCCCCCCATAAGAGAGACAAAGAAGAGACCATTTACCCCCCCCCCTTCAATGAGATAACTTGTTACGAAGAAAAATTGAAAGTACACTAGTGGAGTAACATTGAAATCTTTAATTAGGCAAGCAAAGGAAAGATAATTTTGATGCTAGAAACCATATTAGAGTCACTCAAGGACTCAAGTCAGAATCATGATAAAACAACAACAAACCCAATGCCAAGGAACATTGGAACACTCTCGATATGATGCAACTCTAGAATCTAAATGAAGCAATAGGATATAGAACATCATTTTAAAACTGAAATGAAGTGCAAGATCAAAATTGTACCCTCCCAACTATCAAAATATCCAAGTGATTTCTAGGACACCCATCAAGAAAAATTTGAAATAATGATATACTTGGGACAAATACGAAAAAAAATATGGATGGCATGATAGAGCTCCTTAATACCTTTCTAACACTGCAAGAATCACGAAAATTGGAGATCGTGGCAAAAATCTATGAACTCAGGAGCCAAAATGAATATTTGACTTCAAATAATAATAAATGCCTGGAAATAGAAAAATTATGAAAAAAATAACCTACACCACTGTATAATTAGCAAATACAGATTTTCGATGATATCTCATTTGAAAAAAAATTGGCTCCCAAATTGCAAGTTATGGAAGTTTGAAAAAATGGCCTATTTAGGCCTTAGGGGAGCAAAATATAGGCCCTTGGGGCTAAAAATTAGGGCGGTCAATCCCCACATATGACTGTAGCTATAAGAGTGAGTTTAAAAAAACATGCCACCACCTAGCGACGGCACCGGGGTGGGGTGATTGGAAGGGCAACGGGCCATAGGTCATGTCACCCTAAGCTTAGCCCCTACTAAGGTAGGCCTAGGGGCAGGCCGCCCATGACCAGGGTTATAAGGAGTATGACAACCAAAAAAACATATGATCGACATAAATAATATGGTTAGTGTCGTATAGACTTTATCGGTGAATGTTTAAAAAATAAATAAATAATAAAAAAGTGTCGAATAAATAAAAAATAGACCTTGGACCATAAATGTAGTGTATTATCGACTATTAGCGAAATGGTAGTGATGTGACCTGAGGTGACGTTGAATCCACACATAATGGTGTAGAAAAAGGTATGTAGAGGAAAGGATGACGACAGTCGAGGATAGGAATATTTTGCCTAATGTCAAGTATGTCGAATGTACATACCTGGAAACTATCATATTAAATGACTAAGTACATATTCGTACGACCATATGGCCTATAAAAAATATCTTAATTACCCAATAGAAAAATGTTGAAAATCAACAAATTGACAATCAATCCTTAGGCTCTTGGGCCTTTTGAACGTAATGGTGAGGTTGGTTTTCGCCCAAAGTGCTCTGAAAAATTAGCTACCCCCCAAATTTGGCAACTGAAACCCTTCTTCAAACCCTTGTAGATCACTCAAAACATGATGAAAATTAACAAAATAAAATCCAAACCTAACTTTCTCTAACACCCTGAATTCAATGGGGAGGTTCTTGAGACCCCAACTCACACTCAGCAAAAAATTCATGCCAAGATAGGTCCCTCAAATCTGGGAAGAAGTCTACAGCACTGAAGCTATGATACCATGTAGGAGTTTACGGTGAACTCCTCAACACCCCAGGATCACCTACAAGACAAAATAACTTCCATAAGAGAGAAAAGGCAGAAATATCATGTTATGATTATGGATGCAAGATTGTCAAATTGAATATATGTTAGACTATTACAATGTACATATGATGTCTTTCTTATATAGGCAAGGTGTGATGACATACCAACATTAAAATTGTTGTGTCATAATTAAATGACATGAGCCAACATTAAATGACCTAAGACACAAGCATTAAATAAAATTCAACTAAATAAGATAAGTGACAACTAATGCTTAACTAGAAAAATTCCTTCCTAGGACCTAAGTGGACTTAACATGTAAATAGGACCTAGATAAGACTAGATAAGGAAAACACCTATTTACACCAATAGTTTTAACCTCTGCACTATTAATAAAGAATTGATCAAAGGTGGCTCCTTAAAGTTGGGAAAAAGAACTAATAATGAGGCTAAATGGGATGTTATTATAGATGGCATTTCTTTGGCTTTCTCTGAAGGGGAAAGTTGTCAAAGATAAATGGTGATTCTCTAGTTGTCATCCAAGGGTTGAAGAAAGGTAATAATTTAAATTTAAAGCTTCATAGTCTCCTTGAAGAGGCTTATTTTGTGTGTCAAAATTTTGATATTGTTCATTTTATGCCATATTACAAAGAGTAGAATAGGGTGGTTGATTGAGTGGCCAACCATGGAATAGATATTTTTCCCTTATCATCACTATAAGTGTGATGATTGGAATTGGCTTGAGGATTTTATTTACAATGATAAGCTATCATGGTAGACTAGATGTGAATTCAACAATTGATGATTTAATAGCTAACCCATCTAGCTCATCACTATTAATGTTGAGTGTGGTGATTCAGTATTCAGACAACTTTGAATCATGCAAAGGTGTGGGAAAGACTATTGCATGTGTATAGTTTGTTTATGGGTAGGTATTTTTGAACCATTTTGATCTTTGTTAAGAAGGTTTCTATAAGATTTTCTTTGTCATTTTTAGTTTTGTACCTTGTTTTAAGGTTAGGTTTAGTTGGCATGCCATGTTGTTGGGAGTGTAGCCTATTGTACATGGGTGGTTCAATATCTCAAAGGATGGTCAGCTATGGTCACAATCCCCAAATAAGTAGCCCAATTTTTAATCATCATGGGTCTGAAGAAAATTCAATTATCAAAATACGAATTTTATGAATTTGTTGAAAGTGTCATCATAGAAGATCGTCTACATGATTTAGGGGAACCAAGGACCTGATTTATGATACTAAAAAACTTCCATGTTAAAATAGGAACAAGGATTCCCTCTATAAATGATGAGAAGCTAGGCGGAGATTTTACTCTCGATCCATAACCTTAAGCTAGTTGATGAAGAGGTGGAGGTTGAAGCAGTCATGGTGTAATGCCCCACCATGGAACCCATGAAACATTAACTCAAGTAGCATATAGAATCATTTTAAAAAAAATATACAACACTTACAAAATATTAATGCAACTAGGTACAGTAGGTCAATACATGACATCCCATCGCAACGTGACATCACACAAGCAAAAGAATACTACTACACAACACCCCTTGACCTATTAGGAATGTTGAGAACATACACAAGGTCAACCATGAAGGGTTTCAACCTTCCCAAGTCTTCACAAGACTGGGTGAACAAACTCCTTAGCCATAGTTTTAACAATTGAGAAACTTCATCAAAAGGTATGAAAAATAATGCCAAAATATATCATAACTTCCTGATGACAACACATAGGAACATGCTCAAAACATTCCTAGACTCTCAAGACCATGGGAACAACTTTCATTCACAATTTTTTCCCATACAAGGCCCCAAAGTACCACTATTTGACAAAAAGGATAGGAAACAGTTTATTCTAGGACATTAGCACCCAACACTAGTGTCATAGGTCGGCACCTATGTCCATTTATAGTGCCTGAGTTCATTTTGGGTGCTTGTGTGATTGTAACACCTTTATTGCATCGATGTCCCTACAAGTGCACTAATGTCATGGCGAGTGAGCTTCCACAGACTGGGGAGTGAACTCTAGGACCCCCAAGCACTAAGGAACCACCTAGGAAGGTTTGCAACATCCTATGAACTCAAGAATGTCAAAACATGACACAATGTCAAATGAAGAGTTAAATTTCCCTGATTGTTGAGAATTGCCAACAAGCAAAGAAGAAGGTTGGGAGGAGTGTTTAGTACCTCCCCAACACCCATAAATCCTTCCCTAAGAAAGAGAACACCAAAATTAAGAGATACAACACATTTGGGTTCTTACAAATCCTAACAAGAGGATACAAGAGTGCCCTAAATGACCCCACACATAAGGAATAGGCTCTTAGGAGTAGGACGACTACACAAAAAATCCACAACACCATCGAAGACTACTCCAAGACACTTACATTCATTTTAAACCCAATGGAAATATTCCTACATTCATTTAAGCCCAAATGAAAGGTTCCTACATTCACTTTAAGCCCCAAATGAAAGGTTCCTATGTTCATTTTACCATTGCATTGCATAAGCATAAGCATACATAATATGATTGTGCTCGACTTCAACATCAAGTCACATAACCATGACTACTTTCACTATCCATTATCTACTTGATTATAATCCATCTCAAAGAGAGGTCTAATACTACACATTATTATGATTACATCAAATAGGACTCAAATTTCCTTTACATATACAATTTGCATATAATGGAAAGTAACTAATTACATAAAGTAAACCTTCAAGTAGAGAATGGTGTCATGACCAATCTCAATCCTCAAACCTCTGATCCTCAATGGTGGTTACCACGCCACCCAATCATGTGATACCCATAAGTTCACCCCACCAGGCTAGGAGATAGTCACAAGGCCCAGTCACACACATGTAATACACATGGGGAGAAGGGTATACAATCACACAAGACACAAAGAATATACAACATCCAACAATGTAATAGAGTCAACAAAAATCATAAAAGGAATTACAAATTCTTTTGCAAGCTACTCAAAAACTACTCTAGGACTAAATGTTAGAGAGATAGTTAGGGAGTGTCATCACGGTGATCACTGGTATGGCTACACATGGTATCTAGTATCTATCTCATACAAATGAGGATACTTGACCTTACAAGACCCAAGCTCCCTAAGCTAGCATGTCTTCCCAAACATCCTTAGTCCTTACAAGCACTCAAAGTATGAGAGGGGCATCCATTATCTTTGTTAATCAATTACCCATGTTTCATTAGTTTTCACTTGATTAGATGACTCCCCGCCCATCATCAGCCTACAAACCACTTTCGATTGGGGACACATTGGGAGCCACTTCCATAACCCTCTCTTTAAATACCTATGTCCTATGCTCATCACACCTTCCAACAAGTGTGGCATAAAAAACATGCACAATTCCAATTTTTCATCAATTTCCACATGTTTCCACAAGATATATTTTATTTGAAACCTTCAAAATTTTACAAACTTTCAAAAGATTGAAAACCAAAAATTTATTCAAACTCCATTAAAATAGCTTGGATTTTCTTCAAAATTTTAAAATTCAAAAATCAAAATTTCAAGAATATGGTTCTTTAGTGCCAAAAGTGCCTAACACCCATTTTGACCTATCAAATTTACTTTTTCATCATTTCTCAAAATTTTGGGCATTATAACCAAGTTTTTATGAAAATTCCAAAAGAAAAATCTAAAACTAAACAATATAACATATAATTTGATCAATTGAAATGCATTGGGAGGTTTTCACACTTCCTAATTCTAATCCAACATTCCAAATTGAAAATAAATTAATAATTGAAAAGAAATTAGGGAAATACCTAAAATTATGTTGTTGGTGAACAAATTTGTCCTTTACAAAAATGGATTCAAATGACTCTATAACGCCCATGATGAAAATTATTATACATAGTCGTTGACAGGTTGAGAAAAATACGACCCCCCGACAGTTAAGATCAAAATAACCACATCCTAAAGGAACATTAAATAACAATGACTGGAAAGTGAAGAGACTTACATGATGAGGGAATGTTGTTACCGCTCCTTCGATCATTTGAGTGAGTTGTTGGATGAAAAGGATCCAAGCGTTTTCCTTAGTCACTTCGCTAGTCACATCAGCTTTTAAAAATGCCATCCAAGTGATGAAAACATAGCTACCCAAGCACCATCCGATGGATAAAAAATAATTAGTCTCACTCCCTTGATTAAGTGTGGTCGTCTCATCAATCAAAATAAATTATGTTAGGACCTGGGACACCTGTGTATTGCTAGAGTTTCTCACTTCATTTTTCAACTTGCAGATGAACATAGCCTTTGTCAGGAGTTGTAACCTTTCACTAACTTCTGGAATTCCTTTGGTAATATTTATGCCAACACATGTTTTTATTCCCACTTCCTCTCTTTACTACATATCATTTTTTGAAGTGGGTTCGTCTTCTATCTTCTCGGTCTTCAAGGTAAGAAACTTTGAATCTTTGAGATCCTCGATATCATTATCCTAAGTTCCCTTCACATCTTGGGTCGTTGAAATTACCCAGGTATCGGGGTCAAACAATTTCTCTAAGCTCTTCTGCATTACAACATTAGAATTTGCGTCCTCGTGATTGAAGAACTCATTAACATCATCTAAATCATCATAATCTCCATTTTCTAGCCCTAAAAGCTCAACTTCGCTTGCATCTCCCACCATGTGGGCTCCAGACGATCTTACCTGTTGTGATGAAAGAAAATTCAAAGGATCAGCTATGGATGGTTCATCATTAGTCAAAACGCTGAGAAATTCTCTTGGGAGGAGGCTCAAAATGGAAACAAATCCACCACCCAAGCATTCATGGTGCCTCGCCAATTCTTCTTCAATTCTTACAGCTTCAACTTTTACCGATTCAAAATCAAATATAACTCTTATTCTAAAAATAAAATGAATTTCAGGAGGCAGGCATGCATAAGGGTGGCCGCCAGATTGGTTTCACTAGGTCTACTAGAACGTGGGTTTTGATTCAAAGCCCTAATGAATTTTTCAATAAGGCTCCTAACACTTTCATCTCCATTCTTCTGAATATTAAAAAGAGTTCTCATGCGAGTTCTTGTATTAACCACATTTCTAAATCTCTCGAGAAAGTTATCTCTAAGACTATTCAAGTTTGTAATTCTTCCATCTTCGAGCTACAAGAACCATTTTGTTGCTCAACCTTCCAAAGATGCAAAAAAAGGAAACCAACTACATTTTATTCAACAATGCCAGAGGAGGCACAAGTGGTAGTAAAGGCATGTAAATGGTCTCCGGGGTCATGTGCATTTTCTCCAGTGAACACATGAAAATGTTCCCTAGATCTTTCAGGAAGTGGAGGATAACTTGACAATGATAGGGGGACCAAAATTGGTTCCCCAAGGTCATGATGATGAAGAGGCCATCAAAATAAATTACAATTGATATGTAAGGGTTCTATTTCAAACAAAGTCGCCAATCTTGAGAAGAGATCAGTTTTGAATTCAACTAATTTTGTGGTGGCTCTCTTCGGGTTGGTGGCAGATTTTAGTTCCAATTGGGTCAAGGTGGTGGGTTAGGATAGTGAACAATTTCAATTCTTGGGAACCTTTCTACCACAGGTCTTGGTGGAAATTGTGTGAACTCTTCCTCTTCTTTAAGTACAAAACTTACTCGCATATATTATGTCGCACTTCTTCGATACTTCCATGCAAGTGTATTTAACTAAGAGATGATTTCTTCTTGTTCTGACATAACCAAATATAATCCTGGCTACAACACAGGAAAGATGCCTTCATGCGGTAACTGTTGGAAATATGAATGAATAATAACCCAAATAAAGTTGTGCACACTTCAAAGGATCAAACCAAGAAAGACACCATCCACATGAACAAGAAAGTGTTGCAACATGAGCAAGGAGACAATTTGATCAAATGATGATCTATGATGAATTAATCTAGAATATCTGAGATGATCTATAAATGTACAAGCACCTTGTTTATATCGGCAAGGTGAGAGGAGATAGGATAACCACCTTGGATGTAAACATTAAATGCTTAATGCATAATTTTAAATGCATAAGTGAAATATTAAATGCCTAGATAACTATAAGCTAATTAATGAGACATGACCCCATTATAACTAGTTTCTAGAAATGACACCTAGGAAGCTTAACTACTAAACTTATAATGATGTGAATAGGTCCTCACTAAGAACTAGTTAGGAAATAACCCCATTCACACTAACACCCCCCATAAGTGCAACTTAGAGAGAAGATTATTATGCAAATAACCCAAATATGCAAAGATGGATCCCAACTACTATGCCACATGTTAGGTACCCATGTACAACTAATCGATGCAACTAATCTCTCACAAATGAAGAAAAGGAGAAAACCTCCTGGGAAAAAACTCCTCTCTAAAAAAGAGATGCAATGTAAATCATGTACAAGTGATAGAAGTGATGTATGGAGGTCTTAACATCAATACCCCCAAGAGCTACATCCATCACAAGAATACAATATAATCAATAGCCCCCCAATAAGAGGGAAATAGAGAGACTATATAGCCCCCCAAGAATGGATAATCACTTGCAAAAATGGTAAGTGTCTGAAGAAAAAACATGATCCAATGTTGACAAACAACTTGTCTCCCTTTTGGAAGAAAAAATCCAAGTACAAATGTAGGTATGATTCCCATCTTGGATAGGAATTGAAAGAAAGAGGAATCCATATGTATGATAACGATGATGTCCCTAAAAGCTTCTCATGTGTCTCCTTGCCCAAGGAAGATGGAGATTCCACTATCAAATTAGGTACATGTCAAATCAAAGAAGAAGATGACAAATTAGGACTATGTGGAAACTGATGTTGAAAAATATCTAAAGACAAAGGTGGTTTGACAATATTTGTGCAATGGTTGTAATCAAAGAGGAGAGATAAACCCTCAAATGTGTCCTCCAAATCTGAAATGTGAGACTCCACAAACAATGATGCATTTTTTGATAAATAGGAATCTCAACTAGGAAAACAATGAGATACGTGTTGTAATGAATCATCAAAATTTCTCAATGAATCGCCAACATAAAATGAATGGTCTTGCTAAATAGGAATAATGGAAGCCTCAATCAATGACTCTACACAATAAATCACTGAAGGTGAAGGTACATCAATAATCTTTGATGGAGAAGAAAGAGTATCTGAATAAACCTCATCATCCTCATCTGAAGATTCAAAGTATTCCAAATGATCAAACTCCCGAATAGTATCACCATCATAGAGTATCCTATCTAAAAAATGATAAGGCACAAGACAATCTCAAATAAAATCATCTAGGAATGGTTGAGTATCAGGATCTCATGTATCTCCAAAATTTTAGTCCAAAGAGTATGTGGACACTCAAAATGACCAATAACATTCAAAGTGGCATCATCAATATGCATAACAATAACTCCTAAGACATGATCCCTTTTTCAATTCCAAGAAAATTTCTTACTATTAGTACCAAGAGGGGGAACAAGATCATACAAATTTGGCAACAAATGAAGCCATCAAAGATGTTTTATTATTCCATCTCTCCATTATTTATAGTTTCCCCTTTTCAACATAATCGGAGAGGGATGAAATGAAAACCCCATAATGAACTATGATAGATCTCAAACAAAACAAAGACACTAACCTTCAACAACAATTAGAAACTCTCAAAT
Organism: Sequoia sempervirens; assembly: GCA_007258455.2. Classification (NCBI taxonomy): domain Eukaryota; kingdom Viridiplantae; phylum Streptophyta; class Pinopsida; order Cupressales; family Cupressaceae; genus Sequoia; species Sequoia sempervirens. The sequence continues at coordinate 578,439,838 of VDFB02281492.1, read as the reverse complement.
ATGACGTGCAACTAAAAATGAAGCATCCCAATACAAATAAACCTTCTCCAAATTGTAGTATGTCTAAGTTATCAAGTAAATGCCTCAAATTGCAAAAACTTAATAGAATGTACCTGGGGCTGAATTTTAAAAAAGTAGATGGACAAAATGATAGAGCTCTGAATCACCTTCGCAATGCCAATAGAATCACCAAAATCTGATAAATTGGTGAAAAGATACGATCTCGAGAGTCCAAATGGAAGCACTGACTTCAATTGGCTATAATTTGTACCTATAGAAAAATATGGCAGAATGGCCCGTACCACTGTGAAGTACACAAAACCAACTTCCGATGATATCTCATTTTTTAAAATCCAATACTCGAGTCAAAATTTATGGCAATTTTAAGAAAACTACCTAATTAAGACATAAGGGGGCTTTCGTGACAGTCATTTGGCCATCAAATATAAGATAGTCACACAATTTTTTTGAAATTTTGCCAAAAATAGATTTACTTCAAAATATGAAGCATTTTAAATGAAAATGGGGGGTTTTGGGCCTTCTATACACAATGGAAGGGTTGGATCTACCTCAATTTGCTCCAAAAATTAGCTACCTCCTAGATGATGGCAACTAGCCCGAAATGCAAACCCTTCAACCTATAATGAAAATCTCCTTAGCTCAACTTTTCAATTTGAGATGGACATTCATGGCATATGCTCTGATACCATATGGTAAATATGAATGAACAATAACCCAAATGAAGTTGCACACACTTCAAAGGATCAAACCAAGAAAGACGTGTCTACATGAAAAAGAAAGTGTTGCAATGTGAGCAAGAAGATAATTTAATCAAATGATGATCTATGATGAATTGATCTAGAATATCTGATATGATTTACAAATGTACAAGCACCTTGTTTATATAGGTAACGTGAGAGGAGGTAGGATAACCACCTTGGATACAAACATTAAATGCCTAATGCATAATTTTAAATGCATAAGTGAAATATTAAATGCCTAGATAACTAAAAGCTAATTAATGATACATGACCCCATTATAAATAGTTTCTAGAAATGACACCTAGGAAGCTTAACTCCTAAGTAAACTTATAAAGATGTGAATAGGTCTGCACTAAGAACTAGTTAGGAAATAACCCCATTCACACTAATAGTAACACCATATTTTCTCATCATATAAATGTGACTTATGATAGTCCTTAAAATTTGTCTTCATAAACTAGAGATTATGTTCTACAAAGATGAAAAATTCCTCAATTCGGTCCCCAACAGAGTTGCCAAAAATTTGTTGGTGAACAATTTTTTCCTTTACAAAAATCGATTCAAATGACTCTATAACTTCCACGAAAGAAAAAATCAACTCACAACAATTGGAGAGATTACCATTGGATTGGTAATCTTCGTATGAATTTTGATTGAGGTACAAATCCCTCTTTTGATATAATTTTGTATTTTCCGAATATATGAACTCGAGGTATGCTTTTAACTAGAAAGTAGAAAAGGAAACCTAACACTTGCTCATAGCCATGATATAAGAGAAAAATAAAATTCTTAAAGTTAAATTATTGAAATGAAAGGACTGGTAAATATTCAGTATCCTAACTCACAGATCAGACTACGAACACTTGTTGACTCGACTTAGTACAATTCCAACCATCTACTATAAATAAATGAACTAAATATCACTAAACAACAGATTCTCAAAGGAAAGGTATATCCAAATGTTTGTCAAAGCTCACAAAATTTCTCACAAATATTAACATTTAATTCAAAATTATTGCACACAAACAATAACATTCACATAAAATGAATTGAAACTGCAAAATTTGATCCTTTATTAAGATTGATTCTCACTCATGCATCACAGTGCAAGGGGTATCAAAATGTTGGACCCTTGCAACATCTTACAAGTGAATATTTAAATTTTACATTTGTAGTGGTTAAGATTTCTTGAATCTATTTCTTGGATAGTAACTGCTACCTGGTTGAATAAAAAAGTAGGCTAGAATTCGACTAGCCCTATCAGATTATGACAATTCCCTTCATTAATTGATGTTTTTTGGGATGGTTATGATTACATCCCATTTCTTGGTTGACAAGACAAGAGGATAAACTATCACTTAATGTGAGCAAACTATGTGGCCTTCCTTCATGCGAAATGTCTGCCACCTTAACTTCTCAGTAACTATTGGTATGGCACCTAGATCATTCTGTGTAGTTCTTTAAATATTGAGGACTGCTTGAATCCAATTCACAAGATCTCCATCACATTGCCTTACTTGAATTAATTAAGTTTAAATTAATTTGTATGTACTTCAACATAAATTGCTTCAAATAAGATCTACCAATTTTTCTCCATCACTCTATAAATCCTATTCACTACTATTCATTTTGCATAATGCTAGTTACATCTTCAAGCATGTCAAGCTCATTAAGTGAAGTAGTCATGGAGAGTGAATTTTTAGTAGTAGAAGGCGTTGAGTGCAGTGCTATTCGTAGGTTAGTTTTGGATCAACCGAGGGAGGTATTTCTCATCCACAGTGATGTGGAAGAATTTATCAGCAAGGTGATTGGAAAGCACTTCCTATCACAAGTGCATGTTCACAATGCCAACCTGGACAAACGTTTTCTATACAATATTGTATGCACTTATGGCCTTTTTGGATGGGATTTTCAAGATGCTAAGCATCTAGTTCGACCATGGTACTTGCAATGTGTTGAAGATGCCCTGAGAGGTCTTTCCGTTCATCTGCATGTGGACCTAATTGGTGACGCTATTTGTATCTCATGTGCACTGCGTAATGAGAGGATTGGCCAAGCTATTACTTTAATGTGTGTTAGACTTGAAAGCAACAACATGGAAAATTTCACCCATTATGTTGAATACAATGAAAATATTTTCTCTCTTGCATAGATTGCGTGAATGCAAGAGGTGATCGAGGCTACCAAAGTCATCATCTTCACCCTTTGTGTCTGAAACCCCTGCTATGAAATCACCTTCTTTTCGGCAATGTAATGCAAGTTTTTATCAATACATATATAAATATAAATATAAATGTATGTATATATATATATATATCTTTTTTTGGCCTTTTGAATCACTCTACGTTATGAAGATCTTGTCTATTTTACTTTCATTGTTTGCAAATTTTAATTTTATACTCATGTAGAATAATGTATGGAATGCTACATATTCTTGTAAATAATCTTTTTCTTTGCCATTTCATCCTCAATAATGAAACAAGTTTCGGCCACAAATGTACTGGATAAATGCTTTTGGATAAGTTCTAAAAAAGTTGTGGAGTTTTCCACAATTGTAGAAACCTGCCTTTATGTTGCCATAGAAAATAAATTTGAAATTTCACTTTTAACCGTTAGTATTTATGTAAAGCACTTAGAAGATAATCACAACTTATTTATAATTCTGGCAGAGATATGGAAGTTTTGAAAACCCTGTCGGGACCAACAAAGGTTTCAAAACTTTACAAAGTTCTACCAAACCTTTGTCGTTTTTCCTGTGTGATACTTTTCTTTGATTATAATGTGCTTTTCAATCTTTTGAGCCCCTCAAACTGACCTGTGGAGTTCCAAATTGAAGCTCGTAAGGAAACATCTGTTGAAAATTGGAGGTAATTATGTAGCTTAATACTTTGTAAAACTTTAAGATTGTTGATCTAAATATGTATTCTTTGTTACAGATTCTTTGTGGGTGAAATTATCTAATTAATTCATTTTATCATTTGTAGAATGAAGACAAAAATTGTAGAAGAATTAGACAGGATATTAGAAGATATGCAACATATACCATGGAGAAACCCTTTCGGGAAAAAACTCCACCAAGAATCAATGTATTATTTAATCTTTGAAGTAGATTACAATAATTCCAATTCTTCCTTGAGATGCTTCTTCTCCCTTCAATAATTCTTCTTCATAAACCGCAATAAACTAATACTAACTCTCTTCAACTTGCTTGAGATAAATATGCAATAAACAACTTTGTAAACTCCAAAAGAGTTACAATTACAAAGCTTAATCCCTATCTCCTAAAAGGTACGCCTATCTCTTCCAAGTAGAGTTTAACCATGAAGAACAATTCCAAATCATCATCTTCATCCATTTGGGCATCCCAAACTGAAGTAGTAACTCAACCTTTATTCCATAAATATCTTCAAGGCTTTATCCTCTAAGTAGGTGCCCAAGAGTGATCCCACTTAGCCTTTTTAAATATCTTACCATGCAAAGAAGTTAATTTCAAGAAGCCAAATTGGGCACCTAAGTTGGGTCCAAGTCATTTCCTATTAACTGAAACATTTCTCAACACCATTCATGCAAGAATGGTCATCCCCTGTTAACTGAAGGTAGTCTCTGTTATTTGTCATGCAACTCAAGTCATTAGTCATGCATTCCAAGTTAACTAAAGTCAACTAGCATTCAACTAAAACTAACTAAAGATAATTGAACCATAATTGAATTAAATTGAACTGGACTGAACTTAACTTAACTGAATTGAATTGATTATGAACTGAACTAAACTTCATGCATGCAAACATCAAACCCTAACTCCTAGGATCTTTACATGCATTCAAAAGTGTTATCTCTTACTCCAAATAGTTAACTGAACTCGAGGTGAGTGTCACCTACCATGTGGGTGCCCCATGTGCCCCTATTATTTAGGAACTCATAATGAACTCCCTCACATGCTCCTAACATTTATAATTAATTACAAATATCAATTAACATGATTATTTCATCAAATATTAATCTCTTTCTAATCCTAGTGTTGTGTAACACTTTCCAAGGACTTAGAAGATACATGAAATAAAAAAAATTTAGGATTTCAATTAAATGGCATCCTATTTCCAACATTCTCCCACTTGACATTATACATTGCAATTATTCTAAACAAGGAATAATAATTTTAAATCAAGTACAGAACTTAAGGCCAATGGCCTTCCTGCACCAACTAATCAATCCATGCCAACTTCAAATGCAACTTGCATAATCATGAAGCTCCAAGAAAATGATTAAAACCAAGAGAACTTATCTGAAGGAATTGGTTTCATAAGATAATCTATAACATTAATTAAAGTGTCGACTTTCTCAATTGATTACCTTCCCACTCTCAACCATTTCTCACACAAAGTGATACTTAACATCAACATGCTTAGTACGAGCATGATACATAGGATTTTTGGCTAAAAACATAGCACTCTGACTATCACATTCAAGTTTCACTTACTTGAAATTAAAACCAATACCTTTCCCAAGTCTCTATATCCAAACTGCCTCTTTGGAGGCATGTGAAACCGCTGAGTGTGTTGAATTCACATTCAACCAAGGTGTAGGCTCCTCGATCTTTTTTGTTGAAAATAGATTTTCTTGCTAGTAACTATTCCAACATATATCTCTTACCATAAGAGAACTCAATCCTCACCTATTTCTCCAAGTATCCATGAGGACCTGTAACCAACCAATTCATGCCAAACACCAAATGCAACACGACACTTTCATGAAGTAATCAAGCAAATGATTAATGTACCTAATACTTAAGAGAACTACACAAGATCAATGTCAAAGCTCCAATCTTGAACATAAACATGAAATCCATGATCTAACCATCTCCTTCTAGGAGATCACACGCCCCATAACATATATCTACATCCTAGTCTCAAGAGAACCATGCCAAACTCTAAATACAACAAGAGTAAACCATGACATAATAGCAACCACTCTAAACCAAGAAAACATATCCCCAATCACCTAAAGATAACCTTACCAATGATGCATCCATGTCACTGCCAACAACTCCCACTAAATTGTGGTACCAAGTCACACATGGCATCGTGACTACCATCCTCTCTATGAAGATCACTTTGAAACATGAAGCAAAGAGTTATCACAAACAATATTAGCTGAAATAACCAATGCATCATTACTATCATCCGAGGACTCCTCTATAGAAGAATCAGAACTCTCTTTCTTGTTCTTACAATCCTTCTTCACATGTCCTAGTTTCCCACAGTTCCAACAAATTACCTTACTCTTACCAGGGGTTTTAGACTGTCCTTTAGACTTACCCTTTCCTTCCTTGTCTCCCTTAGGTTCCTTTTTCCCAGGCCTACCTTTTACAAACAAGGCATCTTGGATTCCCTCTTTAGACTTCCTCCTCATCTCCTCTGATAGGAGAGTAGGAATTATATTGTCCATCTTAGGATCTGCACCACTACTATTGATAGCAACAATTAGATTTTCCCAGGACTCTGGTAAAGAACAAAGTAACAAAATGCATTTATCTTCATCTTCTATCTTTACATCTATAGATGCTAACTAACTTAGAATCAAATTAAAAGCATTAAAATGATTTGCAACAGAATCACCTTCATTCATCTTTAAAGAATACAACTATCTTTTCAGATACAACTTATTAGTAAGACTTTTAGTTTGATAAATATCACCTATTCTCTTCCATAGCTTATGTGCAATAGTTTCTTCTGAAACATTCAAGAGAACAACATCAACAAGACATAGTCTTACGGTCCCTCTTGCCTTCTTATCAAGCTTAGCCCAATCCTATGCTGACATCATTGTAGGTGACTTTGTCTCATTACCAACAGGTAACCACTGATCTCTCTCTTCAAGGAGATCCTCCATTTTTAGTTTCCACATCTCATAATTAGATCCATTGAATCTTTCAATTTCTAAACGAGAATTCAAACTCATTGTAACAAACTTATTTTCCAAAATCAGCAATAACAATAAATAAATAAAAGCTCCCACTAAGCCAAAAAACCTCCAATATTTTAAGAGAAAGGTGTCCCAATACTCTACCCAACCTCAGCTCTGATACCAAATGTTGAAAAATGGAGGTAATTATGTAGCTTAATACTTTGTAAAAATTTAAGATTGTTGATCTAAATATGTATTCTTTGTTACAAATTCTTTGTGGGTGATTATTTGATTAATTCATTTTATCATTTGTAGAATGAATCTAGTTGAAGAATTAGATAGGATATTAGAAGATACACAACATATACCTTGGAGAAACCCTTTCGGGAAAAAACTCCACCAAGAATCAATGTATTATTTAATCTCTGAAGTAGATTACAATAATTCCAATTCTTCCTTGAGATACTTCTTCTCCCTTCAATAATTCTTCTTCACAACCTACAATAAACTAATACTAACTCTCTTCAACTTGCTTGAGATAAATAGGCAATAAACAACTTTGTAAACTCCAAAAGAGTTACAATTACAAAGTTCAATCCATATCTCCTAAAAGGTACGCCTATCTCTTCCAAGTAGAGTTTAACCATGAAGAACAATGCCAAATCATCATCTTCATCCATTTGGGCGTCCCAAACTGAAGTAGTAACTCAACCTTTATTTTGTAAATATCTTCAAGGCTTTATCCTCTATGTAGGTGCCCAAGAGTGGTCCCACTTAGCCTTCTGAAATATATTACCATGCAAAGGAGTTAATTTCAAGAAGCCAACTTGGGCGTCCAAGTTGGGTCCAAGTCATTTCCTATTAACTGAAACATTTCTCAACACCATTCATGCAAGAATGGTCATCCCCTGTTAACTAAAGGTAGTCTCTATTATCTTTCATGCAACTCAAGTCATTAGTCATGCATTCCAAGTTAACTAAATTCAACTAGCATTCAACTAAAACTAACTGAAGATAACTGAGCCATAATTGAACTGAACTGAACTGAACTGAATTGATTTTGAACTGAACTAAATTGAAATGAACTGATTTGAACTGAATTGAACTGAACTTCATGCATGCAAACATCAAACCCTAACTCCTAGGATCTTTACATGCATTCAGAAATGTTATCTCTTACTCCAAATAGTTAACTGAACTGAATGTGAGTGTCACCTACCATGTGGGCACCCCATGTTCCCCTATTATTTAAGAACTCATAATGGATGCCCTCACATGTTCCTAACATTTAGAATTAATTAAAAATGTCAATTAACATGATTATTTCATCAAATATTAATCTCTTTCTAATCCTGGTGTTGTGTAACACTTTCCAAGGACTTAGGAGATACATGAAATAAAAAATGTTTAGGATTGAAATTAAATGGCATCCTATTTCCAACAACATGTAGGTTCAAAAATTTAGTCAGGAGTCGACACAAGTTTTAGAACTTTGTTATAAAATAACAAACACACCTCTCTAATTTACAGTGTTTTGAGGAATATTTTTAGGGGGTAGGGCTAAAAATGAAGGCAACAATTGGCTATGACTAGGGACAAGGACTGCCAAGAACGAAGACATGAAATTCCAAAATACCATTTTCTTATCCATTAGGAAAAAAAGTAAAGATTAGAAATCAACGGATCACACAACAAAAATGGGACCACACACCAAAAAAAAATAGAAACGAACCTATTTGCAGTGGTAGAGGGTACCTACCGATACAAAAAGATAAAAATTATTATACATAGCCGTTAATAGGCTAAGAAAAATACGACCCCCGATGGTTAAGATCAACATAACCACATCTTGAAGGCACATTAAAGAAAAATGATTGGAAATTGAAGAGAATTACATGATGAGGGAATGTTGTTACCACTCCTTCAATCATTTGATTGAGCTACTGGATGAAAAGGATCCAAGCCTTTTCCTTAGTCACTTCACTCGTCACATTAGCCTTTAAAGAGACCATCCAAGTGATGACGACAAAGCTACCCAAGCACCATATGATGGATGAAAAACAAGTAGTCTCACTCCCTTGATTAAGTGTGGTCATCTCATCAATCAAAATAAATTATGCCAGGACCTGGGACACATGTGTATTACTAGAGTTGCTCGCTTCATTTTTCAACTTGAAGATGGACATATCCATTGTCGAGAGTTGTAACCTTTCACTAACTTCTGAAATTCCTTTTGTAATATTTATTCCAACACATGTTTTTATTCCCGCTTCCTCTCTTTCTTGCGTATCATTTTCCGAAGTTGGTTCTTCTTCTATCTTTTCAGTCTTCAAGGGAAGAAAATCTGAATCTTTGAGATCATTGGTATCATTATCTTGAGTTCCCTTTGTATCTTGGGTCACTGAGATTACTCAGGTATCAGGGTCAAACAAATTCTATGTGCTCTTCTACATTACAACAATAGAATTTGCATCCTCATGATCAAAGAACTCATTATCATCATCTAAATAATTAGAATCTCCATTTTTTGGCCTTGAAAGCTCAACTTCACTTGCATCTCCTGCCATGTGGGCTCTAGACGATCTTACCCATTGTGATGAAAAAAATTAGGGGATCAGCTCGGGATGCTTCATCATCAATCAAAATGCTGAGAAATTCTCTTGGGATGAGCCTCAAAATGGAAACAGATCCACTACCTAGGCATTCATGGTGCCTCACCAATTCTTCTTCAATTCTTACAACTTGAAATTTTACCGATTCAAAATCAAGTATACATCTTCTCAAAAGAAAATGAATTTTGGGAGGCAGGGCATGCATAAGGGTGGCTGCCAACTGGGTTTCACTAGGTCTACTAAAACACGAGATTTGATTCAAAGCCCTAATGAATCTATCAATAAGGCTCCTAACACTTTCATCTCTATTCTTTTGAATATTAAAAAGAGTTCTTAGGTGAGGTCTCATATTGACCACATTTCTAAATCTCCCGAGAAAGCTATCTCTAAGAGTATTCCAATTTGTAATGCTTCCCTCTTCAAGTCACATGAATCATTTTGTTGCTCGACCTTCCAAATATGCAAAAAAAAGGCAAATGAATACATTTTATTCAACAATACTAGAGGAGGAACAAGCAGTAGTAAAGGCATGTAAATGGTCTTTGGAGTCCTATGCATTTTCTCTAGGGAACACAAGAAAATGTTCCCTAGATCCTTCAGGAAGTGGGGATAACTTGACAATGCTAGAGGACCAAAATTGGTTCCCCAAGGTCATGACGATGAAGAGGCCATTAAAATGAATTACAACTGATATGTAAGGGTTCTATTTCAAACAAAGTCACCAATCTCAGGAAGAGATAATTTTTTAGTTCAACTAATTATGTGGTGGTTCTCTTTGGGTTGGTGGCGAATTTTGGTTTTGGTTGGGTTAGGGTGGCAAGTTAGGATAGTGAACAATTTCAATTCTCAAGAACCTTTCTACCATGGTTCTTGGTGAGTGTTGTGCAAGCTCTTCCTCTTCTTCAGGTACAAAACTTACTCATATATATTCCACTGCACTTCTTCAATACCACCATGCAAGTGTATTTAACTAAGAGATGATGTCTTCTTGTTCTAACATAACCAAATCTAACCTTGGTTGCAGGAAAAGAAAGATGCCTTCATGTAGTAACACCATCTTTGATTGTCATATAAAGGTGACTTATGATAGTCCTTAAAATTTTTCTTCGTAAACTAGAGGTTATGTTTTGAAAATATAAAAAATTCCTCAATTTGGTCCACAACAAAGTCGCCAAAAATATTTTGGTGAACATATTTGTCCTTTACAAAGTGGATTCAAATGACTCTATAACGACCACAAAAGGACAAAATTAGCTCACAACAGTTGAAGAGATTACCATTCTATTGGTAATCTTCCTTTGAATTTTGATTGAGGTACAACTCCCTCTTCTGATATAATTTTGTATTTTTTGAATATATATGAACTTAGGGTATGCTTTTAACCAGAAAGTAGAAAATGCAACCTAACACTTGCTCATAGCCATGATAAAAGTGCGGAAGAAAATGCTTAAAGTTAAATTTTTGAAATGAAAGGATTGGCAAATGATCAATATCGTGTCTCATAGATCAAACTATGAACACTTGCTGACTCAACTTAGTAGAATTCCAACCATCTACTATAAATAAATGAACTAAATATCACTAAACAACACATTCTCAAAGGAAAGGTATATCCAAATGCTTGTCAAAGCTCACAAACTTTCTCACAAACATAAACATTTAATTCAAAGTTATTGCACACAGAAAATAACATTCACAAAAAATGAATTGAAATTGTAAAATTTGATCCTTTATTAAGATCGATTGTCACTCATGCATCACAATGCAAGGGGTATCAAAATGTCAGATCCTTGCAACATCTTACAATTGAATATTTAAACTTTACATCTATAACGGTTAAGATTTCTTGAAACTATTTCTTGGATGGTAACCACTACCTGGCTCAATAAAAGTTGTTTTTAATTTGACTAACCTTGTCATATTATGAAAATTCCCTTCATTAATTGTTGTTTTTGGGGATGGTTATGATTACATCCCATTTCCTGATTGATAGGATGGGAGGATGAACCATCACTTAATTTGAGCAAGCCATGTGGTCTTCCTTCATGTGAAATATTTGCCACCTTAACTTCTCGATGACTATTGGTATGCCACCTAGATCATTCTGTTAAGTTCTTTAAATGTTGAGGACTGCTTGAATCCAATTCACAAGATCTCCATCACATCGCCTTACTTGAATTAATTAAGTTTAAAGAAATTTGTATTTACTTTGACATTATTTGTTTCAAATAAGCTCCACCAATTTATCCCTAGCACTCTATAAATACTATTCACTACTATTCATTTTGCATAATGCTAGTTACATCTTCAAGCATGTCAAGCTCATCGAGTAAAGTAGTCATGGAGAGTGACATTTTAGTAGTAGAAGATGTTGAGTGCAGTGTTATTTGTAGGTTGGTGTTGGATCAACAGAGGGAGGTCTTCCTCATCCACAGTGATGTGGAAGAAGATGTCATTTGTAAGGTGATTAGTGAGCACTTCCTATCGCAAGTGCATGTTCATAATGCCAACCGACTCAAGCATTTTCTATATAATATTGTACGCACTTTTATCCTTTTTGGATGGGCTTTGCGAGATGTTGAGTGTTTTGTTCACCCATGGTACCTGTAATGTGTTGAAGATGCCTTGAGAGGTATTTTTTGTTCATCCACATATGGGCCTGATTGGTGATGCTATCTCTATCTCCTGTGTGTTGCGCAATGAGAGGATTAGCCAAGTTGTTACTCTGATGTGTGTTGTCCTTGAAAGAAACAACATGGATGCTTTCACTTATTATGTTGAATACAATAAAAATATTTTCTCTCCTACATAAATTGAGAAAATGCAAGAGGTGATCGAGGCTATCAGAGTCATCATTTTCACCCTCTATTTCTAAAACGCCTGTTATGAAATCACCTTCTTTTTGGAAATGTAATGCAATGTTTTTTTTTTTTGATACGCAAGGTAGTTTTTATATTGATTTTATAGAAATATACAATCATCTGCTAAGCAGGAAAAAAAGTCCATCCTGGACACGCAGCCGAACAAAATACATTCCCATCCGGGACACGATATCATCATTTCAACAGTCCCATTGCAAGCTTCAGAAAAATAGCCGCTATAAACATTAATACAAAATATTTGGGTCGGAGGCCTAGCCTCATCTAGCTTAAGACGAAATTTACTGTCTACTAATGCTAAAGACCACCAAAATTTGACAAGCTAATAACTATAAAACTTGAAAAAACTACAATCACAGAGGCCAAGCCTCACATAAAACCGTTTATTTTTGTAAACCTTATGAAACCTTCCATCCACTCCAGCCCCTCCTCCGGCACCAGCTTCAACTTTCTCTTCAAGAAATCCACAGCCACATCTGCTAACTTTCTGTGCCTCGACAATGCTGGCCCTTTGATGTCTAAGATAAAAGGAAAGACTTTAACAGCATCATCCATTTCCCATAGGAGAGCCAAGTCTGCAAGGCGCGGAATACCTTTGCCTATGAAGGCCGCCTTCAATGTTTTCTCTAGACCTCTAAGCAAGTCATCACGAAATAGACGCACCATCATCTCGTTAGCCTCCGCCTTCGGGGTCTCCAAGTCCAAAAGCACTGCGAGAAATTGAGAGGAGATATGAGCGTTATCTCTGGCAAATTCCTTTCTTTCCAAGAGTTCTTTGCCAAGGACCATTTTGATAGCAACTATTGACACCAGATCATCCTCGACCAGAATTCTCTTTAATCTCTGGTCCGTAACTTCCTGAAAGGAAATTTGCCTCTCCGTGGCCACCAGAGAGACTGGTGTGTCGACACCAAAACTTTCCAATCCTTCCGCCGAAATATGGATGATGAATTTCGACTTTGTCGTCCTCGCCATTTGCAAAGCTTTGACAGTCATTCCCTGCAAAGAAACAAAAGACAAAACCAAATTTCGAAGACATAACTTTAAAAATGACTTCATCAAATCCTTTAATAAACCCATGAGATGTTCAGTCGGGCATCCGCACATGAATCTGAATAATGGCGAAGCGATCATATCATCCTTTCCATGAAGATTTTCTACGGCCTTTGTCCTTCCGACTACATACCATTATCACTTCGAATGAAGTGAGTTGCCACCTAGCCCTTCAACTTTCATTACTATGATTGTCGTACCCGGCGTGTCATGCAGACAACGCTTTGTATACTGTGCCATACATTCCCCCTGTCATGCACCAAAGGCTCCGCTATTTCCAAGAGCTAAAAACTTAAAATAATCCCAGCTCCTCCCTTCGACAATTTGAAAAGGTTTGAGATGACATGGCAGTGCCACATCCGTGAGCACCATATCCGACCCAACAACCACCTCATGTCCACCCTGGATTTCGAGTGACCAAATGAGGGGTGGGTAATGCAATGTTTTATTGATACATATAAAATAAATATATATCTTTTTTGGCCTTTTGAATCACTCTGCGTTATGAAGATATTTTATGTTTTACTTTCACTATTTGCAACTTTTAATTGTATACTCATGTGGAATAATGTATGGAATGCTACATATTCTTGTAAACAATCTTTTTCTTTTCCATTTCATCTTCAATAATGAAACAAGTTTCTGCCACAAACGTACTAGATAAATGCTCTTGGATAAGTTAAGAAAAAGTTTTGGAGTTTGCCATAGTTGTAGAAACCTGCCTTTATGCCGTCATAGAAAATAAACTTGAAATTTTACTTTTTCCCATTAGTCTTTATGTAAAGCACTTAGAAAATAATCACAACATATTTCTAATTCTAGTGGAGATAAAGAAGTTTTGAAAACCTTGTCGGGATCGACAAAAGTTTCAAAACTTTACAAAGTTTTTCCAAACCTCTGCCACTTTATGAATGTGATTCTTTTCTTTGATTACAATGTGCTTTTTAATCTTTTGAGCCCCTCAAACTAACCCGTGAATTTTGAAAGTGAAGCTCGTTAGGAAACATGTAGTTTCAAAAACTGAGTCGAGAGTCGACACAAGTTTGAAAACTTTGTTAAAAACCAACAAACACACCTCATTAATTTACAAAGTGTTTTGAGGGATATTTTTAGGGGGTAGGGCTAAAAATGACAACATATGTCGAATTTCATAATGAAGAACATTTCAAGCACACCTCACAAATGCACAGGATAACTTGCAAGCACACTCCCCTTCCAATTCTTATTCTAATGAATCTAATATCATTAAATTCCCCTTCTAAATGCTCTCATAATCACAAAACAAGATTTTGCCAAGAAGAATGTTTTTCCTCTCACTAATTCTTCACAAAATGCATAAGAATAAAAAAGAAAGCCCTTTTCCTATTTTACCCTTTTTGAATTCTCAATTAAAAATTAATATAAAATTATTTTTTATTTATTTAAATTAAATTTCCCTCAAATTTCCATGTAATCCAATTAACCATTTAAATACACTCCTAATTAACAATCAACATTTAGATTCACAACTTATATCCATATAAAAATATAATTGAATTAAATTACAAAAATCAAAATTTAAAAAAGATATAAATCACACATCCACTGGACATCCACATAGGGTATGGTTTCCAAAATTATACCAAAGATAGTATCTAGGTCAACATGGATAAAGAAATAGGAAGTTGCACTTGAATCAAGTATGACTGGTAAGGCTAATAAATACGGCCAATGTGACATCTCCAATATAACCATTGTTAGGGAATAACATAGACATGTGAACCCAAGTGGCTCAATGTACGTAAAGCATACATGTGCATATACATAATAGTCGAAGCACATACAATTTCCAAATGGGCTATATAGCATAATCATCCAAGCATAAATGTATAGAATCTACAAGAAACATCATAATCCATCATAACATAATAATACTATAGTTGTATCAAAAGGTGCATCCAATACTGATGTAAATACAAAAAAATGATGATATGAAGAATAATGAATCAAAATATGCATGTATTGATATATGAATCAAGTCCAAAAATATGAACAAAAGATCACAAATGTGAGAGGCACTACACATGGGGTTGAGCAAGGTGAATCTAGTGTTGATTGGATAGGAGGTGACGATAATAAATGAATAAATTCAAATTTTATATCAAGATATGGAATCATTTTCAACCTTTATCTCATATGTTTGCACTATGGTGATAAATTTATTGGTTTCCCAACAATAGGGGTCCTTGGAAGTGACATGTACTTACTCACTTCCCCACTTTAATGGTGATTGATTTTGTAGAGCTAAAAAACATGATGAGTTGATTTATGGAGTGTAGTTTTGAGAGGAATAATAAATAGAAAGTACTAATCCAAGCACAATTGTTTGAAGGAAAAGATTAGCATCAAGTTGAGAACTAAGAGTAAGCACACCAAAATCTAAGAGAAGACAAAAGATTTTGTAAAGGGAAAAAAAAAAGAAAAATCCCCTAATAATATGAAGATGACATAAAGCCTAAAGAAGATTACAAATAAAGAATGAGAGAGTTTAAGCATATAATTCTACATAGTAAAGAAGGAGAGAAGAACCTCAATAAATAGAGGTGAGAAAGGATTTTCATAAGTAACTCTCTTGAATGTCACCTTTCATCCTATGTGTGTACAAGGTGTCAAGATCATCACAAGGAGTAGGCTACACCTAAGCCTTAATATTCCTTCAAAAAGGAATTATAAAAATGAGTCATCCTCACACATGTGTGAGGATACTCAAATAAGACAAAAGACTTGTAGGTATTCCTTTGGAATGTTTGTACAAGTAATTAAATAAAACAAATAATAAGAAATCTTCACCTAAGTAAAGATTAAATTCTAACACCCCCCTTAAGCTTTACTTGGGGAGTTCACATCAAACCCTTCAATAGTTTGCAATCCTATATATTTACAATGATGGAGAAATTTATCTTTACAAAGAGGTTTGGTGAGAATATTTGCAACTTGATCTTCACCTTTACAATACAAAAGAGAAATGTGTTTTTCTAATTTTCTCTCTAATGAAGTGATGTTGAAGAGTAATGTGCTTGGTCCTTGCATGAAATATGAGATTCTTTGCTAAATAAATGGGACTTTGATTATCACAATATAAGGGTGTAGGATCATTTTGAGATAGACCCAAGTCTTCAAGTAGTCTTCTTAACCATAATGCTTCTTTGGATGCATTGGTACAACCTTTATATTCAACTTTTGTAGAGCAAAGAGAAGTAGATTGTTGCTTCTTACTATTCCATGAGATTGCACCTAATCAAACAAAGAAACAATAACCACAAGTGGATCTCCCATAATTGGGATCACCTCTTGAATTTGAATCAGTATAACCTTTTAAATAAAATTCACAATTTGCATCATAAAAGAGACCAACATTAAGAGTACCTTTAACACATCTTAAAAAAAAAAATTACAACTTTAAAATGAGTTTGTTGTGGTTTAGACATGTATCTAGAAACCAAACCAATACTATAGTAAATATCAAGTTTAGTAAGTGTTAAATAATTTAAACTTCCTAGTAATTGCCTATATAAAGTAGGATCAACAAATGAAGTTTCCATATCAATAATTAATTTAGTTCCTAATTCACAAGAAGTAGAAACACAATTTGCATCATTCATTTTAAATTTATCTAAGATATCTTGAGCATATTTATGTAGAGAAACCCAGCAGTCACTCATTTTTCCACTTCACTTTTCTTTTACCATATCATTCTAGGTGTCCAAATGTGGGGAAAGCAATATTATATATTCATGGACCCATAAGTCACAATTGTCGCTGCTAGTGGAACCCATCACCCCTTATGAATGCATTACAAACAATGGTGAGAATAAATATGACAAAATATTTTTCCAATACACCCTAAGTGCCTAGGGATGCTTTCCGAGGATGTTGGAACCATGGCATATGATTTACAAGGTAGATGGCAGCTTAATCCTAACAATTTGGTGTTGTCATGCGTTCCATATTCCTTGAAATGTGTTGAATTTATGTGTATATTTTAATTTGAATTTAAGTTGAACTTTGGAATTGACTTTATTTGCTTATTAAATTATGAATTTTTAAATATATTTATGTGTTAAATGAATTGGAAATATTGTAGAAGCCTCTAGGATACCTTGGTAGCTTTATCATCCATGTGAAGTGGCTTGTTGTCACTAATACATTTGATTGTGAAGTTGCAATGTTTTCCACTCTACTATAGGTTAATATTGCTACATTGGTGGTTGTCATTGCATCAAAAGATTGACCTGTTAATGCCTGATACAATCGCTAGATTTATACAAGATCCACAGGAGGCGATTAAGCCATGTTACGAACCCAAGCACTATGTTGCACAAGGAAGAGAAAGGGACACACCATCTTGCAACAACCCCCCTAGTGCAAGTGAGGGGTTTGAACCTGTGACCTTAGCTCTGATACCAATTGTTACATTGGTGGTTGTCGTTGCACTAAAAGCTCGACCTGTTAATGCCTATTACAACCGCCAAATTTATAC
The DNA here is from genome assembly GCA_007258455.2 of Sequoia sempervirens. Classification (NCBI taxonomy): domain Eukaryota; kingdom Viridiplantae; phylum Streptophyta; class Pinopsida; order Cupressales; family Cupressaceae; genus Sequoia; species Sequoia sempervirens. Next base: position 578,422,109 of record VDFB02281492.1, on the reverse strand, counting down.
AAGATCCACAAGAGGTGGTTAAGCCATGTCACAAACCCAAACGTCGTGCTACACAAGGAAGACCAAGGGACACACCATCTTGCAACAAATATATGTGCCAATACAAGTTCAAATGGTCTTGTAAGTGATTTTTTATTATATTTTAAAGTTATTTTATTACTTGGGTTGGTGGCTTTATGAGTGGCTTGGTGGTTCACTTCTATTACTGGACAGAGAGTTACAAGGAAAGCTCTTCTTAGTCCCCTCCTCTTAGGCTTGAAGGAAGATTGATGTTTTGGGAGATTATTCAATTTTAGTGAATGAGATATGGGAACTCTTGAGACTTTGGGGTATTTTTATATCCTTATGCTTTGGTCAAGCTTTGGGGGGTTCAATAGGATTTCTTTGAAATGAAATACATACGATTTCCTAAATTAATAATATAAGAAGAGAAGTCACAAGTTATCCCATATATACACATTCTAGCAAAATTATAATGTAAGAACGTATAATAATAATCACTAGTAGAATTTGGCAAATAAATGACTAGGTGACTAAAACTTTTAGTCACAACAACTAAAAATGACTAAATTCTACTCATTTTTTGCAACTCAGCTATAAATGAGTAAATAAATGACTAATTTGGTCATTGACTAGAAAACTATTTAGTCACAGAAATAAAATGACTAAATAGTTAGTCATCAAATCCAAATTAGACAAAAAATTTGAAAAACAATTCAGCCAATTATTGGCATGATGTATTCATGTGCATGATGTATTGGCCTGATTATTCACTTTCATTACAGATTCATTTGTCTCGTTCATTGCAGATTTAGTCGCCTCACTTGAGCTTGCTTCATTCGTTAGCTTGGCATGAGTCATTTTAAATAGTTATAGTAGCTACTTGCATGGGCAATAAGGATTCAGAGAGGACCTGGAGACTTTTGAAAAGACGGTCAAGGGCAAGGAATTCAAAGTTTTCTGCAATGAATTTGAATTCGCTAAGGCCCTCTATAGCGAAATCGGATTTGGGGACACCCTCTACAACGAACTCAGAGGTAATTTGAAACCCTCATTACATTAAACACAAATTCAAAATGCTCATTACAATCTACTGCTCTTAATAATGTTCTTTTACAATCTTGCCATTGTTCTACTTCATAACGTGTTTGAGCTAAATATAATAAAATTTGGGTGTCAGTGCCAAAATAGAATTTCCTCAAACAATTTTGATACATTTTCACTGCAAGCGCAAATTGTCCTTGAGCAAAGTAAACATGTCCTAGATTTACCCACACATTAGGCATCTAAACAAAGATGTTTCCTGCAACAACTTCTTGTACCTGTGTTAAGATTTCCTTTGCAATATCAAATTGACCCCTTTCAGCTAGCACAATGGTTGCCCCATTTGTAGCATAAACATTTTCACTGCAAGTGCAAACTGCCCTTGTGCAAAGTAAACATGTGCTAGATTTACCCACACATCAGGCATTTGAACAAAGATGTTTCCTGCAGCAGCTTCTTGTACCTGTGTAAAAATTTCCTTTGCAATATCAAATTGACCTCTTTCAGCTAGAATAATGGCTACCCCATTTGCAGCATAAACATTTCCTAGTCTTTGTGCCAACACTTAAGAGGCTCCTTTTATGACATTAATATCCTCTTGAGTTATTATTATACTCCTATTTTCCAAGAGAAAAATCCCCAAGGCCCATGGGAAATGAACGATGAGCATTTGAGTTTCAACTTGGTTTCATTTCAAAAAAGGGACATTACATTGTACAAGATTTTTTTAACATCATAATAATTTAATCCACCTATTTGGGACTGTAAAATAAAAAAAGATGAATTAATCCATTTTCAAATATAGGTTCTTTTAATCTAGAATCTGATAGAAAGATAAAGCATAATACATTGAAGGACACAAAAAATGTTCTAAAATAAAGACTAAAATAGGTTGCCCATGAAAAACAAGAAAGAGGAAAAATGAAAAGATAACATATAGATGATTCATTCGAGGTTTTTGATAAGATCTCATTTAACTATTTCAAATGGATTTGGAAGGGACAAATCATATTTGATTGACTAAAATTTTGAGGTAGCTTATCCATCGTCATTGTATGCATCATCTTCTCTTGGAATCTATTTCTACAATGCACCAAGCCTAGAATTGATTGGAGATGCACTTAAGGTGGATAAAAACTCATCAAATTCTTTATGTATGCTTGGCAACATGGAACTGAAAACATATGATTGGCTTAAAGCAAAAGAAACAATTAAAGTAGCACGCCAACTTGTCTTGGCTAATGAAGAAAAATGAAAAGTTGATGAAGAATGAAGGATTCAAATGGAAAGAAGAAAGAAAGAGGAAGAACTTCAATGGGTGATGCAACAAGAGGAACAATTTGAACATGTGAAAGAATTATGGAAGAGTAAGCATAAGGATAGGGATGATGATGATGATGAGGCTAGTCAGTTTGAGAAGAAACAAAAGAAGGAAAAGAAGAAAAAGAAGAAGGATAAGGACCACAAGGCTTATGATTCTTATATGGAGGAACCTGATGTTGCCATGGAAGATGAAGAAAATTATATGAGTGATAAGGCACAAGATGATGCGAAAAATGCCCAAGATATTCTTGTAGTTGCAGGTCTAGAAGACTCTGATGATGGCTAGACAAATTCTCCAGTTTCAAAAAAATCATGAAGGATACATGCATACTTTGATTCTGAAGATGATGAACCATTGCAGAAATAGATTCTGAGAGAAGATGATCCATATGATGATGTCTAGGCTTCTTGAGCTTTAACCAAACCTAGGTCCTATTTTCCAAGAGAAAAATACCTAATGCCTATGGGAAATAAATGATGAGCATTTGAGTTTCAACATATTCTAGGAGAAGATGATGCATATAATGACAATGGATAGGCTCCCTCAAAATTTTAGTCAATCAAATATGCTTTGTCCCTTCCAAATCCATTTTACATAGTTAAATGAGATCTTATCAAAAACCTCAAATGAATCATCTATATGTCATCTTTTCATTTTTCCTCTTTCTTGTTTTTTATGGGAAACCTATTTTAGGATGTTGAAACTCAAATGCTCACCATTCATTTCCCACAGGCCATGGGGATTTTTGATTTGGAAAATAGGAGCTATGTTTGGTTAAAGCTCAAGAAGCCTAGACATCATCATCATATGGATCATCTTCTCTCAGAATTTGTTTCTGTAATGGTTCATCATCTTCAAAACCAAAGTATGCATGTCTCCCTCGTGATTTTGTTGAAACTGGAGAATTTGTCTCGCCATCATTAGAGTCTTCTAGACCTACAGCTGCAAGAAGATCTTGGGAATTTTTTGCATCGTCTTGTGCCTTATCACTCATATAATTTTCCTCATCTTCCATGGAAACATCAAGTTCCTCCATATAAGAATCATAAGCCTTGTGGTCCTTATCCTTCTTTTTCTTCTTTTCCTTCTTATGTTTCTTCTAAGACTGACTAGCCTCATCATCGTCATCATCCCTGTCCTTACGCTTACTCTTCCATAATTCCTTCACACATTCAAATTTCTCCTCTTGTTGCATCACCCATCAAAGTTCTTCCTCTTTCTTTATCCTTTCCATATGAATCCTTCGTTCTTAATTAGATTTTTGTTTTGCTTCATTAGCCAAGACAAGTTGGTGTGCTACTTTAATTGTTTCTTTTGCTTTAAGCCAGTCATTTGTTTTCAGTTCCATGTTGCCAAGCATACATAAAGAATTTGATGAGTTTTTATCCACCTTAAGTGCATCCCTAATCAATTCTAGGCTTAGTTGGATCTCATTCCAAGCCTGAGCCATGGCTGCAAGACATAGATATGCATCCATATAATTAGGAAACTTGAGCAATTTTGGCCTTTATAAAAGATTTGCTTTTTCAATATCATGTAGCTATTCAAACAACATAGCAAGATTAAATAGTGGTGTGACTTTATCCCATGGTAACTCAAGTGAAACACCACCTTCTTCTAGTCGATGGAAGAATTCCATATCCTTAAAGTGCATAGAAAAACTGCATAATTAGCACTGGGGCTTTTATTTATGAATTCAACCCAATTGCCATTTCCTAATGCCTCCATAAAAGTTTGTTGAGCCAACTCTAGTTCATCACACTCAAAATGAAAAACCCTAATGTTGTTTAACAATTCAATGGGTACTTCTTCTCTTCTTTTCTTCAGAAGATACTTTGTTATCTTAAGAGAATCTAAGGCTACATTGGGGTCTATTGATATTAATAACTCACCCATATTGATAAATGCATGGGCATCACATGGATCTATGCGAGTTTCCTTTCTTAAAATTTCCAAAGCCTTCTCTACCTACTCTTGTTGAGCATCTATATAGCCTACAACTTTTAAGCTCTCACACTTCTTAGGGTGGACCTCCAAAACCTTTTCAAATTTTGAGAGAGAACTCTTAAGATCTCACAGCTTCAATTGAACATGTCCACAAAATCTTGTGGCCTCTGGCTTTCCTTGACTAATGCCATGTAGTAGCAGCCAGTGGTGTCATAATCACCTTTACTATGATAATATTGTGCAATATTATAATATGAATGAGATTTCATGAGAGAGTGGTCAGTTGAAACAAGAGTTTTCTCAGTCAACTGTTTCACAAGAAAATGTTGCCCTATGAAGAAAAAATGGTTTGCTAAATGATTCAATGCCATTACGCAGTATGGGTATAATTCAAAGGGTCTATGCATCATTTCCATTCCTTCATGAACACTACCTTTTTCACTAACTATGAGAATCCTACAATTAAAAAATGCACAAAACTGACCACAAAGATTTTTCCCCATTTCAAACAACAAAATTGCCAAAAAAAATGCGTTTAAAACCTACAAAAAAATGCAAATAAAATCACACTGATTTTTGTGCCAAAAAAAAACCATGACACCATAGCTTGTTGCTTACTATTATGCTTTGATATATTTTTTCCAAGCATCCATAGCTTGTTTAAAATCGCCTATTTTAGGCTTTTAGCCATAGCAGCAAGGTAGTCATCTATTTGATAAAATGCTTTGGTAGACATGTATGGAAAATGTGCTACCATAGACGAGGCAATGAACTTTGGAAAAAATGCCTCAAATAAATGTGGTCTCATGGTGATGGAATTCCATGACAAGCAAATTGTTATGGATTGTCATGGCATTCCATCACCATGAGACCACATTTCTTTGAGGCATTTTTTCAACCAGTTCACTACCTTGTCTATGCTATTGCTTACTATTATTCTTTGATATATTTTTTCCAAGCATCCATAGCTTGTTTAAAAGCACTTGTTTTAGGATTTTAGCCATAGCAACAAGGTAGTGAAGTGTTTGATAAATGCTTTGGTAGACAATATGTATGAAAAATGTGGTAGCATAGACAAGGTAGTGAACTATTTGAAAAAATGCCTCAAAGAAATGTGACCTCTCATGGAATGCCATGACAGGTAAATGCAATTGGTAGCTGATCCTAATTATTAGTTATGCAATGTGAAGTAATTGCAAAACTACTTAGGTTGACTTTGTAAAAACTATATTGTAATTGAAATTTTTTCATCTATCAACATTTAGTGATTAGTTATGCAATGTGAAGTAATGCTTTGAGTTTGAAAGATGTGCAATGCAATATAATCAACAATGCAGATGATTATGAACAAATAATTGATACCAATTCATAATATACCACTATATTCCAACCTCAAATACATTAAAAATCCAATCATACACAGTATTATCAACAAATAATTGAGACCAGAATTTGAGCACCAGATTAAATCTTCTTGTACATTGATTGCTTCAAATAGATATTACAATATCACATAAGTCTCCTCATATATGTTTCTATAAATTCCTATGATGATGATATCAAAATTTGGTCTTGGTTTCTCTGTTATAAGAGAAGCAACAAGCTTTAGACCGTTACAAACTATGACATCTTTTCAAAATTCATGCCTCTTCGTATAAACTAGACTAAACATTAGTTTTTCTTAAAACATAAAACATAGAAAGTAGACAACTAATGAAGTCTGCAGCACTCATGACACCATAGTTCGTTAATCTTCGTAAGGCACTCGTGATCATTGAAGATTTGTTCAAGGTCCTTTCTCCATATTAGTGTATTTGAATGTGCGGTTCTTCCACTGTGATAGCCCCAAGGCCTACTGTTCGGGGGGAGGACCCATATACCTTTGCTCCCACTTGTACACTGTATAATCATGTGGCCATTTGTATTCTTTAATTTTCAATATATTTGCAAGGTGAATCTTCCATCGGTTGTCTAGTAACACCCTGCCATCCATGATAAACTTAGAATATCTAGCATCCAATGCTATTACTCCATCCATGATTAGGTCGAACCTGTCAAGACTCAACTCACCATCCTTTTGTATGTGAGTGATGCACTCTGGAACAATTTGGCCAAATTCACTCTTCCATTCATTGAGGTCCTTCAAGTGGTCATCATCTTTCAATAGTTTTGGCACAAACCATTGATTCAGAGTATGAAATGAATCTATTCTTGTTCTAATCTTTTGGTATTCTCCTTACATATATTGGAATTCATCTATAACTATTTTTCCATTTTCTCTATAGGTTTTAATGTTGTAGGAGCCTCAGTACTCCTCTATAAAATTTTGCACAAGGTTACCAATGTGTGGTGGATGGGCTGCCAGTTCTTCAAAAGGGGATCCAATATGGGTATATGTGTTTTCATTTGATCAATTTCCCGAGTCAATGAGTTGTAGCAATCATACACACTTTCCAACTTATCCACAATTAGCTTTATCCTATGCTCAAGGACCTTCTCTAAAACATTGCATATTTTCTTATTCACTCCTTTCTTACCCTCATTGTTGGCTTTCTTTAACTCTTCAATCTCCTATCTAAGAATGCTCACTTGTTTAGTAGAAGCACTTTCTATATCAACTGGTGGAGCAGGAGGACACTGGTATAACATTATTTCCTTGTTCTGTGAGGGGCCTGCTCCTTTCAATTGTTCCTTCAACTTCACATTTTCCATGAACAATTTATTGACTTCATAATTTAAACACTTTTATTCCTTTTCGTACTCTCCCAATATATCTTCCATCTCCTTAATTGTAGCTTGGGTGAACATAGTTGAATGCACTGTCATGGTTGCAACTTCTAGAGGAGATGTATCGTTTAGTGTTTTCACCATAGCTATCCCTTTCATTTCCCGCACTACACTAGTAACCTTGGTTTTTGTGTACTCTTTTGTTTGGCCTATAATGCCAAGGTTTCAATCTTACGGTTATACCCTATGCCACTTACCCCTTCATTTGAGTCAAACTCAACAATCAACATTGGGTCCTCTTGTGTTCTCACTTGAGCAAGTAAAAACATTTTCTTTAATTCCATACCAAGGACAATAAATCTATTACTTTTCAAAATCATCTCTCTAGCCTCTTGTGGGTTGACATCAATATTATCAATCCTTAATTCATTAAAAGTTTGGGCTACTATCTGGTCATGCTGGGATTCCTCAGCTCCCATCTTATTTATTTCAACCCTCGCTTCAAACTCTCTCATTTTCATCTTAATCCAAAAGTCTTTAAATTCAGGGGTTTTGATAAATTCATCATCTTCCAAGAACTTGCGAGCTGCAACTACCCTGTCATCCTCATGCATTTCTCTTTCTCCTTGTACCTTAATATTGACTCTAGTTCCAGGCCTGTGGGATTCAGTTTCAAGCATAGGTTGGTCCACTTCAACATCATCCTTGAAATGTCTTAACACATTAATTGCTTCTTTTGGATCTCCAACCTCCTCACTTATTTCAAAGGAAATGAGTGGCTCTATCTCTTGTGTCTTTTATTTTTTAGAAGGTGGTTGTTCAGGAGGTGATCCTAGAGAAGCATGACATACTAAAATAGTATCTGGAGTTGGTTTTGTAATTACAATACCACTCGGCCTTTTGGGACACAATTTGGAAAGTCTCCCCGCATCTATTGTAGTCTTATATAATTCATGAAACTTATCAATTATCATATCAATCCTCTTGATAGTATCTGCTTCCTCTATGAAATAACCTAAGAAATCACCATGCTTAACCTTTCTTTCTTCCTCAATCCTTTTCATAAGTTCCCATTTTCTCCTCCTATCATCTACCTATTGAGGAGTGAAACAATTTCTGATTACATCTTCTTCATAGTCAATTTGGTGAGTAACCATAACCTTGATAAGGATGGTGCATCTTGCAAAATTCATGTGACCCTCAAGGTCAAAAGCTCTTTCCTTTCCAGACTGTAAAGAGTACCTTGATTTTAGATAATTCTACAACTATTCAAGTGTATTGGATCTCACTGATAGTTCCCAACATGTCAAATTGGGTAGAAATGTACCCTTCCTTTGTTTACTCATGAAATCCTTTTCCATCCATAAAATCTACCACATGAACTCTAAAAAGGATAATCAAAGGGGGAAAAACTTTGGCAGTATATGTGGGGCCTGTGGACATCCATAAATCATGATTATTGTGGTATCTGGTAGATAAAAACAATCATCGAAGTTATGAGTATGGCCTTGCTCAGGTTTCAAATCCAAAGGTCTTAACAATTGTAGAACAAGTGTGTGTAGTCTTGGTGGTTGGTGGCCAAGAACTCTCATAATTATGTACACAAACTCATCATATAATATCACATAATTTGAATTCTTACATATGTTGTCCCATATATAACACCATAGTTGTACTGGCAGCAAATTCCCCTGCTTTTCAATCTAACCCAAACACATCCTTTTACTCCATCTATCTTTATTCTAGTATAATATCAGGTGGCACAACAAAGAATATTGCCTGAATGTTATGGGGGATCTATTTTCCCTAACTTGCATAAATGCTTCATGCAATGCTTTCTCAAGATATGAGGCAAAATAATATTCAATTTTCAATAATATTCAATTTTCGTCTCAAGGTTTTGGATCCTCATAGCCATCATCATTAAACTAATTGGCATTCACTCTTCTGCATCTATCCCAAGTACATGACAAAGAGAAAATTAGGTTTTCTTAAAATAGAATTGGAAATCTAAGACTTCAAATGGTTTAGTAGCTGAAGGGGATATAGGAATCACCCTGTTGTTCACACTGCTTTTCATGTAAATGGGGACTTCATCACTTCTATGGGTTTTCCTCAATCTATTATATTCTTATTTACTTCTTTGCAAATCAATTTTAGTCAAGGATTATTTTTTTAGGTCAAAACATTCAATGATGGCCGCTTTAGTCAACACAACTAATGGCGAACCATCTGGCAATCTCACAGACCTAGTAGCAGGATGATAAATTCAAGCCAATACTCTAATGAACTCTACATCTATAAAAACATTTGGGACAATTAACTTGGCCAAATCTAATGCCCATGGATTTGACACCGAAATCTTGCCCTCCCTTTTGTCATAAAAGTACCAGAATAGTTCCCACCTGGAGATAGGGATAAGGGCATCTCTACAACCGTGAACCACATCATTAAAAAAATTCCTTAAATCCTCTCTCAATTGATTCAGGGAGTATATCCATGATAGACTGGTGTAAGGACCTCTTTTTAACCTTAGATTCTTCATTTTTAGTTTGAGGTTCTTTCTTCTTGGGCGGCATGATGTCCTTTTTAGTTTTAGGTTCTTTCTTCTTGGGTGGCATGATGTTTAACTATCATACTTCTCCTAGTGTATCTGAAATGCAGAATTCCAAACAATCTTGTACTCGTAAAACTTAATTCACAAGAGTTATGTGCACTTACCCAGGTTACGATGGTTGCATAGCTTAACCTCCTCAAACTTCCAGCTCCCCGCATGATAATTTTTGCAAATGAGTGCAAAGAGAATGTCGAATTCTCAGTTTAATGGCTTCTGAGCTCAGTTATGTCAACATTAATATCAACCTTACGCCAATTTTTTTTCTCATAGTTTGATTTTGAACATGCACCATTGATTTTACAAGATAAGATGGTTGATGTGATTCATGCATTTAATACAACTTTATCACCACCACTTTTTATAACTGCCACAGGATAGAGGGGTATAAACTGCTATATTGCATGCTTCTTTACATTTCACCACGGGATAGCGGGATCCTTACCTCTATACCGCAAGCTTGACTTGTTTAACCTATGGTACTATGGTTTACATTAACAGTTACCACCATACCGCATGCGTTGTCACATCCTTATGTGGTCTAGCGGTTCATACCGCCCTACCGCATGCTTTTATGATCTTCCTTGTGGGATGGCGGGTTATTCCCCGCTATACCACACCCTTCATTTTTCCTTCTCACAGTATGGCAATTTATGATGTATTTAAATTCTCTCATATTGCCCAACTGCATCCTCATGATAATACTTTTGCGGTATGGCAGTAAACATCTTCGTGTTGTCTGTTACACACTACCAGCCCGCCAAGGGTTTAGATTACTGCTACAGGATCATGGTAAGAGACTGTTAAGGGATTTGGAATATTTTTAGCTGGACATGTTTTTGCTTAAGTATATATATGATGAATTTTTGGCTATGTATATATCTTTTAATGTCAGTCAAACCTAAAAAAATTATATGCTCACTAAAAAATAAAAAGGAATATAAGGGTCAAGGCTCAGGTCATGGAGCTCAAGGTTAATTGTGATCATGGAACTAGGAAAATTTTTAAGGTTCTAACACACCTCATGATGAACTAGACTATGTTTTTCCATCATCGTACTTGTTTTATGTTTTTATGAGTTATTCTCTTGTGAATATGTCCCCAAGGAAAATTTGTTTGATACCTCTGATTTTAAACATCTTCTTGGTTTTTTACTACAAATTCTTTTTAATCTATAAACTGAATTATATTTTAAGTTTCCATTTGTAGTTATTAGCGGATTGGAAAGTCAATAGTTATCAACTTATGAAATCAATAAAGTTTTACTGATTCAAGTTGTTGTTTTATACATTATTGTTTATTTGGACTTCAGGAAATGAAGATAAGGATTGTAAGGCTCAAATTAGATGATAGTGATCACAATGTTCAAATTCTAAAGACAAAATATGCGCGTGTGCGTACTGAAAAAGTGGCCAAGAATAATGAATATTTTTTGAGTCTTGGTTTGAAAAAGCAAGTTGTAAATCCACTAAGTAATATATATTTTTTTAATAGCGCTTAATCAAATTTTATAGGAAAGAGCTTTATGTATATAAGACATAATATGATATATATATTTTTTTATAGGCAACAAAAAGAGTGCAAAGAAAATGTGGAGAAAAAAAAAAGGAAAAAAAAAATATAAGAGTGTCACCATCTCGTAGAAGCCAACGCTTTTGTGATTCAACAAATGCAGTTAGTGAAAACGATAATTGTGATGATGTGCAACCTTGTATAGCACATGGTGATGTGCAGCCTAATATAGCACATGGTGATGTGCAACCTGATATAGCACATGGTGATGTGCAACCTGATATAGCACATGGTGATGTGCAACATTGTGATGATCTCTTAGGACTAAGTCTAAGAGAGATTATTGAAAAACATCAGGGCAAAGGAACAACAGGTCTGCAGATTCCTTTTTCAACATTAAAGGATGTGTTTAATAATGTGGAATCCACAAAGACTGGTACTGATCTACCTACTTATGCCACACCTGATGTGGCCAAGGAGAATGAAGTTCTGGTTAATGAAATTCATGAAGAGAGACTGCTTGCATCCGTTGTGCCTCAGAGTGCACTTGTTGCATCTAGAAATTTTGATGGAACTAGTGGATCAACCAAAAATATTGGTAGTGGTAATTTAATAGAAGATGTGGATGCTTTTTTTAAAAGACAAATATTGAGTCAGGATTTGTATAGATCTACTGAGAGGAATGTGAAAGAAAGAAAAGTAGAAGGAAAGAAGCCATTCTTTCTTGAGGTATCGAGAGATGGTGAGCCCATTGGGCCAAATGGTACAAAATGGGCCACCGAGTTGGTGTAAGATGTAGGGCCCATTTGGATATTTGCAAATCAAATTTTGTAGAGAAAGATCCATGAGCCGTGGAAAATGTTATACAAAAAATGAAAAAATCTTTTGAGACTACTAGTAGACAAATCTCTAGAAAATATTACAGGAAAAGGATGAGAGTTTTGATTAACAATTATAGATACAGTTGCAGAAAAACAATCATGTTGGGAAAAGAGAGGTTCGACTCCAGTCTATCTCCCAAAGAGTGGGAGGCATTAAGAGAAAGTATGCATTCTGAAGAATATTTGGTAAAGAGTAACAGAGGCAAGAGAGCAAGAGATAATGTGAGGGCTGGATACACATTTGGCTGAGGCGAGTTGCACGCCAAAATGGACAAATTTGTAGTAAGTGTATGGATTTTTGGTTCAATTTACATTGTGTTATTTATTTCAATTTTTTATTGAACTGACTATAGGTTGAAATTGACATTGTATTTTAGGTGGAAAACAGTAATAGAGAAGCAAGTGCAAAAGATATTGTCAATTATATGACAGCACTAGATGCTAGTAAATCTAAGAGTAGGATGAAGTTGAAATCTAGTTTTTTAACAAAGATTTCACAACCATTTGTTCAATTCCCAGTAGGAGCCTCTGTAGATCATGTCAACTCATATCAACTAGAGTACCAAAAGGTAATGAGTTGCATATTAGGTCTCAGTCAGCAAGTTACACAATTGGTTGAAACCGTTAACCATATGGTTTCTACATGGAATGAGCATAAATCCATGGATTCAGATGAGGTAAGAGGCTCTATTGATCTCATTTCTTCTTGTTTGGTAGTTCTATATACAAATGCCTCTAAATATGTAGATTATTGAAATCTGAGCGTAGGAGAATCCAACCCAGTTTCTTTATTGTTGGAGTGATCCAGAAAATGTTCTTTTAGACAAATTTATAGCTTGCATTCTTTACTTGACTATTGAATGCTTTGTATATTTTTTTGCACGATGGTTAAACCACATGCAGAGCAATTTTTTCATAGCAACAAGAAAATGAAAACACCTTCAGGGTATCAATAGAGATGCCAATATTGATAGTGATGAAGTGGACAAGAATGTGCAACAAAGTCGTCTTAGTTGTCATGAAGTTGAGGTAATTAATATAATAAATTTCAATTATTTGTCCCAATTTTTTGTCATTCTTCATGCTTAAAATGTTCTTTTGGACAAAAAATTATAGCTTTTGCATTCTTTACTTGACTTATATTAATTTTTGCATGATGATTACACCACATGATGCAAAGCAATTATATGAAAGAAGGACAAAATAAAAAGGCCTTGTCAATAGAACTCTCTGCAAATCTATACAACTTAATGTATGCAATGATGTTGATAGTGGTTATGATGATGAACTTGACAAGCATGCACATGATATTCATAGTGGTAGTCATGTTGAACTCAAGGTGAGTGATATGAAACCACATGCAAGTAAGTACTATTCAAGTAAGTAATGGTTGGTTTATTATGTAAATAAGGGTAATCATTACCTATTTGATAGATTCTAGACGTTAGAATAGTAGTGAAGTGTAATTAGCTAGTATACATAGATTATGGAATTAAGGGAGAAAATATAACTTACATATGGAAGCTTAGAGATTAGTTGTAATAGAGTGTTTTATAAAAGCACATACAAAAACTGATTTGTTCCAAGACATAAGACATTACATACAGTTGTCAAAAAATAATATAATGTGTGTTTTATATCTCAATATAATATGTATTTTTCTTGTTTTTGCAAACATTTATTGATAAACTCCAAGAAGGGGATACAATTGAGGTGTTGGATCCACATGATTGTGATGTTGTGGGCATTGGGCAGATTCACTCACTATCTATTATACATGGAGTCAAATTGAAAGGAACAGGAGATGCAAATGTATGTATTTTACAGGTCTCAAGTAACATACCCCTTCCTCATATAGACAAAATAGATGGAGTTGTCCGTATGAAAGAGAAACTAGGGACCTTCGTACGGTGGCCACTAAAATATTTGAATAAAAGCACAAAGAGTTAGTCGTAAGTGTAGAAGAGAAAAAGAAGGGTTGGTAGCAATAGAGTGTGGAGAGTGAAGTTGCAGACAGAGAATGTACTAAGCCTGAATAAGTTGAACCCAAAAAAACCAGAAAATCTGATTTAGGTGTACATTCTATGAGTAGAACAAATAATGTTCTATCTTACTACACCTGTAATGTAAAACCCCTTGATTATGTTTTTCTCTTTTTGTTTGGGTTCTGCTCATTCAAACTGGTGCATTATAGAAGAGGGGATATGTTGTTGTGTAAGCAGTAGATGCAGAGAACAGGGGTGCAAAAAAAGAAATAAATACAAAGTAGATAAAGAGGTGTAGAGAAGAGGAAAAGTTGCAGAGAGTGCAACATACATGTATGTGCAGTTGCAAATAAGTTGCAACATAGAATTGTCATCAAAATTGTAATATCTTGCATAACCAAAAAGAGGCATTGTAACTTAGTTTTCTCAGTCACATCACTAAGAAACACTCTTTGTAACAGTACATTTTTCAAAGCAAAGACATATTTTTGTCTTGTATTTGTTATAAGAACACATTTTATCAATAAAATTTTAGTATTTTTCCTTCTTAATAGTCGTTTCATTATGTGCAAATGAATGATTGATCATGTTTTTTTGTGTTTTTATATGTTTAAACCTCAATTAAAGCATTGTCTCATTTTAAGCACTTATAGGCAAAAATTAGTGAACAAAAATAATTAAATAAACTACCAATTGACTAAATATACTACCAACTGACATAAATCAATGTTAATAAATATGACTAAATATAATGATTATGTAATTAATAAACAATGTATCAATATACCTATCAGTTGACAAAAATTAGTGAGCAAAAGCAATTAAATAAACTACCAAATTGATTAAAATTAATGACTAAATACACTACCAATGGACAGAAATTAGTGAATAAAAATGACTAAATAAGTGACTAGTTAACATCATCAATGACTAAATTAATGATAAAATATACCATTGGATAAAAAAATGACTGAATAAGTGACCAGTTTAAAACATTCATGACTAATTTAACGACTAAATTACACACTACCAAATCAATCAAATTAACAACTACATCAATGACCAAATCAATCAATCAGATGACTAAATTAACAAGCAAGTCGATCACTCAGACGACTAAACCAACGACCAAATCAATCAATCGAGCGACTAAATTAATAACCAAATTGATCAATCAAATGACTAAAAATGGTTTAGTCATCAATTCGGTCGCGTTATAAATGACTAACAATTAACTACTACTGGTCATGCGACCATGTTCAATCATTTATATGCAATTTTTAGTAGTTTTTTCAGTCACATATTGTTGTTTATGTACTAGTGAATAGAAAAAACCATACAAAAGAGAAACATTGATATACCCTAAAAAAACCCTTTAAAAAGAAACCTAACTTTAAAGCACTAAAACTAATATTTTTCTAGCAAAAAATACAACATAATATCAAGATTTGAGCCTTAACATAGAGGTCAACAATCTCAACCAAGTAGGAATCCATACAAGATATGAACTTTTAGATAACAATAAGATATTGTTGTTTCTTTCCCCATGAGATTGATCTAATATCAAAAGAGAGCCACAAGTATCACTCTAAGATCCTCATTATTTCTTATTAAGGAACTAAAGACTCCAAGTGCTTACACTAGGCTTGTGCAATAGATGAATAACCTCTATCGCATTCCTTTTATTTAGAGGTAAGAGAGCAACAATCAATGAAAAACTTACTAGAATCTTCCTAACTACCTTTACCATCATTATTTAATTCTCCAAGCTCCAATAATAAATTTATCTAAAACACCCATTTTAATCTACATGAAGGGAACCCAAGTATGCCAACAAGACTAAATAAACACATTCTGCAAGTCACAGATATTGCTCCTCCCAAGCCTAGATCCCAAGTTTTACTTGCAACATGTGACCCAAATATTAAATATTTTTTAATATTGAATATATTTGACAATGAACTCTAACCATCAAATGTGTTCCTCCTATGAACCCAATAAAATATTTTCTAATTAAATCATGACTCCAAAAATATTAAAATATATTGCCTAATGTGTCACTAACATTAAATGCATTTACAATATTATGCATACTAATTCCCTAGGAATATATTGAGCTCTCCCAAAGTGTGAAGCCCCACATAGAAATGGACCACAACTTTATAAAATATCAAATATTTCTATGCAAGGTGTACAACTTATCCCAACATTTTCCCACTTGTTATTTATATTATATAAGGTACCACACAAGTAAAGGGACAACCATAAATAAAACAATCTCATTGCAAATCGAAAGCATCCACATAACCATCCTACAACATCTAAATTATTTATACTCACAAGCTTCACTAAAGCAATTCCAACATCGAAAAAATACACATCCATGTGCTTTGATTACACATAAAAAGTAGGATTCTCTACCACATTGGTGACACTTGAATCATCACACTAAATATTAATTCAATCCAAAATAAAAATACACTCCTTGAAATTAAATCTCCTCACATGATTGAGCAATTGCTATATATTTTTCCTTTGTGTTGAAATTTTATTCAAAAGAGGAACCACTATATCTCTTTCTCATCCAACTAACTACACCACAAAATAGGGTAAATACATACCCACTAGTAGACCTACTACTATCCACATCCTTCCATCAAAATCCATGCATCCCTGTATATCTACTATCTTTCTCAAGATCTTTCCTCCCTAGTAGAAAATCAAAAAGTCAAATTTGTCTTCAAAATACCTAAAATACCTCTTCATTATAGTCTAATACTCATTGTTTATAATTAACACATATACCTACATAGGATTTCCACTACTTAGTAAAATTATAATCTAGTACAAACCATAATAGATTACCAACTGCACTAACATAAAGGATGTAGATGATATCCTTTTATCTCAATTGGTATAAAATAGAACTACAAAGTATGACCTTACAACACCAACGAAGTGCTCTAGCTTTGAAACATAAATCTCCAAATCTCCATCCAAAAAAATTGTCTCCACATTTATCCATTCAACACCAAGGCAAAACACAACATCAATAGATCAACAAATTTAAAACAAGTAAGATTCTCAATAATCAATAGGAAATAAGATCTCACCAACTTCCATTCCTAGATATGACAAATTAACCCTCAACCACTAACCATGCCCTTACTTCTCAAACTCATCTTCAAAATTAATTCCATATCATAGACCTATAGAAGATAAAGAAAAAAATAGAATGCATATAAAAAGCCAGCTAGGTATACCTAACAATTTATATTATTTTCTAAATGGACCTACTCGGGAGTGGAGTATGAGATTATTCCTCTTCTTTCATCTATCTAAGTTACTCTAAATCTCTCTCTTAACAATCTCCTCATTAGGTCCTTGTTAATTCACATCTAGGCCTAGGTGGAGGATCCTTATTCTTCCACTTAAAATCCATTGAGATAGATCACATTCCAACACTTTCTCTCAAATAATAAGGATATATCTTACTTTACCTCAATCTATCTAGCAATAAAATGTATTCCTTTGATCATCTCATGCCTAACCAAACTCTAACTACAACACAATAGTATCTAGTAGCATCTCTCTCCAAGGTAAAATGATCATTATACTCAACATTAGAAGATCATCTTTGAATTGTGGTGAATGCTCCCACTATAGTCTCTAATAAATTCCTTTTGACACCATGATTTACATTTTTATAACAAAATATCATTTATCTCTAGCCAATAAATCTTTGTAAAAGCAACTATATCATGTCAAGATCCTTATAAATGATCTAGGATTCATCATGACACAATAGTACACATCCTCAATAACAAAAGACCATCTATCAAGAAATTCTCATTCTACATCACTACCAAAAACTCCCATTGAAAGTGATCTAGAGCTACCCACAAAAATGTAATGAAATATTCTCAAAACCCTAAAGATTGCACATGACCAAATATCAACAAAAAACTCCTATTGAATGCTTAACAAGAGCTTCATGTGGAAAAAGGGTTAAAATTTCTATGGAAAATATACAAACAATATCATGTCATGCAAAAAAATTAATTGCACATGCTTAAGAACTTCCCATGCAATCATGGTCACTCTATACAATATAGAAGATAATCTATTACAAAAATATGTACCTATACAAAATATACGACTAAACCATGATCCAAAGCATGTCATGACAACATAGCCCATGCCCACAAAACTAGAAAATGTTCCTTCCTTAATGGGAGGCCTTCTAAAAGAACCTTCTCAACCATTCCTCTCATTGTCTCTTTGATTCTCAATGTGTCAATACACAATAATGGCTAAAGACCAAAACACCAAAACATATAGTTTCATGGAATCCAAATTCTATAGAAAATAATAGAGACACTCAAAAAAGGGAGTAGCAACTCACCACTACCATTATTATGGAAGATCACATTATTGTATAAACATGACACCATCATCACTCCATAGATCCACTCCCTAGTTCTTCATGTAACATAAAGGCATGCTAACATGGCACCCACAACCTCTTCTGCATATATTTTATTTACAACAAAGGTGACAAGCATGACAAAAACCAAAAATTAAAAATAAGTAAACTACAAAATTTATAAATCTAAAAAATGGTGCAACTTGGATCCATCAAAATGCATATTCAAACCTTGATTGGTGTCAACAAAATTTAGTCATCATGTAAATTCTTATCATGGAATTAACATTAGATCTAGAATGTTAAAATACACAAATCTACCATAACTACAATTTAATAACTAGACACAAATTAGAAATCCTTTATCCATGCTCAAATTCATGCATGCAAATCTAAAATTATCTCCATCTACACAACCTTAGGAACTATCATTAAATCCTCCATGGATCTACAAAAATCCATAAACCTAAAAAGTGAACCATGTTAGAATCATACATGCAAATTTAAAACTATCTCCATTTGAAAACCCTTGGGAATTACAATCCAAAAAATAATCTTCCACATATCTATGAAAAAACATAGGTTTTAAATGAAAATATGCAAAAACCAACCAATCTAGAAACATGTATGCAATATGAATCCATTAACACATAAAAAACACCCACAAATCCTAGGACTAAAATATTCACATTATAATTGATAGAATATCACCAATCTAAAATATGCATATGTAAAACACCATGAATATGTAGCATGCAAGAACATGCATCCAAAATGATTGGGGGTTGTCTAGGAACTCTAATTCAAAGTCACTACATTACCAACTCCATAACCTCCACTAGGTATGTGCATTCAAGAGCTCCGAGTCAAAGTTGCTATATGACTAACTCCTCTACCAAGAACATGTAGCAAGAACCAAGGGGATGTCTACCAACTCAAATTCAAAGTCATTACATGATACATCTCCACAACATACTCAAAACCAAGTATCCAAGAGTTGTCTATGAGATCCAACTCACCATATGACCAACTCAACAACATCCACATAACCAAGGACTTATCCCATGCCACTAAATAGTAGCTTTAGGTCAAAGTCACCAAAAGACCAACTCTAATAATGTTAGGATAAGCTCCAAGGAAAGTAGCAATATGATCTACAATTTAATCATTACAATCATTACAATCCTCCATCTTAAGCACTAGATGCTCAAAGTGTGTTACATTTAATATCTCCACCTTCATTATAGAAGTGTTCACCATAACTATATCTTGAAGTAGGATTGACTAAAACTAAATCCAACTCTAACAAGGATTAATACACACAATTCTTACAAGTTTCCCAGCTCTAATACTAGATTATATACAAATATATGTCACAAGTTATCCAATCGATACAAATTCTAACAACATAACAAGAATAAAGGAAAGAACAAGTACACAAGAGAAAAACAAATATACCTTAGGAACCCAGCCTACAAAGCATTAAAACCAATGTATTTTCAACAACAAAATAGTTACCAATATAATGTTGGGCTCTTAGCTTTAACATGGAGATCAACACTCTCAACCAAGGAAACCATGCAGATATGACCTTCTACATCAGTGAGTAGTTGTTGTTTCTTTTCCCATGAGACCAATCTAGGAACAATGAGAGCCACATATTCCATTCTATGGTCATCATAATCTCCTCAACAAGCAACTCACTCAAGCCATCAAGTTCTTACACAATGTTTCACTTAACATGAATATTTCAAGATATAAATAACATCTATCCTAAGCATTCTATTTATAGTAGGAGATAAACAAGTAAATAAAAACTGACTAAAAGATTCTTAATGACCTTTTCCAACATTATTTAATGCCTAAAATAATATTTAATGCAACCCAATGCACCTATTTTCATCTCTAAGGTGGGTGTGAGAGTATGCCACCAAGACCAAGCGACAACATGTTCTTTGAGGCACCAATATTGCTCCCTATAGTTCAACTTGCAAGGTGTGACTCAATCATTAATCATTGTTTACAATATTAAATACAATTTACAATAACCTCCAACCATTAAATGTGTTCCTACCATGAGCACAATAAACCATGTGTTGTCTAAACTATAACACCCCAAATATTAAATCCATTTCATCAATGTTGTTGGAAATATGAAGCCTTGCAACATGAGCATGAATGTATATAGGATGTTTTTGGTTGTTCCAGTATTTTCATTGATGTCAACATTGTGAAAACATTGTGGGAAGCATACTTGGTATACCGGAAGCTGATCTACACTAGAAGTGTCCTTCACCGTTGATACAATGCATTCGTTTTGGAGTCCAGAATTCACTGCAAGAAGAGATATGACTCTACTCTCTTTATCTCATAATTATGAATCATTCATCTAGCTATATCCAAAATCTTGGGAAGTTTTGTGTTGAGTACAAAAAGTTATCAATGACAAAGTTTAACTTTGTACACTACAGTTGTCTCTTTGATCAATATGCCAGTGTGGGAGACTCCGCATTTTCCTAAGAAGAACATTCTGATGCTATGGTTCTAATGGTAATCTCTCTGATGTTAATGTGATGAGAAACTAAAGTAATATTGGATCTAGAAAGTGTTTACGTTCAGAATTGTGTGCTGGTTTGGAGTTTTTATGATTAGACCATGTTCTTGGCTGACCTAATATATGGTATGCATTAAGAAGATTAATTATACTCTGCAAATGTTAGTCGAATCCCTTACAGGTCTATGTCAACTTGATATGATGCACCACATGAATAAAAGTGTTTAAATCTTATATGGTGCCAACAAGAGCTATTTTGGTTGGTTTGATTACATCTAATTAGGCTGACCTAATTGATGTATGAAATGTACTTGTATATATATAAGACTTTTTGGAATTGGAGTGAGAGTCTATGTGAAAAAGGGGAGTATGATACAAAGAATGTGTGAGCTCAAATGATCTATTAGATGCGAGCAATATATTGTGGGAGAAGTCAAGGATCAGAGTAGAATCTTTGTGCGACTGCTATGTAGGGCAGTACTTCACATACAAAGCCTCATTGGAGCTGAACTCAACACATAGAAGGTGTATTCCATCAGTTCAATTAGTTGGCAGTGAGCCATATCCTTTTGTCTCTTGGCGGTTAGCCATTCTATCTTGTATTTTGGTTGTGAGCCTTTTAAGGATAGTGAGCCTTGTAATATATTGTATCTAGATAAATATATTATGAGTTAATCCTCACCATGGTTTTTCCAATTGTGGGTTTTCCACGTAAAAATCCGGTGTTGATGTGTTTTGTAGTGTCATGTTCATTTCAATGTCTTTATTCTTGTTTGTAGTTATATGTGGTTTAATAATTGGGCGGTTTACAACTAAATGGTTTAATGGAATACTAATTCACCCCCCACTCAGTATTCTGGATAATCAACAAATGTATCATTGACATTAAATGCATTTGCAATGTTACATATAACAATCCCTTGTGAAAATAGTGAACTCACCTAAAGTGTTCATCCCATGGACATGGACATGGACCACAACTTTATAATATATCAACTATTTTTATGCAAGGTGTACAACACCTTATCTAACATTCTTGAGTGATCTTTGAGAAAGAAAATACTTTTTTCATCTCTTCAACCTCATGGAGTATTTTTAAGTGGGAGGTATGCTCCCATGAATGTTTACCTTTTCTTTTAATATTCTATTCATGTTTGCGGATGAATAAATATGAATTTTGTTGTGGTTTGGATGTAAGATTCAATAACTTGGTATGGTGTGTGTTTGATTGAAACAAAACCTCAATGGGTCTATGAACCAAATTATGTAAAGAGAAATGATGTTCTTTAAGTGCCAAAAAATCAATGGCTTATAAGAAACCCTTGTATGCCTTAGCTTTCCTTGTATTGAGCATGATTTATTCTTTTGTGGGAGGAGACTCCATGGATGGTAAGCTCCTAAGGCTTGCCATAGAGTAGAATCTCCTCTTTTTTCCTTTTGTGAAGAACCGTGAGTGATTTAGTTGTGAGCAACCATTACATGAGTCTTGTGAGCCTTGTGTGTAATCAAATGAATAAATTGAAAGTCTATGCATGTGGATTCTTGACCCTTCTCTCAAGATAGGGAGTTGACTATAATGTCAATCATTTGGTGGGAAGGTAGCTTCTCCCATTAGCCTAGTGAAGATATATAGATCTTGAAGCTCACTATTATGTATATTGAAGATTCTCCATTTTGTAGAGTTTGAAGTATCCATGTCTCTTTAAATTTAGTTCATTATTTATGCTCTCTAAATGTAAAGAGAGGATATTGGTGATTGTTGTATATAGATTTTTCTTAGTATTCTAATCTTTGTGAAATTTTGGAAATAAATGTTTAATAGACTTTTTCATTATTTAAAATTTGACTATGTTTCAAAGTGATTGTTGGTGAAATGATAATGTTTCAATATAGTATTAGGTAGATTTAATACGATGGAACTTGCAACTTGACCTATTGTGCTTTAATTGAAAACTAATAAAGAAATTTATATTATAGGATTAAATGAATGTTATTTTCCTTTAGAAAATTGAAGTTGTAATAAATATATTTTCTATGGGGTTTCATTAGAATTTATAGCTTATTACATGTTGATGTGTGTTTTATGACACACCGAACACTCTAGAATAAAGAGTCCAAAGACGCTCTATCCTCTCTTCAAAAACTACCTCTTATGCTAAGATTGCTAGAAAGGTCATACGGTAATTCCAATGTTTCGTTTGGGGGGATGGTCAAGCTCAATGGATGATGTGATATGCTGATTTCAAAGAGGGACCTTGGATAATAAATTACTCGAAAGTAGGGATTTAGATTGATTTGACGTTGAATGCTCTTGTATTTTTTTGGGGTTTTCAATTTTGAGATAAAATAAAAGAAAAGGAGATGAGGGTTTAGAGACTAGACTTATGCTAAACTACTCCCATGAACTTTAAGAGACAAATGTTGGATAGTGAAATTTAAACCAATCTTTGCTTTCCCAAGCACAATGACTACAACTAGACAAGGATGATGCAATCTTCAGATGGCATTTACGAATGATGTCCTATTACACGATACCACCATCAATTCGAAGGATGTATATAGGTAATAGAATTCTAGTTAAACAATTTCAAAGTTCAAACTAACCTTGCACATCAAATTGAAAATCATTCAATTGAAAAAGGTATGAACTAATTTCACTGTTTTCAACACTATCAATCTTTCATTCATCTAAGAAATTATTGAAACTAATTTATTTTATTGAAGAAATTATGAAACCATGCAAGCTCTCAAAATAACAAATGCTCAACTCTGAATCAAATCATTATTTGAATAGCACTAGTAGCAACAATTTCACAAGTCTCCCTGAATGAATGAAATGTGTGGGGTTTATATAGGCACCCCAATTACAAAGCAATGACCTAGATTGATTTGAGATCAATGGCCAAGATTATTTCAAGAAACCCTAACCCTAAAAAGCATAACAAACTTAACGGACACATGGCTCAAGTAGGACGAGCCACTTGGAGTGTGGAAAATAATGACACCTTGCAAATTACTTGAGCAAATGGGAATCCAAAATGCAATTCCCTTTGGCCTGCTCCTTGGCTACAAATGCAAGAAATTTTGTTAACACCAAATCGAGCTCCTCCATTGATATGCTTGGCATAGAATCTAGTTGTACTCCCATTATGTCCAAGGTTTCAAGCCTTGAGTGAAAGTACTTTCCCATCTCCCTTCTTGTTTCTGAAAGCTATCCATAAAGGTCAAAAGAGAAGACATGTCATCAAGTTGATTTTCTGTGATAATATGCATTTCCTTGAAGTAAATATTCATCACACTTTTCTTCAAACCTTCCAAATCCAAGCCATCTGCATTATGATGCTCCTGCCCTGTTAATCCTTCAAGAGAGGTGAGGATTTTAAACTGTATTTTCTCAATTACATTCTGTGCAACAACACACTCTTCCCTCATTCCATCATATATCTTCTTCTTAGCCAACAAGGAATGATACCATCTGCTGAAATCATATGAGGCTCCTTCCTCAATAACACCTTCTTGGATCAACATCTGCAGGGATACTTCCTTTAAAACCTTCAAACGAGGTATTACTTTGTCATTTACATACTGGAAGTCTTCCCAATTATCTTCAATTTCACCAATTTCAGTCATAAGCAAGGCTGATCTGTCATAAGTTTGAGCACACTTCCCCAAGAATTGTTCCATTTGCCTTGAGATATTGTTGATCCAACTCCTAGTTGCCTGGCTGGTGATCCTCATAGCCTCGAGAGTGTCAATGGATTCCGGAGGGAGGAATGATGGTGGGATAAAATTTTCACCTTCTTGGCGTAAGGGGGCTGTTATTTGCTGAATGAACTCCATTAGCCTCAAATTTTCTAACTCTAGCCTCTCCTTCTCCTCTGTTTTATCAAACTTCTCCTTGATGGCCTTGGAAGTGTCTGCTAGCTCATGGAAATCCTGATCTATCGTGGTTGGCCCAATGTCCAATGTTGTAACATCATAGTCCATAGGAGTAATCTGATCTCTAGGCTTGTCAACTTTTGGGACTGCAACTTGTAAAACCATGGATCCTGCATCATTCCTGATAATCTGAGAGTACTTTCTAGGCTTCTTTGGCGTTTTAGCTTTGCCAATCCTCTCTAAGAAGTCCTGCATGCTTTCAACTGGTTGAACTTCATCTAGTGGTTTAGACTTCTTCATCAAACTCTCAGTAAACCAAGCTGGGATAGTGGATAATTCCATCCCATCTTCCAATTGAATATCATCATCACACTCTTTTAAGGCAGAAATTATTTCATCTCCTAGCTCTTCATTGTTTTCAAGCATCTCCGTATCTCCCATGCCTTCAATCATTAGCGTATCACCTCCTTCCAAATACTCAGTGAAGGTTTGCTCTTGAAGAAGATCCAGCGGTTCAGAATCTTGAAATTCACCCTCTTGTTCATGGTTTGGTTCAATCTCAGCAATGGACACCTCTTCTATTACTCTGATAGATAAAGTACTTGAAGATGATGGAATTTCACTCACCTTTTGCTTCTTACTCTCCAATTCATTGCTAGCTGCTTCCTTTTCCTTTGTTTGAAGATCTTCCACCACTGCCTTCCTCTTGCTTGGACATGGAAATTCATCAAGACCTTCTCCAACTGCTTCTCCCTGACTTTCTTCATTGCTCAATGTGGCATAGGTAAGGGAGATTCCTTCTTTTCTCAATCTGCTAATCTGATTATCCACCCATTCCCTAGAGTACGATACAATGTCCTTCATTAATATATCCAAATTAGTCAACTCAGGATGTGTCCAGTTGGGCAACAAGGTAGGCTTGTTCTTTTCCTGTTCAAATTGAGGATGCACGTAGTCTCCATTGTCCTTTATCTGGTCAGGAACAGGGAATAAGTCACACTTTTTCACAAGGTCTACTGGAATTTTAGACCACATCTTCTTCCTGACTCCATATTCGTCCACCAAGTTAGACCAATAGTCTTCAATCTGCATAACATGAAGGGACTTCTTCTCGTGAACACTCAAATATGGATCATAATCAAACCTTGGTTTATAAGTGTCAAACTTATAAAATTGTAACTCTAACTTCCCTGCCTTAGCTAATTGCAATGAGGGGCAGACTTCTAGCATTTTCCCAATTGTAACAGGAAAATCCACTCCTTGTTTGTTCTTCTTCCCCTAAATGGAATCCATGTGTGCCAACTGCGTTGCAACTTCAAGCATTATAATCTTGTCCGTTGGATACCGAGGGAGTTTATACGGAGTGTCTGGGAATCCATGAACCCTTATGTATGTAAAGGTAAGAAATTGGATGAACCAAGATCTAAATTTATCAAGCAACACCATACCCTCTTTAGACAACCTTTTATGAATTCCTCCTTGAAGCAATCGAGTGATATACATGAGGAAACTGTCATTAGTTATCTTATAATTGTCCTTATAATGCAACTGTAGCTGTGGTTAACACTCATATGCTTTGAACTGGTTATTTTGAAGTCCAACTTCCCCTTTACAAATCAGTCCTCTGTACTTAGTAAACCGTGCCAGGATATAAACTATGTAGGAAGTCATATAGAAGGTCTTGGTCTTTTCCAAGTTTCTTAACTGGAAATCAATGTTATCACTTATCAATTTTTCCCAATTTATTGCTTCCATTCCCAATACGACCTCCTCTACGTATGAAAACATCCACACTTCGAAGAAAGATCCCTGAGAAGTACCCATAATCGTGTTCAACATGTGAATCATGTCACTGTATTCCTATTTAAAGTCTGTGCAAATTAATCTCTTGGGAAGCTTAGAGCGATGCCTTTTTGGTTCTTTAATCCAATTGGAATTGAATATGTCCATACAAGACTCTTTGGCTTGATCAAACATGGTTTGTGATTCCTCTCGGGTCCTGTTCAACATTTTATGACGATGAGGAATACGAAACACCTCTCTGACTGAATTTTCTGTGAAGTAATCCAAAGTGATCCCGTTAGATGCTTTAATGGATCTTGTCTATGGATTGTATCTTCTGGCGCACTCAACCATCAGCTCACTACATTGAACTGTAGGTGGAAACCCTGCTGCTTGGTGAAGTCCACACTTAACAATGTTAGTTGCAATAGGTGTGGGAATTTCATGTTGAGTACCAAACATCCTTTTCTTGTGTTGAATTGCATTGAACTGCTCGAAGTTGGTATCTGCTACCTTCTTCCATTTTGACGATAGTTGGGATTCTGGATAGAATTCCCTGAGAACTTCCTTCACTTGGATTTTTCTAACTCCACCTCCTATGTTTTTTGAAGTAGACATTGTGCCTGTACAAAGCTCAAAGTTAGAATATTTTCAAAATTTGCAAAAAAGGCGATTTTATGGCTGGAGAATATTTAAATAAATTAATTAAAAAATTCTAGAACTCGACTGCCTAGGATGGTTTGAGAATAAATCTTAGTAAAATGAAATTTAACCAGCCTTAATCTTTTCTAAGACCATTCAAAGAACTTTTTAAATAATTTACTAGACTTTTAAAGCTGAAAACTGAAGTTTTTGTGCAAATCCAAGATAAAAAATCCTTTTCCTTCTTCAAATTCGCCAGCTATGACTCTGCAGATGATTGAGAAATCTTGAAAATAGAAGAAAAATGTCCAACCTTGTACTCTGGAATCAATGTAACTTGCAGCTCAAGGAGAAAATAAGAAGGACGCCTTTGTCTGAGAGAAGTTTGCCTGTGAAAAAACTTAACCTGTGAATAATGAAAAATAAACTCACAAGCACTTCTTTTATAATAAAAAGTTTCCTTATTTGCCTGGGTCGACCTCTTCTCTGATTGGGTGCTTTGTTTTAAAACACAAAAAGCAATCTTATCTTCTTTTCTTTGATTTTTTAAGGCATCCCTCTTCTTGCTTGCTAAGTTTTTATTTTTTAAATAAAAACTCAAGTTATTTCCTTTGCCTTTTAAAAAATTCGACTTCTAAGTGGACTAATCCACTTTTCAACTGGATTTTTCCTTCTACCAAGGTAACTCTTTTGCCTTAGGAAAAATTTTTGATTCTCTCCTTGGAAATTCGACTTTTAACTGGAATTTTCCTCTTTTCAGGTGGATTTTAACTTCATCTTGGAATTCTTGAAGTCCAATTCGAATTTTTTACTTGCCTTAGCCAATTTTTATCATTTTTCCAACTGGATTTCGAATTATCCAACTGGATTTCCTTGTACTAGGCGAATTTTAGCAAGACTTCTCAAATGGATGAATTTTAACTGGATTTTTCCAAGTTTTAACTGGATTTCCTTTATGGGGCGCACCTCTCCAGCCTTAGGCGAATTTCACCATAATTTTCTTGCTTTTTACTTTTTTTTTTTCGATTTTTGCTTGATTTTTACCTACTTTTCAATTCCAAAAGTGGAAACTTTCGACTCCACTGCCAGTGAGACCTAGCACTTTCTAAAAATAGAAACTTACTAAAAATAGAAAAAAGCAAAAAGCAACTTTCTAAAAATAGTAAATTCCAGATTGGTCCAGAAATGCCAAAAACGAAAAAAGCAATAAAGCAAAAAAGCAGAATCCCTAAAAAAATAGGAAGTGTCAGAATTGAGTGAAAGCACTGGCGATCCTCGTCTACTGGGTCTTCTAAGCACTTCTATGATGTTCATGTTCAGTTTCAGGCCCAAATTCTCAACTCAGCTTGGGTGATGACTCCAGACTTTGACATGAAATTTTCAAGACACTAGAGATTATGAAATTGCTACTCAAAGCTAAACCCTAAGACCAAACCAGCGAGGGTCCCCATTTGCAATGGGGCGATGTGTGAAATAGGTCACAACATCTGGTTACTCCACGTGAGGAATGTTTCTGAACATTCCTAAGATAAAGACCCATTCTAAATCCAGAATCTCCGACTAAATCAAACTAACTCATCCTTAGGTTAAAAGGTGCACTCGGAAAGGAAAGGAATCTTAGATTGTATCGAGACACTTTTCTCTTAATCACAAGTGGGTGCAAATGCATTCATTTCTATCCTGTAAGACCAATATGACTCTTTGGTTCCATCATGGTTGTTTGTGTAGTTGGTCTCAATTCCAAAAGCATCCTTGGACAGAGCCTCACTGCCAGCAAGCGTCTATAGCCCCGGCGAGGTTATCTTCTATAATCTCACGGAGATTGCTCTACTTCCGGCGATTTATCATTATTTTGCTTCTTTTGTACACCTGTAGAGATGTCCGCACACCCAAAAGCCAAGTGTTTCATTCTTTCTTTTTTGATTCATTTTGATATTCTTTATATTTTGTATACTCCCACACTTTGGGCTGTAAGCATTGAAGCTTACATGGGTTTGAGCATTATAGTGGCGCTGAAGCGAGACTTTTAATTATTCTTTGTAGTTTAGCCAATAACTTCGCCAAGGAGACCATAATGACTCAAAGATTTCATTAAGTGTGTAAGATATGATGATTGTAAGATTCAGTGTCAAAGCACAATAGATGATTCCCTTCTAGCCAGGTACAAGTCCTAACCTAGAGTCAAACTAGAAGGATTCAATCTCGGATTCCAAGATCACTAACAAATATTTATCAGAAGAATGATCTGTTCATTACTTTGTGGAATAAGACCAGTGTGTGCTTGAATCTTTACCACCCTTTTGCAAATGTGGATCCTCATTTATTCAAAACTAACCCTAAAGCAACAAACGAAAGAAAACAAAGCAATCTAATCTAAGAAAACAGGAACAACTAAACTAACGCAAACCAAAGCAAGGGAAACTAAACTAAAGCAAAACCCAACCGGAAAGAAAGATAATCTAACTATGTACAAAAGCAAGACTCGTGAAGAGTCTAGGACTGGAAGTAATGTTTGAGAAATTGTCCATTGACTGGAAATGGGACATCTTCTCCAGTCAATTTCTTTAATCTGAATGCATTGTATCCTAGAATTTCTACAATCTGATAAGGACCCATCCACAAGTTGTCGAATTTGTCATGGTCTCCTTTACGCTCGTGGGCTTTGTCCCAGCAGAGGACTAAATCAGAAATTCTAAATGCTTTTATTCTTGCTCTCCGATCGAACCGTCTCTTCACAATACTTTGATGTTTTGAAAAATTCTCCAGCGCTTGATCTCTTTTCTCTTCCAACAGTAACAACTGTGACAATCTGGTTTTGACTCTGTCCTCCTGATCCAAACACTCTTGCATGAATTGTAATGTTAGAATCCTTAATTGTATGGGAAACACAGGATCTTGTCCATATACTAGATGATAAGGTGATGTCCCCAAGGAACTCTTTACTCTTTCTCTATCCGCCCAAAGAGCGAATCTTAACCGTGTATGCCAGTCCCTCGGGTTCTTGTCCAAGAGCTTTTTGATAACACTCAACAAATTCTTGTTTGTGGATTCTGCCAATCCGTTACCCTGGGGATAGTAGTTTGACGAAAACTTCAGTGTGACCCCATATTCAAATGCCCAATTAGAAAATTTCAAAGAAGAAAATGCAGAACCATTATCACAAACTAAAGCATGAGGGCATCCAAATCTAGTGATAATGTTTTCTTCTAAAAACCTAATTACTGTATCCGTTGTGCACAATTTTAAAGCCTGAGCTTCTGACCACCTTGTACAATAGTCAGTTGCGGTTAGGATATACCTGTGTTGCGTAGAGGAAGGTGGGTTGATCATACCAATGAAGTCGAGTCCCCACTTCGCGAAAGGTCGTACCTCGATCACCGGTTGAAGTGGCATGGCTGGGTCCTTCTCTCGTGCAGCTGTCACTTGACATGTGTGACAGGTTTTCACATGATCGTACACATCCTTGAACACTGTTGGCCAATAATAGCCTGCCATTAGAACTTGGTGTGTTGTTTCCAATGCTCCTCCATGCCCAGTTCCAAACCTGGTATGAAAATGTTCCATTATTTGTCTTGCTTCTTCCTTTCCACAGCATCTCAGGAAAACTCCTTCATGATTTCTTCTGTATAGTACTGCTCCTTGCAATATATATCTCTGGCTTTTCATTCTCAAGGCCCTCTTTTGTATTGGATTCAAATGACTAGGACACTTGTGGTTGAGCAAGAAGTAGGTGATATCATCGTACCATTCACCCGGGGATACCTCTTGTAATTCATAAATTTGTTGCACTATTCTTGGCCCTACAGCAATAGTTTGTGTTAAGGCTTGGCCACGGACAATCTTCATTGGTTGAATCTTGACATCGTACTCTTGAATGATAGTAACCCACTTGCCTCTTCTTTCTCCTAATTCATTTTGCATCAAGAGGGTTTTAACAACCACGTCCGGGACTATAGCAAAGATTTTGCTTCTCAAAATATAATGTTGGAACTTTTTAATTGCCTTGACTAGGGCATACGCTTGTTTCTCTACATTCAGGTATCTCAATTCCGCATCTTTGAATGGTGCACTCATGAAGGCAATATGATGTTCATCCTTTTCATCTATCTTTTGGGTTAGCATTGCAACACATGTATGCTCTGACGCGAAAGAATATAGGTAGAAGGACTTCGTGTAGTCAGGGCTGACCAAGATGGGAGCATCAATTATGGCTTGTTTGATCTCCTCGAATGCCTTCTTCGTTGGTTCTGTCCATTCTATCTTCGCATCTTTCTTCAGCATTTCACTCAGAGGCCTGACTATTTCAGCAAACCCTGATATGAACTTCCTCACAAAATTAATCTTCCCGAAGAAAGACTTCATCTCTTTTTGGCTTGATGGAAAACTGATTCTTGATATAGCCTCTACCCGATCAGGATCAATAAGAATCCCTTTCTCCGTTATTACATGGCCCAGTAATTTTCCCTCGGTCACCCCAAATATACACTTCTTCGGGTTCAATGAAATCCCATATCTTCTACATCTTTGGAATATCTTCCTTAGATCTCCGATATGATTTTCCCTTCTTTTGGAGAATAAAGTGAGGTCATCCATGTAAACAATAATGCACTTTCCTATAAGATCTTTAAATGCGATGTCCATAGCCCTTTGAAAGGTGGCTCCAGCATTGATCAGTCCGAATGGCATTCTTTGGTATGCAAATGTACCCCACTTTGTCGTGAATGCAGTTTTAAGTCTATCCTCGGGTTCAACTAGCACTTGATTATATCCTGAATATCCATCAAGGAAAGACATCATTTGGGATCCATTGACTACTTGGATTACTTCATCCAATGATGGTAGCGGGTAGTTATCCTTTTCTGAGGCTTTGTTGAGATTTCAAAAATCCACACATAGTTGTATATCTCCATTCTTTTTGCGGACCGGTACCAAATTGGTGACCCACGTTGAGTGGCGTACTGAAAAAATAATGCTTGCTAATAGTAACTTTTTTACTTCTTAAAAATGAGGGGTTCCAATACTGGGTTTACTGGCCTTTGACACTGCCTGAAAGGTTTATTGTCCGTCTTGAGTGGAATTGTATGTGTAATGATTGCAATGTCATATGTCTTTAAATCTTCGTAACTCCAGGCAATAATGTCTTTGAACTCCCTTAAGCTTTTGACTATTCGTTCTTTCTCTTTAGACGTGCATACCTTGCCGACGAGGACATTCTTGACTTCATTTGTTGTTCCCAGGTTTACTGTCTCATGTTGACCTCCTTCATTTCTCTGATTTTTAATTGCATTGATCTGATCTTGATCAAAGATTCTTTCGAGTTGTATCATCCCTTTGGGGATGCTATTGGTCTTTAAATTCATTATACCTTCCTCAAGACAAATTCAAATTCCCATCTTCTTCTTCGTCAATGACTTGAGTGAGGAAGACATTTGAATTGGTTAAGAAATTCAAAATATGTTTATCATCATCGAATACTTGGAAATTCGTGATATTGTCCGGCACTGATGGCGTTGAAGTGATTTCAATGGTAAATTTCTTCACAGCATCCATCTCGAGTGGTTCCAGTGAACTTGCTGACTATGCTAATGAATTTGCAACTTTGTTCCGAGAACGGTATATAGATTTGATATTGAAAGCGTCAAAACTTTCAATGAGGTCCCAAACCCGATTTATGTATCCTCGCAACCTTTTATCATGACAGGCATATTTCTTCCTCACCTGTCTCACAACTTCTGAGTCACCATAAACATGCAGGATTTTGACTTTCTTCCTAACAGCGTGCAGCAATCCGTGGATTAATGATTCGTATTCTGTTACATTGTTAGTGCATGGGAATTGTAACCTCAAAGCAGCTAGGTAGGTTTCCCCTAATGGGCTAATCAGCTCATAACTAGCTCCATTGCCCTTTTTGGATTTTGAGCCATCAAATCTCAAATTCCAAACTTGCTCTTGATCTGGCAATTGTTTAGGGCTAGGTATCTCTTTCTTCTGAATTTCTTCAACTGAATAATCTACCTGAACCTTGTTCACTTCCTGAGTGATTTATGCTTTTGGCGAGAATTCTCTATCAAAGTCACTATTTTCATCTTGTATTGTCAACTTAAAGTTTTCGTCTCCAGGGACTTGGGGAAATCTTTTGTATACTTGATCCAGCGCCATCTTACACATTACACAAGAAAACTCTGAATGGAAAGCATTGTGGATCCGACACCAATTGGGTAGCAATAAGTCTTGCACGAAAGCATGATTCCCCAGTTCTTTCTCTTGTTTTGCACTCTTGAGTACAAATCTTCTAAAGTTTTCAAACATGCTTTCACCTTCATCTGGTGAAAGTTCTTCATTACTTTCTATGGGAACTTCTGAATTTTTTGGTGTATCTTCTTGATTATTTGAGCAGTGTAGCATCAGGACTTTCGATGCTTTTGGTCTATACTAACCGAGATCTATTTCGCAAAACAAAATTTCATTACTTTCTCCGTACTCCATAATTATCATCTTGAGTCTTGGTGTACTTTCAACCTTGATTTGATTGGGAATACCCTTCCATGGTAACCACATGTGTGAAAAGTCGGTGGCGAAGTAACCATTCAACCTACAGGTTCAGTCTCTTCCTAGAACCATTCCATACCCTCCTAGGATATCGACTACTGAAATATCAATGAAATGTTGAATCCTTGGGTCAGTTGATATTTGCATATGAATATTGTTTAACTCTCCTACGACTGGAACCTCCGTCTTGTCCAACTGTGTTACTTTCTTGTTTGTCTTCATAGGTGTTAGTCCCAATCTTTGACAGACAGTTAAAGGCATTACATTACTGGATGCTCCTGAATCAATCAAACAGTTATGTAGGAGTTTATTGAAAATTCTAAGCGAAATGAGGAAGGGAGCTGGTTCATCTTTCCCTTGATAAAATATCACAGGGCTTCCTTTCTGCACACCAGCTTCTATCTCTTTTGTTTTGACCTTATTATTCCTCTCAATCTATGAAACCTTTGTTTCTTTATTTGAATTTTCCATCTTGTTTTCTTTCAGAATTTGACGTGCTTGCTCAGTTTTGACCATTTTTTGTCCTGGCATCTCTACGCCTTCTTTCACTTCATACATGCCTCAAATTACTTTGGGACTCTGAGATCCATAAGCAACATTTGCAATCTGTGGTTGTTCTTGAAAAAATTGTAATTGTTCATCTTGAACCATATTGACATTGCCTATAGTCTTCTGAACTGTGTGGGTTGGATCCTGTGTTGGATCTTTCAAGCTATCAAGAAACGTGTTCCTTATTTCTGGTACTTTCATTAGCTCAAACAATGACACATTCACTTCCTCCGTTACATACCGACTTAATCTCTTAAATTCATCTTTAGGAGGAGTACTACTAGCAGAACTATTAGTATTATTTCCTTGTCTGTATTGCGGTGCGTCCTTTGGAAAAGAAGGGTTATTACTCGCATTCGGGTGTGGTGGAGTTTGAAAATTGTGTGGGGGAACTGATGAGGTTAAGGGCTCTTGATTCTTTCTATAATAAACCTTTGGTTGCCTATTCCCTATCTGTTGAAACGTCTGAACCTCTTTTATGCCTTCGACCAATACACTGTTGTTCAGAGGTGGGAAATAGTAATTTGTTGTGTCTTCGACTGGTCCATCAGCAATTGCGTGTGAATACATAGGAGGTGGCGCCTCCACTGGCTCATTGGCTGATGCTGGTGGAAATCTTCCAAATTGATCAGGTGCTTGATATTGTTCAAACTGTGGTGGAAATGTGAAGTCCTCCAAAACTAAAGCTTGATCATACTTCACTACAGGGACTATAGCAATAGACGAGTCATCTGGTATTTCCCTTTGTATTTCCCTCTGGAAAATATCGGCTGCGAGCTGAAAGTCTCTGCACTGTGTCTCAGAATGTTGATTGGTGTTGTGTAACCGACACCATCCTGACAAGGCTGACTCGGTGAGCAGTATACTTTTTGTTGGTCAATTCTCTCGAGTTGCAGGATTATCTAGGGGCGATGTCACGTTTCCATTATTCGGTCCTGTATTCCATGTCCTCTTCTGATATCCTTGATTATTGTTATGGTAGCCTTGAGCATTGCTTGATTGA
Source organism: Sequoia sempervirens (assembly GCA_007258455.2). Classification (NCBI taxonomy): domain Eukaryota; kingdom Viridiplantae; phylum Streptophyta; class Pinopsida; order Cupressales; family Cupressaceae; genus Sequoia; species Sequoia sempervirens. The sequence continues at coordinate 578,386,691 of VDFB02281492.1, read as the reverse complement.
CCTTGGTAATTTTGATAATTACCTTGGTATCCTTGAGAATTCCTTTGCATGTTGTGGAGTTGATTGTTTTGATTTCTCAGGTGAGTTACTTCAGTAGACAATTTCTTCACTTGTTCAACCAACTATTTCATCTCTTCTCTTTCTTCTTGTGTCTTGGTGGACGTTGTACTCTGTAGATACACAGGCTGTGAAGGTTGTGCTTGAGAAATAGGACCTCCTGGGTGAATTACCAACTGATTGTTGGGGGGCGGAATGGGGTTCATTACTGGCGTGTGATGTGTTAATGCCTGGTTGATCCCCGTTATCTGGTTTGGCATAGCAGCATACCCCAAATGGTTAAGTGGTCCAGCAACATTCATGCCTAAGTCGGAGTTAACTTTAATTGCTTTGACATATGCTCCTTTGAGGTCAGGTGGAACTGGGTTGGCTCTTCTTACGAACATGGAAGTAAGACTATCCAAAGCAGCATAATATACTGGTAATGCCGCTGCATCATTCAATTCATAAGGATCACGTAACCTTGTATACGCCTTATGAAATCTGTTGTTGAAGGTGCTGATTGGCTCATGTTCTGATCTTTTCACTTCAACAAATTGTCGGTAGAGTTCAGCTGGTGTGGTTGGCAATCGGAATTTTGCCAAGAAGGCATCCTTTAGATTTTGCCAAGTTCGAATTGAATTCACTGGTAGGTTTACGTACCAATAATATGCTTCCTCTCCTAAAGAGCATGGGAACAATCGACACGCTACGTCTTCATGTTGAATGTCTCGGTTCTGGAGAATATCTTCAAAAATCTTGATATGTTCATCAGCTGTCCGGTTCATATCGCCGACTTGGAATTTGGAGCAAAAATGCTCCGGATTCTTCGACATCTCATGATAATCGGCAAATGTAGTAAGAGGCGACACGTTAGCTGGACGCCAAGCCATTGGAACGTTCTGCTGATTTGTTTTAACTGGTTGAAAGGGTTGTGCAAATACTGGAACTTGAGTAGTGCTTGGTATGGGAATTTGTGGTGGCGGTGTTTGGAATAGACTGGAAGAAACTTCTCTACTTGGTGATAGTATCTCTTCACTAGGACCCACCGCACTAGATGTTTCACCTTGTGATATTTCTATCTTCTTTCTTTGTGTGTTTCTATAGGGTGACAACTCCACAAATTCTTTGAAAGAATTAGGAGTAGATCTGGTAACTCTTCAAAATCGATCCACTGAGAAAGAGCCAATTTGATCCAGTGTGCCTTCTTCAATCTTGTTGAGGACGTGTAGGGACCACTTCAAGCGCTGGCTGGTTTACTTGTTGATTCTGCTGTCGCTGGAGAGTTTCAAATCTTTACAAGGAGATCTCTCTGAATGTTGAACTCAATACGCCTAGCTCTCTCTTCTTCCTCTTCCAGGATGAAGCGCATTCGAAGCCAGTCAGGGGCATTTCTTTTTACTTGCCAAGCAAGGCTAAACAATTCGGTGATAACGTCTTCATGTTTGTCGTGAAAACCCAAGTTTGGTTGTAATACCGGCTGTGGATCCTGATTTGGATTAGGAATGTTGGCCGGGAGCACCATTCTTCATGATATTGGAAGAACTTGGACTTGTTGAAGATGAACCGGTGGCAATTGATCGTTCTATCTCGTCAAAAGTTTGTTTCAAGCGATCAATTTTCTGTCTTATTAAATTTCTTTGAATTGTTTCTTCAAAACGTTTTCCTTTTACTTCCTCCCTAGCAAGAACACGGCTTGTCTGACCAAACTGAACACGATCGGTCTGTGTTTTCCAAGCTAGTGAGTACAATTGATCAATGATATCGGTTGGTGGTTGATTTGGTTGCTCAACAGGTATGTTAAAAGGAAATTCATGTGGCAACACCATACTGCATCCTGCCTACTTCGAAATAATTTCACTATCACTGCTTCAGCCCTCCTTCTAGCGCCAATTCTGTGTTGATGCGTGTTTTATGACTCACCAAGCACTTTAGAATAAAGAGTCCAAAGACGCTCTATCCTCTCTTGAAAAACTACCTCGTATGCTAAGATTGCTAAAAGATCATACGGTAATTCCAATGTTTCATAAGTTTGGGGATGGACAAGCTCAATAGATGTTGTGATATGCTGATTTCACAAAGGGACCTTGGGTAATGAACTATTCAAAAGTAGGAATTTAGATTAATTTGATGTTGAATGTTCTTGTATTTTTGGGATTTTCGATTTTGAGATAAAATAAAAGGAAAAGGGATGAGGGTTTAGGAACTAGATTTATGCCAAACTACTCCTATGAACTTAAGAGACAAATGTTGGATAGTGAAATTTAAACCAATCTTTGTTTTGCCAAGCACAATGACTACAACTAGACAAAGATGATGCAATCTTCAATGGATTTACGAATGATGTCCTATTACACAATACCACCATTAATTTGAACAATGTATATGAGCAATAGAATCCAAGTTAAACAGTTTCAACGTTCAGACTAACCTTGCACATCAAATTGAAAATCATTCAATTGAAAAAGGTATGAACTAATTTCACTATTTCCAACACTATCAATCTTTCATTCATCAAAATGCTAAAACTAATTTACTTTATTGAAGAAATTATGAAACCATGCAAGCTCTCAAAATAACAAATGCTCAACTCTGAATCAAATTATTATTTGAATAGCACTAGTAGCAACAATTTCATAAGTCTCTCCCTGAATGAATGAAATGCGTGGGGTTTATATAGGCACCCCAATTACAAAGCAACGGCCCAGATTGATTTGAGATCAATGGCCAAGATTATTTCAAGAAACCCTAACCCTAAAAAGCATAACCAACTCAAAGGACACATGGCACAAGCAAGACAAGCCACTTGGAGTATGGCAAACAATGACACCTTGCAAATCATTCGAGCAAGTGGGAATCCAAAATGCAATTCCCATTGGACTGCTCCCTAGCCGCAAATGCAAGAAATTTTGCTAACACGAAATCTAGCTCCTCCATTGATATGCTCGGCACAGAATCCAGTTGCACTCCCATTATGTCCAAGGTTTCAAAGCACTGGGTAAAAGTACTTTCCCATCTATCTTCTTGTTTCTAAAAGTTATCCATAAAGGTCAAAAGAGAAGACATGTCATCAAGCTGATTCTCTGTAACAATCTGCACTTCCTTGAAGTAAATATTCATTACATTTTTCTTCAATCCTTCTAAATCCAAGCCATTTGCATCATGATGCTCCTGCCTTGTTAATCCTTCAAGAGAAGTGAGGATTTTAAACTGAATTTTTTCAATTGCATTCTGTATAACAGCACATTCTTCCTTCATTCCATCATATATCTTCCTTTTAGCCAACAAGCAATGATACCATCTGCTGAAATCATATGAGGCTCCTTCCTCAATAACACCTTCTTGGATCAATATTTGCAGGGATACTTCCTTTAAAACCTTCAAACGAGGTATCACTTTGTCATTTACATACTGAAAGTCTTCCCAATTGTCTTCAATTTGACCAATTTCTGTCATAAGCAAGGCAGATCTATCATAAGTCTGAGCACATTTCTCCAAGAATTGTTCCATCTGTTTTGAGATATTGTTGATCCAACTCTTAGTTGCTTGGCTTGTGATCCTCATAGCTTCAAGAGTATCAACGGATTCTGGAGGAAGAGATGATGGCGGAATAAAAGCTTCACTTTTTTGGCGCAAAGGGGCTGTTAGTTGCTGAATGAACTCCATTAGCCTTAAATTTTCTAACTCTAGCCTTTCCTCCTCCTCCTCTGTTTTGTTGAATTTCTCCTTGATGGCCTTGGAAGTGTCTGCCAACTCATGGAAATCTTGTTCTATCGTGGTTGGCCCAATGTCCAACGTTGTAATATCATAGTCCATAGGAGTAATCTGATCTCTTGGCTTGTCAATTTTTGGGACTGCAACTTGTAAGATTCGGGATCCTGCTTCATTCCTGGTAATCTGAGAATACTTTTTAGGCTTCCTTGGCATTTTAGCTTTGCCAATCCTCTCTAGGAAGTCTTGCATGCTTTCAACTGGTTGAACTTCATCTAGTGGTCTAGACTTCTTCATCAAACTTTCGATCAACCAAGCTGGGATAGTGGATAATTCCATCCCATCCTCTAATTGAATATTATCATTAATTCCTTTCAGAGCAGAAATTACTTCATCTCCCAACTCTTCATTGTTTTCAAGGACCTCAGTATCTCCCATGCCTTCAATCATTAGCGTATCACCTCCTTCCAAACACTCAGTGAAGGTTTGCTCTTGGAGAGAATCCAACTGTTCTAACTCTTGAAATTTGACCTCTCATTCATGGCTTGGTTCGATCTCAGCAATGGACGCCTTTTCTATTACTCCAACAGATAAAGTACTTGAAGATGATGGAATTTCACTCACTTTTTGCTTCTTACTCTCCAATTCTCTGTCAGCTGCTTCTTTTTCCTTCGTGTGAAGATCTTCACTCACTACCTTTCTCTTGCTAGGACATGAAAGTTCATCAAGACTTTCTCCAACTGCCTCACCCTGGCTTTCCTTATTGCTCAATGTGGCATAGGTAAGAGTAACTCCTTTTCTCAATCTGTTGATCTGATTATCTGCCCACTCCCTAGAATAAGCTATAATATCCTTCATCAATATGTCCAAATCAGTCAACTCAGGTTGTATCCAGTTGGGCAACAAGATAGGCTTGTTCTTTTCCTGTTCAAATTGAGGATGCACGTAGTCTCCGTTGTCCTTTACCTGGTCAGGTATAGGGAATAAGTCACACCTTTTTACAAGTTCAATTGGAATTCTGGACCAGATCTTCTTCCTGACTCCATATTCGTCCACCAAGTTAGACCAATAGTCTTCAATCTGCATAACATGAAGGGACTTCTTCCCGTGAACTCTCAAGTATGGATCATAATCAGACCTTGGATTATAAGTGCCGAACTTATAAAATTGCAACTCTAACTTTGCTGCCTTGGCTGATTGCAATGAGGGGCAGACTTCTAGCATTTTCCCAATTGCAACTGGAAAATCCACTCCTTGTTTGTTCCTTTTCCCTTGAATAGAATCTATACACGCCAATTGCCTTGCAACTTCGAGCATAACAATCTTGTCTGTTGGATACCGAGGAAGTCTATGCGGAGCATCCGAGAATCCATGAACTCTTATGTATGTAAAGGTCGGAAACTGGATGAACCAAGATCCGAATTTATCAAGCATCACCATAGCCTCCTTAGATAGCCTTTTTTGAACTGCTCCTTGAAGCACTCGCATGATATACATAAGGAAGGCATCATTGGTTATCTTATAATTGTCCTTGTAATGCAACTGGAGCTGCGGGTAACAATCATATGCTTTGAGCTGATCTTTTCGAAGTCCAACTTCCCCTTTGCAAATCAGTCCTCTATACTTGGTAAACCGTGCCAGGATATAAACTACGTAGGAACTCATGTAGAAGGTTTTGGTCTTCTCCAAGTTTCTCAACTGGAAATCAATGTTATCACTTATTAACTTTGCCCAATTTATTGCTTCCATTCCCAATACGACCTCCTCCACATATGAAAACATCCATACTTCGAAGAAAGCTCCTTGAGAAGTACCCATAATCTTGTTCAGCATATGAATCATGTCACTGTATTCTGGTTTAAAATCTGTGCAAATTAATCTTTTTGGCAACTTAGAGCGATGTCTTTTGGGTTCCTTGATCCAGTTAGAATTGACTATGTCCATACAGGATTCTTTGGCTTGATCAAACATGGCCTGTGATTCCTTTTGAGTCCTGTTCAACATTTTTTGACGATGAGGAATACCAAATAC
>VDFB02281492.1:578336785-578380813 GCA_007258455.2 Sequoia sempervirens | reverse complement strand
CTTCACTTTTGAAACAAAGAAAACACCAACCCAATGGAGAAACACAACATACATCATAGACGAAGAACAGGAACAAGTTGATATTGTGGCTAGAAGGCCCATATTACCACCACCCGTATGGTAATAAATATCCTCTTTTCTTCCATAAACTTTAACTTCTCTAAATGATCTCACGCAAAATCAAAATCCCCAAGACAAGGTCTACATTCTATCACTTCAAACTTAAACGACATAGTCAAAAAGCTATCAAACAACACCTTGAGGCACTTTATCAAAATTGGACTAGATTGACAAGGAACTTTTATAGACATGTTTCAAGGAATAATCCAAAATTGTATGCTCTATTTGAAAATCAAAATGTTGGTCTTTTCCATGATCTTCAACTTCTCTAAATGATCTCATGCAAAATGAAAATCCCCAAGAGAATTTCTACATGCCGCTATTTCAAACTTAAACAGCATAATTCAAATTATATTAGAAGACGTATCCTAAGATAATACCGCAACCAAGATAAACCACTAAGGAGACGTTATCTACACTATTTCATAAGAACTCCTTGATCATAGGATTTGAAAACTTTAGAGGTCTAGCATGTTTCTCCCCACCTTGGTCTTTGAGAACAAAGGTTCACTCTAAGTCAACATTGGGACAAACACCTTCATCTACCCCTTCATAAAAATCCAAATCTCACTTTACCAAACTTTGCAAAAAATTCAAACACACCAACACTTTTGGACTTAGACATCTATCAACCCAAATCCTAACTTAGCTACTTTGTATGTGAAATGGATCCTTTTCCATGCATTTGGCTATGCTATCATCTTTGAACTCGTTTATCTTGAAGGTCACGAGTCTACCCTAAAGGTTCACAAGTTCATAAACATCCTGTATCCAAACATCAAAACATCAAACTTAAGTCAAAAGTGTTGTCCCAAAACATTCGCAAAGATCACTCCCCATATAATTCATCTTTTCATCTCCCACTACCATCATTGCTCCAAAAAGACTTAGAGTGTCCCTTCTACCTATATTTGAGTGAATTCTAGAGAGTTTAAACATTACAAATGTCAACACAACTCTCCCATAGGTGACCCAAAATTTATGGTAAAAACAAGATCACAACATAAGAGAATCATGGAGAAAACCAAATTCACATTCACCTCAAGTGATCCCAATCCTTTGGAATTTGATCCAAGAAGTCATGTTGCCCCATCACAACAACCCTCGTCTCCATCAAGACCATATGAGATAGAAGACGTCATGAACAATCCATTTGGACTTACTAGGGAAGAAATCATGGATCATCAAGCCTTAAAAAACGTAGTTCCTGATTCCCCATCTTTTGTTGCACAATCATTGACACAAGGCTTGAATTCATCCACTATTCAAACAACTCCATCACTAGGGCTAAATCAAACATCTATTCCTAGTCTTGCAACTAGTCTTGCTAAGGACTTTGGCCACACTCTTCCATTTGAAAGCAACACAATTATGGGTACTCTCAACACCACTCCATCCCAAACAACCACTTGGACACCAACATTTGGAACTCTTCCCATTCCCAAGGATCCCAACATCCATATAAACCACTTACACCCCATTACTCAACAACAACCTCAACATATTGAGGACACCTGTCCTCATCCATACCCATGAGTACCACAAGTGTGCCCAACATCCCGCAAAGTAGTGTGGACCAAGTAACACAAGTAGACCCAAAAGGGAAAATCAATCCCCTTATGCAAAATCAATCTTCAACGCCACATGGAACATCTTCATCAAATCCTCTCATTGATACATCAAACCTAGTGGTTGCCCAAAACACATCTATCCCATCCATCATCAACCCACATCAAAACAATCCCTTGATCACAAATCTTGTTAACCAAGGTAATATTATGACCGCATCTCAAACACAAGGGAATCCCTAAAACATCGATCAATAGAATCCTTTCAATCAGTGGGCTCAAGGTCCTAATGTGCCCTTAACATCGTCATACTTAACGGCGCCATCATCATCTTTACCATTTGTCCCCCAAGTCATGTAAAATCAAATGGGACCTCAAACTTACATTCCTCCACCTCAATCCACTATCTTGCAAGGAATGTTAAACCAAGGGAATCCCCGACCTCTCATTAACAATCTGTAACCCACAAAAAACATCAACACCCAAAACCCATCTCAAATGTCCCAACCACTGATTGATCCTACATTGCAAGCACATGCCCTAACTTTATAGTTGTATAGGAGTGAATTTGCACCCCATGTGTAAATTCCCCCTTTTTCCCTCTCCACTTTAGAAAACCAAGTTCAAAGGCTTAATTCCACCTAAGCCCGCTACTTGCATCCCACTTGGAGCTTGTTTTGAGCGTCGGTGGAGGCATTTTTGTCAAGGACGCCCATGTAGGGCGCAGACATCTGTGTAGTGTGCTTACGTCCCTGGAAGATTCGTGCGGTTGAACCTGCAGAGGTGTTACACTTCTCATTGGGAGTCAAGTTGTAATGCCCCCTTCAATTGACCGACCCGAATATGGTCGTTTCTTTCATTCCTTCTTCAAATTCATCCCTTCAACATGCATTTTATCCTCTACACAACTCTTTGAGCATTTAGTCAGCTTCTACACAACTTCAAGCACTCATTTTATCACTTCACAAGCTCACTTTCACTCACTCTAAGCATTCGAGCCCTCCATTGCAGCAAACACAACACTCCATCTTTGGTAGAACAAGTTGGGAACAAAACACCATTGCAATAGAGGCTCGAGTAATCTCATTTTCTCCCCCAAGCAGCCTTGAGTGCTCTTGGTGGAGGTGGTAAGCTTCCCTTTCTTTCCTTCTATCACTTGGTTGAGTTAGCACTTTACTATTTTGTAGTGCTTTTGTGCTTTTCACTACATTATTCTCTTTATCTTGTTTCTTTGGTTGTCCCTGGAAACACCTAAATGGGGGTCTAACTGAGGTAGGCCCCTATACAACCACCCAACATTTTCCTCTCTTTATGTGTGTAGGTGGACGTGCTTTTGAGGAGCTAGTTGGTGAATGAGTTCTCTTGTGAGATTCTTCTCGCCACCCTTACTCTTGCATTTTTACTTTACCATATAAGAGAATACTTCATTTACTTAATTTTGTTATTTTGGCCCTTTAGTAATAGTTAGCTGGGTTGTTAGCCTGTTTTGATAGGTTTGACCTTGTCTCTGTTGTTGTCTGGTCGTATGGATGCCAATGCACTTTAGAGACGCCAGCACGCCGCTCTATCATCCAAGAAACGCGCTTACATTCTCAATAAGAGAGCTCCCTGAGGCACAATGTTGAACCTAAAAATCAGCTTGCCTAGCCCCACTTCAAAATTCGGGATCGCAGAGTGGTTGCGGGACTCTATAGTCCTCATCATTCTCATCCTCAGACCCTAAACATCCCATTTAGCTGAGGCAAGTTAGGGCAGCTTTCAACATCTTGGCCCTCCATGACTTGGGGCCTTGCACGTGGAGGTCCCCCTACCTTACATTTTGGTGAACCCGACACGAACCATTTTGGTTCTATTTTTGTGATACTGACAATTCCTTTCCTCATACTCTAGGAGTGTTGTAGGTGCGAGTGTTGTAAGGTTTTTGCCTTATGACCCAACCTTCGACCCCTAGTTGGCGTAGTTGGAAGGTTCCAAAGGTATTGCATGACAAAACCTTAGTTGGGTCACTGTCTTATCCTTTTACCTTTAGGGACTCTATGGAAGTATTGTCTAGTGTGTGTTATGGCCTCCTTCATGCATCAACATATCCCCTCTACACAGCCTGTGGACAGTGGTACTGGCATAACCTTTACTTCATTAGACCTGTCGATGGATTTCAACAAAGAACCATCTCCTCTTTATATTCCTGTGCGGATCAATAGGAACATCGTATCGGGTGTTCTCATTGATCTGACATCACAAGTAAACATAATCACTAAGGAGATTATGCTAATCAACTTTTTACATAAAGATGTGTATGATACACCTGTGAGTACTATCCGCACACATGATGGGATTTTCATGCCCCCTTTAGGTAGTATCGTCCTATCAATCCTGGTGGGACCTAAATATATGAACCTCTTGTTTGACATCATCCCTGGTTTTGAGATCTTTAGGGTGAAATTGGGTATCCCTTGGTTGGTGGTGATGAACGCGGTACCCTCTATCATGCATAAATGTCTAAAATTTATCCATAGGGGCTCCATACATGTAATCCATGACACTGTTTATAGACCACCGGTTGCACATGGCAGCTACTCCTTGGACTACTCTTGGCTTGCGCCCGTTGGTCCTCTCCCACCTAGGATGAACCTTTTGCACCGAATGTATCAAAACTATAAGAAAGGGCATCTAAGGCCAAAAACTAGATACCCTCCCTCACCTTATGCTATTTCACATAGGGCTTGCTTAAAGGCCAACAACGATGCCGCTAAGGCTAGCAAAAAGGAAGAAGAGAAGTGGTCTTGTGATCCTCCTTCCTCTTCCGCTGGTCAGCTTGACACTTCTTCTCACTCTGATGTGATACCATTGGGTTCTACTCCTCGTCTATAGGAGAATCCTATGGTGCCCGCTTGGTGAAAGCCTAAGCGTCCCGCATTTGAGCTTCTTGTCCTACCAATGGAGCCTAGACCTGTTCAATATGATAGGAAGGTCTCCTGGGGAGAGTCGTCTTACCTCCGCGGCCTCCTACTGCTCTTGCTCCCAAGGTAGTGAGTGGGAAGAGGCCTACGACCGAGGCCCTTGAACCGACTTCTCCCGTTGTCCCACAGCCCATTTCTCCTGCTCCCATTCAGGAATCTGCTCCTTTGCTGGAAATGGCTATAGTGGATGTTCCTATGGTTGAGCAGGAGCCCTCTACTCCTTCACACTTCGGCCTCCAGCTCTAAGAGCCGAAGAAATCGCCTTGCGTGTGAGTGCAAGTGTCGATAAAAGGCCCTCTTAGCTAAGCAGGCTGCCTCACAAAAGGAGGAAGAGATGACCACCCCTGCTTCAGGGCCTCCTACAGTGTCGCCCTCTTCCCTCCCTTCTGCTTCACTCTAGTCTGGTCTTGCACTATTTTTGGCTTCCACTGCAAGTGCAAAAGCACCTAACCCCAAGGGGGTACAAGTGTTCATCGCTCCTTCAGTAGAGTTTCCTTTGATGATGTCCGTTTTGGATATTCAGCCTTTTCCAAAGCCCATGGATATGGTTAATACCTCATTCGTATCCGCTGTAGTGCTTTCCTCCTTTTCTTTCATACCTCTAGCTTCGTCTGTGGGGAGTTCATCTCCTCCGATGAAGAAAGAGGTGGAGAGTGATCCTTCTAGCAATGAAGGGCATAAGAGGAGCCCACCTTCTTCATAAGGTGGTCCTGTGCTGACTTGTTCTGTCCTAGTGACGGAACTAGTCCCGGCTTCCCCTGAGTTCGTCACCACTCCCAAGTCATTCGGCAAGCCCAATGGTGAATCTCAAGCTCAGCCTGCTCCATCCGTTGAAGTTAGACACGACACTCCTATGGGGTGTATATTTAACTTCGTGGATGAAGTTTCAGCCTTGTCAGTGATCTTTGCAAAATCGCTGACCTTGACTCCACAAGAGCTCGGTGGAGAGGACCTCGAGGGGCCCTCTTCCTTAGCCCTTGTTGTGGAAGGGCCAAACACCCCTCCTCTTAACATCCCTCCATTTCAGGCTCGTCCTCCTTCCCCCTACGATGATCTAGAGTGGGAAGCAAATGACCTCTTGGCTGATTAATGTTAGGAGGAGGCCTCTTCTTGATCTTGTGTGTGTGTGTGTTTTGTGATGTGTTCCCCCGTGATCGTGCTATGTGTGCTTGGATGACCCTCGTCACCCCTATTGGTGCTTTGATACAAGCGTGATTTTTGTGTCATAAACCTTCTTCTATTTGTAACATCATTCTTCCATGTTTGTGCTTGATTTTCAATGAATTGGGGATGATGCAAAGCATTGGGGGCATTTAGGCTTCCCTTCCATGTTGACCCAATTATTTTATTTTTTCTTTGTTTAGGTTTTCTTTCTTTTTGCTTCCTCTTTATCTTTCTCTCTTCTTTGCTTGAGTTGTCCCCCCTACGTGCGACAACTTTCTTTCTTCAACATTTTTGTTTTCAAAAGATGCATTCGTGACCAACGAATCTTTTCTTGAAAATCCTCACAATCCTTTCTTCAGAACTGTATTCTCAACTTAGAACCCTAACAGAATGTGTTTCCTTCATCATGGGTTTGTAAAGAAAGGACTTAAACCTTCCTTCGAAGTGGGAACAACTTTAATCTTCTCCTCATGTGGGGCCATATTCTTCCTTTCAAATTCCTTGATGAAGTGAAAATCTTTCAAAAGGATTCCTTGATGAAGGATCAATTCGAGAGAAAGAACATCTACTTTTGAACTGTGCATCCCCTGAATGGACCCTCTCTTCACGGTGGGTTCCCAAGGGGCCCCTTCGAAAGTTTTCAAAATTGTCAACATTCTGTGCAACTGTTTGCTCACTTGCCTACATGGCCGCTTTCTAACTCTGCGGAGTCCGCTTTCTTTTGAGCTTCCTCCACGTGAGAGATCTTGGGGGTGGCTCCCCTGTAGGACTGAGAGCCTGTAGGGAACTTTTTTAGGTTTCCTCCATGTGAGAGATCTTGGGGGTTACCTTCCCTATAGGACTGAGAGCCTATGGGGCGCTTCCTTGGGTGTTCTTCATGCCCAAGTTCGTGGAGAATACCTTCCCTATAGGACCGAGAACCTGTAGGGTGCTTCCTTTGGGTCTCCTCCATGCTAGAGTTTTTGGGGGACACCTTCCTTGTAGGATTGAGAATCTGTAAGATGCTTGCTTCATGGGGTACCCTCCATGCTAGAGTTTTTGGGGGACACCTTCCTTACAGGACCAAGAACCTGTAAGGTGCTTTCTCTTTTCAACTTCATAGTTTTGAGCAACTATAGAGTCCTTTTCTTGCCTTGCACCTCCAAGTATGCCAAACCAAGCTTTACTTCCTCGATGGTTCAGGTATACATTTTTAACCTTACACTCTCCTTGATCTACTTTACTGAGTACTCATTAGTATTTGTGCTCGCTAAAGTGGGGGAAAAATGTATAGGAGTGAATTTGCACCCCATGTGTAAATTCCCCCTTTTTCCCTCTCCACTTTAGAAAACCAAGTTCAAAGGCTTAATTCCACCTAAGCCCGCTACTTGCATCCACTTGGCACTTGTTTTGAGCGTCGGTGGAGGCATTTTTGTCGAGGACGTCCACACGACATGCAGATGTCTATGCAGCGCGCTTATGTCCCTGACAGATTCTTGCAGTTGAACCTACATATGCGTTACACTTCTCATTGGGAGTCAAGTTGTAACACCCCCTTCAATCGACTAACCCAAATATAGTCGTTTCTTTCATTCCTTCTTCAAATTCATCCCCTCAACATGCATTCTATCATCTACACAACTCTCTGAGCATTCAGTCAAGATTCTACATAACTTCAAGCTTCTACACAACTTCAAGCACTCATTCTATCACTTCACAAGCTCACTTTCACTCACTCCAAGCATTCAAGCCCTCCATTGCAACAAACACAACACTACATCTTTGGTAGAACAAGTTGGGAATGAAACACCATTGCAGCAGAGGCTCGAGTACTCTCATTTTCTCCCCCAAGTAGCCTTTAGTGCTCTTGGTGGAGGTGGTAAGCTTCCCTTTCTTTCCTTCTATCACTTGGTTGAGTTAGCACTTTATTGTTTTGTAGTGCTTTTGTGCTTTTCACTACATTATTCTCTTTATCTCATTTCTTTGGTTGTCCCTGGAGGTGGAAACACCTAAACGAGGGTCTGACTGAGGCAGACCCCTATACAACCACCCAACATTTTCCTCTCTTTCTATGTGTAGGCGGATGTGCTTTTGAGGAGATAGTTGGCGAATGAGTTCTCTTGTGAGATTCTTCTTGCCACCCTTACTCTTGCATTTTTACTGTACCATATAAGAGAATACTTCATTTACTTAATTTTGTTATTTTGGCCCTTTAGTAATAGTTAGTTGGGTTGTTAGCCTATTTTGATAGGTTTGACCTTGTCTTTGTTGTTGTTTGGCCGTACGGATGCCAACGCACTTTAGAGATGCCAGCGCATTGCTCTGTCGTACAAGAAACACACTTACATCCTTGGGCAAAGAGCTCCCTGAGGCATAGTGTTGAACCTGAAAACGAGCTCGCCTAGCCCCCTCTTCAAAATTTAGGATCGCAGAGTGGTTGCAGGACTCTATAGTCATCATCATTCTCATCCTCGTACCCTAAACATCCCATTTAGCTGAGGTAAGTTAGGGCAGCTTTCCGCAGCTTGGCCCTCTGTGACCTGGGGCCTTGCATGTGGAGGTCCCCCTACCTTACAATAGCAAGCACAACAGGCTTATCAACAAGCAGTCCAACAACAATAACAATAACAAGAAACCCTAGTAACACAACAACAACAAGCAACAACAAGCAACCCTAGTAGCACAAAAACAAAAACAACAAGCAACCTTAGTCGCACAACAATAGCAACAACAACAGTAAGCAACCCTAGTAGCACAACAACAACAACAACAACAACAACAAGCAGCCCTAGTAGCACAACAACAACAAGCAACCTTAGTAGCACAACAATAATAGTAAGCACAACAACAAGCATCCCTAGTAGAATAGAAACAACAACAACATCAAGCAGCCTTAGCAGCACAACAAACAACCTTAGTAGCTTAACAACAACAACAACAAGCTCAAAAATATACCCAACAACAATAATTGTTCCCACATCAACAACAATCAACAATATACCCAACCACTATGCGGAAGCGACTACAGCCTATCATGGTCTAAAGTTGGCACAAGTTAAAGGCTATAAGAAAGTATGGCTTGAGGGAGAATCTCTCAATATCATCAATAATTTGGAGAATTGTGCTACCCCTTCATGGACTATTGAATCTTTAATTAGGGACTCTATTGATATTCTCAATTCTTTTGATGAATATTACATCTCTCATATTTTGAGAGAGGGCAACAGATTAGCTAATGTCTTTGCTAATCTTGGAGTTAGAGGTGTTAGGGAATGGGGTTTGAATGACCCCCTCCCTATAGAGGCTATAACAAGTATTATTCATGATTGCCAAATTTAAAATGGTTGAGGATTTATTATGGTCGGTTGCGTGCATGACTATCTTCATGTGGTCAATGATTATGTGGAGGGATGGTAAGCTAGATTTGAAATGAGCTAATGGTACGGTGGCTGATATCCATAGGGAACAAAACTCTAGGATCATAATTCTATCTTGCCTTAATTATGTTTTCACACAAGTTCTGGGCATTCTTTGCATCGTCTTCTCGAGGTTTCTTCTCATTGTGTTCAAAGCTTTCAAGCTAATAGACTCTACAAATTCTGTAGACATGGGAGGCGATAGGAACTGCGCGGAGCCCTTCTCTTGTGAAGCTATCAAGAAGAAGCCAGAGGTTTGGTAGGTGTTAGAGAAAGGTGGGTTGACTCCATACCTGGAGAGACTACATGGTAACAATCCGCATACTACGACATTGTTTGCAAAAGCATGGAAGAACAAGGTTTTGAAGTTGGGTAGAACGAAGTTTGATGTGAATGAAGATTTTATAGCAAATATCATTGGGTTGCCCACATATGGTATGAAAGTTTTCAAAGAAAAGGAGTCGCAAACTGCCATGCAAATTTTCTTCAAGGGGGATGAAGCTAAAGACATGAAGATGGCGAAGAGAGGGGGTTACTAGAGGAGCTCTCTCAAGGCACTATGAGGAGATGTGGCTGAGGAACTCATGTGTTATATTACCTTGGAAGGACACTTCTCTACGGTAAATGCTTACCACTTATGCTTAATCATTTTTGCCACAATAAAATAATTTCCTTTCCCTATTATCTCCTGGCGTCATTGGATTCTGGTCTCAAGGACCATAAGAGAAACCCCAAAAATCTAGTTCTGCATGCGGGGCTAATCCTTTTAATTTTAGAGTATGCTAAATATTTTGAGGTGGCTAAGCTAATTGCTACCCCTGAGGGTAAGCAGGTAAAGCCAATGGAGGAGTATGAGACTGTCTCTGAAGAGGAGTCGGTTAGTAAAAAAGGGAAGAAGATAAAACTTGTCTTGGAAAAGGAGTCAAAATCTGAGGAAGATGTGGACTTTGTCCTAGACTCTCTTGCTTCTATGGAGATGGCTCCACAACCCCCTATTGTGGGGAAGTATAAGAAAGGGGTGTTGAGCCCTAATAAGGGTTATGAGACTTGCAATGATGAGGTGGCTGCTAATTTTTTGAGTACTTGCTTGAAGGAGAATAATGATTTGTATGGTGAGGCATCGTCACTGCCCCTTGTGACAAAGTAGAAGAAGGAGTTGGAGGTGGGAAGTAAGAAGAAACTGGTGTTAAGGTCTGCGAGTCAAATGTTGGAGAGGAACTCTCCCCTCATGATCACAAGCGGGCAGGATGCTGATGATTCCTTGATTGTGAACCCAAAAATGTAGAAGAAAGGAAACACTATGGTTGAAGGTGGACAAGATGTTGTGGATACCCCGGTTGTGGACCTGGATCGACTAAAGAAAATAAATGTTGTGGCCAAGGAGATTGTGGATTCCATTCACAAAATCAAAATGTCAGTTGTTGTTGGGAAAGGTAAGGATGTCTCTGCCAGTCAGGACAAGGTTAGCTCATCTTAGGAGGATGATGTTGTGGGTAAGGGGGTTTTCAATTTTGATAGGGAAGATATTTCTAATGTTTTGGGAACTACTAGAGAGGGTTCCATTGTTTTATTCAAATTGTTCAAATGGGTTTTCCATGAACTTAATATGACTAATGTCAAAGTACGAGGTGCAATGAGTAAAGCTGGAGAGTCTTCAATTCAAAACCAGATTGATGAACTATTTAATTCCTTGAATATTGTGGCAAAGGAAACTCTTAAGATGAAACAAAATTTGGAAGGTAGAGTTCTCACCCTAGAGAATCAATTGGAGAGAATGTGTGCTAGCATGGTCAAGGGTGGGGAGGTGACTAAGTCTGTGGTTAACTTTGAATTTGTTGGTATTACCTCTCCTTTTGTTAGTGCCAAGAATTGCAAGGAGACTATTCTTGCTGAAGAGACTGGTGCTAGTGGCAAGCTAATGGAGGAAGAGATTTTTGTTGATAAGGGTGGGGATAAGAATAATGTTTTGATTAATGAGGTGAATACAGATGGGCCTGGGGCTAGAACTAGAAACAAGACCAAGGCTCAGGTTGGAGCTCCTAGAAAAGAATTGTCTAATGTCTTGGATGATGGTCAGAAGGTTGCGGCAAGCGATGTGGAGGTTGCTAATATCTTAAAGAACATGTAGTGCTAATGTTTGGGGTCCTCCTTTTTGGTTGATGTTTTGTTGTTGGTTTGTTGCGTATGGGCTGATATATACTTATTGTAGTTTTCTTTAGTTTCAGCTGATTTCTTTTGTATAGGGTTTTGGGCCCCTTCAAAACCCATTTTTTACCTCTAATAAAAAATAATAGGGTTTATACTATAACCCTCAACAAAACATTGTCAGCTCAAACACGTTAGGAACATATACGCCTACACCATCATCGCCTTATCCCACACCACCATACACACCATACAACACCTCATCATATAAGAATCCCACATACACTTCATCGACCATCCCATAATACACAACATATGTTCCTCCACCCATCCCACACAATGATATGGCATCACAACTCAAGGTGTTAACACAAGAAATGTAGGATATCCAAATGGGGAAAATGAAGAAACCCCACACATGAAACCCATACCCATATCCATTCGATCAAAACATCCTAGTGGTATCATTCCCTCCTGGTTTTTAAATCCCAATATTTGACAAATAGAAAGGGAGAGGAGGTCTTATGGACCATATCAAAGAGTTTAACATCATGTGTATGGAGTGTTAGGGTTAGAGATGGCAGATATCTAACAATTAAATGCATATTTAATTAATAAACAGAGAAACTAAAACATGCACAGAATAAATCATAACACAAAGAATTTAACGTGGTTCACCTAATCTAGGCTACATCCACCAAACCACAACCATCCAATACTTTTATTATCAAGTGCAAAAACCTATTACAATCTTGTGAATAATCGCGTTTTTCATCATACTTTTATTAGCCTGATCAGTCGCCACATACCAACAATCTCCCACTTGGAGACTGATCAAGCTCCACACCAACACAATCTCCCACTTGGAGCCTGATTCTTTGTGTTATGATTTATTTTGTGCATGTTTTAGTTTCTCTATTTATTAATTAAATCTGCATTTAATTGTTTTAGCTCACTTATGTGATCCATGTTAGACCCTGCTACAAGCATGTCATCAACATATAAACATAAAATAATGTAGCTATCATTATCTAACCTCTTAAAATAAACACAATAGTCAGAATTACACCGGCTGTAGCCTTGCTCAGCCATAAAACTATCAAATTTCAAGTACCATTGCCGAGGTGCTTGCTTCAAGCCATATAAACTTTTCTTCAATCTACACACTAGTTTCTCTTTACCTTTGACCTCAAATCCTTGTGGCTGGTCAATATATATTTCCTCTTCCAAATCACCATGGAGAAAGGTTGTTTTAACATCAAGCTGTTCTAAATGTAAATCTTCAGCAACCACAATACTTAAAACAATACGAATAGAAGTCATTTTAACAACTGGAGAAAAAATCTCATCAAAATCAATACCCTTTTTCTGTGCAAATCCCTTTACAACTAATCTAGCTTTAAATCTCTTCTTACCTCCATCTTCCTCTTTCGACCTATAAACCCATTTGTTTGGTAAAGCCTTTTTACCGAGGAACTTGCATAATTCCCAAGTTTGGTTTTTCACAAGGAGTCCATTTCTTCTTCCATTCCATGCTCCCACTGAACCTTGGTATCCACCTACATAGCTTCATCATAATATTTTGGTTCACCAGCATCAGTTAACAAAATAGTATACAAAGAGGGAGAGAATCTTTCTGGAGGTCTACTTATCTTTGAAGACCGTCTAATAGGAGTTTGTGGTATTTGTTGTTGTTGTTGTTGTTGCCTAGCATGAGGAACCATTGAAACATCATTGTTTGGAATATCATCCAACACTGCATAGTCATTTTCTTTATTCTCATGTTGTAGCAACAAATCTTTGTACAATACTTTCTCATTGAATATGACATCTCTGCTTCTCACAATTTTCTGATTTTCAAAATCCTAAAGCCTATAACCAAATTCATCAATGCCATATCCAAAAAATACACATTTATTTGATTTTGCATCAAGCTTGGCTCTATTTTCAGAATCTACATGTGCAAATGCTTCACAACCGAAGGTTTTGAGAAAATAATAACTCACCTTCTTACCTTTCCATGCTTCCTCTGGAATACCACAACCCAAAGGATTAGAGGGACCTCTATTAATTAAATAAACAATAGTGTTTATAGTCTTTGCCCACATTTTTAAAGGTAGCCCAACATGCAATCTCATAGTTCGTGCACGCTCCATTATTGTTCTATTCATGCGCTCAGCCACTCCATTTTCCTGTGGAGTCCTTGGAACCGTTTTCTGCCTACGAATACCATTAGAGGAACAATAATCTTCAAACTCTTTGCTGCAATACTCACCACCATTATCAGATCTGAGACATTTTATCTTTTTACTCGTCTCATTCTCAACTAAGCTTCTCCATTTTTAAAAGTTTCAAATACATCAGATTTCTGCCTAAGGAAATAAATCCATACCTTCCTAGTTGCATCATCAATGAATGCAACATAATACAGAGAGCCACCGAGAGAAGATACCTGAGCTAGTCCCCATACATCTGTATGCACAAGCTCCAATTTCTCATCTTTCTTTTGCTTCCCATCCTTGAGAAAACTTACTCTCTTTTGTTTTCCATAAACACAACTTTCACAGAAATCCATATTAACACATTTTAGACCTGGTAAAACATTATTTGAATGAAGTAATTTCATACCTTTTATACTCATATGCCCAAGTCTATTATGCCACAGTGCTGATTCAGAGTCCACAACAACTGTATGATCTTCTACCTGCTGAACTGTAGCAACTATTCCTGAACATTGACCTTTTTCCGTAACAATTAAAGTAGAAGGAACAATATGACCTGTACAAAGATATAAGGTGCCTACTTTCACACCTTTTGCTACCACTAAGGCACCCTTTGTAACCTTCCAATTTTTATCACTAAATGTAACAACACAACCTTCATCATCTAGTTGCTCTGCTGAAATTAAATTTCTGCTTAACTTTGGAACAAGCCTTACCTCATGTAGTAGCCAATGATTCCCATTCTGCAACTTAATCTTGATTATTCCCTTTCCAACAATCTGACAGGGTTCGTTATCTCCTAAATAAACCAACCCAAAATCCCCTTGGACATAATCAAGAAAATAACTTCTATGGGGGGTAGCATGAAATGAAGCCCCTGAATCTAACACCCAAGAATCATCAGCATTATCAAGGGAAAGAATCAAAGCATCCTCATCAGATTTATTACTTACCATATTTGCCTCTTTACTTCCTTCCTTTCTGTCTCCTTCTTTATTTTTCTAAGACCAACAATCTTTCTTCAAATGACCCGGCTTACCACAGTACCAACAATCCGTCTTGTTTCTAGATTGGGACCTTCTGTCCTTTGATTTTCCTCGTGACTTCCCATGATTTCCGGAATCGTTTCCTCTCTCCTTTGTTCTGCCCTGCTTTCTGCATTCAAAACATTGCCTGATGTTGATGTTCCACCTGAGCTTTTCCTACGAATTTCCTCGCTCAAAATAACACCAACAACATCATCAAATTTCAATGTATTCGAACCAGAAACATAATTGCTAACAACCATTACCAAGCTATTCTAGCTTTCAGGAAAAGAACACAAAAATCAAAAGAGCCCTAACTTCTTCATCAAAGTTTACTTTTAGAGAAGTTAATTGATTGGTGACCGTATTAAACTCATTCAAATGATCAGTAACTGACCCACCTTCTACCATTTTCATATTAAATAAACGCTTCATAAGAAATACCTTATTCGAAGCGGAAGGATTTTCATATAGCTTCGCCAGGGTTTCCATCAACTCTTGAGTTGTCTTTGCTGTTGTAATATTGAACACCACTGATTGTGCCAGGCATAGACGAATACTACCAAGAGCCTTTCTATCCAAGATCTCCCAGTCCTCATCTGACATTGGTGCAGGTTTCTTGGTTTTCCCTTCCAATGGCCACCATAAATCCTTCTGATAGAGATAGTCCTCCATCTGCATCTTCCATAACTGATAGTTCTGCCCGTTAAACTTCTCAACCTTCTTACCCTCGTTTGCCATTGCTCCCACTCAACCGTGAGACTCCCACTCAGCCGTGAGACCTTCCTACAGATGATAATCGAAACACAACCCACTACAATTAAATGCAGATTTAATTAATAAACAAAGAAACTAAAACATGCACAGAATAAATCATAACACAAAGAATTTAACGTGGTTCACCCAATCTAGGCTACATCCACCAAACCGCAGCCATCCAATACTTTTATTATCCAGTGCAAAAACCTATTACAATCTTGCGAATAATCGTGTTTTTCATCATACTGTAATACCCATCCGAACCCCTTTTTAACAAGCTTAGAAGCTTCTAGATTTTTAGGTTCTACAAAATCGGATTTTTCTTGTTTCAGATTTTTTTTAGGGGCTAGGGTGTACAGTATACCATGGGCTATACAGTATAGCCTGATCAATCACCACATACCAACAATCTCCCACTTGGAGACTGATCAGGCTCCACACCAACACATGGAGGTCGCCTATAATGAGTCCTTTTTGATGCACCTTTTCACACGAAGTTTAACATGTCTTGTCATGGATTGGTTTTCTCAATTACCTCCATGTATCAAAACTTTCCAAGAAATCATTAAAAAATTCATGAATCACTTCTCCTTTAATCTTGACATGGGCGTAAGCTTAGAAGAGTTATATACTCTCAAACAAAACAATGGAGAATCTTTTTCCAATTTCTTGCAATGATGGAGGCAAAGAGCGAGTAAAAGTAAGTGGCCCATTCCCGATGAACAACAAGTGGGGATCATCATAGAAAATATAGATCCAGATCTATTCTTCCACTTGAAGATGCAATGCATTACATCTTATGATGAGCTTGTCCCTAGAGCCCTTAACATTGAGAGAGCTCTAATCTCACAGGGAAATAATCAAGCCTACAAAGACAACCATCCATCAACTAGTTCAAACGACAAGCCTTGTGTTTGGGCTAAGAAAAATAATGTAATGAATGATGACATGGTAGATACTAAGGTGGTCCTAAGTGCTCCTAGGCCAAACAACAATCAAATAGCTAACGTTCAACCAATTGTGCAATAAACAACACCACCACAAAACAATCAAATCAATAACACTGAAACACAATAGAGATGAACACCTAACAAGAACAACTATCTAAAATGTAAGTATACATAATTTTCAGAACCTATTGAGACTATCATGAAGAAATTGGTAGAGCCAAACTTAATAATGCTTCCAAATTTTGAAAACTACCAAGAACCACAAGATAAACCACCCTGGTACAACAAAAATAATCTTTGTGACTTTCACAAAATCAAAGGACATGAGACAATGAACGACATGTGACACAAAAATATTATCCAAGTTCTTATAGAGAGTGATACCATATATGTTGAGGTACTAGTCGGTAATTAGGATCTTAAGATATACAAGACCCCTTATGCTGGATCATAACAAAGGAAACAACACTGGGAAAGCTAAGGATTACACAAACATGCAACATACCTATTCCAATGTGGTCACTTCCTGTGATAGCATCATTATTGTTGTCATCATTAAAGGGCCTAGTGTGGAATGTGGAGTCACCACACGATGTGGTAAAGTCACCATCCAAGGAGTCTAATCTCAATCTAGGGCATACCCTACTCATCCAACAACAAGAATTAGCAAGTACAATCTCCTAGATCAACTTAAGAAGACCCCTGCTCAAATTTATATCCTAAAACTGTTGAAGCTATCCCCTGCACATAGGGAAATCTTAGAGAAAGCTCTGTCTATTTCATCCATCCCTAAGGATATAGATACCAAACATTTTCAAGCTATGGTAGGGCATATGACTAATCATCTCCTCACCTTCTCAGAGCAAGACCTACCATCACAATCATCTCATAATCATGCTTGAAACCTTGAGGTAATCATTCATAAGAATAAGGTTAAAAGAGTCTTAGTAGATGGAGGTGTTGGTCTAAACATGTGCACCCTTCAATTGATCAAAAATCTATGCTATTCAGAGGATACTATTGAGAAAACAAAAAGTACCACCATCAGAGCATATGATGATCAAGAGCGGGTATCACAAAGCATCATCGCACTACCCATCCAAGTGGGACCCATCATTGCAAAAACTACATGCAAAGTGTTAGACCTTGATCTTCCCTACAACATCCTACTTGGTCGACCTTGGATCCATACGGGCTAAAAGCTATAGCTTCAACCTACCATCAATGTGTAAAGTTTCCTTTCGAGGGTAGAGACATTACCATCCATGGAGATCTTGAGCCTTTTTACTACTACAATAATCTTGAGGCCAAGTTCTATAAGATCCCCCAAATACCTAAGAATGACGAAGGGCCTACACCTTCTACCTCATTTGTTGACCCATCATCCCTTGCATCTACTTGAAAAATGAAAACACCCATCATGTTGAACATACCCGGCATCAAAGCAATGATCTAGGATGATGGTTGTGGAAGTTATAAGCTAACGAAGGATACTTTTGTGTTGGGAGAGTGACCTCTTTCTCCCAAATCTCATGGGAAACACACACCTAGCAACATCCTTGAAACTATCAAGATGGCAACTACTAACTTCACCAAGTGGGGGGCCTGAACAAAGAAGATGTCAATGAGGAGGATATCTCTAAACTGCTCTATCAAGATGAATGACCCATCCTTGTTCTTCCCATGGAAGGTGAAAAAAAAGGCTTGCAACTAATGAAGGGAATGGGATACAACAAGAATGAGAAACTAGGAAAAAATGACAATGGTTTGATAGAACCTATCATTCTTGAGAAATGTCCAAAGAATCTTGGCCTAGGTTGTATTACTAGCAAGGTTACCCTTATTGGAAAAGGTACTTCTGCTAAACGGGTTGAGGCTTCCTATTGGTTACCAACATCATGTGATATGACCCTAGATGACTTCCCCCTTGATGTTGCTGACCTATTTGAGAATAAATCCCTCTTCATAAAATCTACATCATCCTTCACCCCAAGCAACCAACCAAATGAAATGCGCCTAGTATACCCGCAACTCATTGACTTGGACCAATGAGGACCATTGATTCTAGATTTATTCAAAAACGATGAAACAATCTCATAATTCATGGGACTTCATGACAACTTATCATGGGCAGATCACAAGGCTAGTTTTGACATAGAGATCGACACAAGGGCATACTATAGGGAGACAATTAAATCCTTTAGTCGCAAAATTAATGACATGCAACTAACTTATAGATCTTTGAGTGAAAACCACACTGTGGCACTCTCTACTCCTAAAATAGTAAAAATAAAGGACACATTTGAGGGTGAAATCCTCTCTAAGGTGCCCAAGGATGAGGGATTCAATCTCCCCCTTAGTGCAATGTATCCATAAAATTCAACAGTCTTAGCAGAAAAGGCCACTCCAATCAATGTGGGAATAGAAGAAGCACCCAAGATCACTTTTTATGCCAAATCCTTGTTGGATGAAGAACAAAAGAACCTAGCAACATTCTTGAAAGATTAAAGAGCTAACTTTGCATGTTCATACATAGATATGCTAGGGATCGATCCAAAAGTAGGTGTGCATCATCTAGCAGTCAATCTTGAAGCCAAACCAGTAAAGTAGAAGTTAAGGAAGATGCACCCTCAGATAACACTCTTGGTAAAACTTGAGTTACAAAAGCTTCTTGATGTTGGATTCATTTGACCCATAGATTATCCTAAGTGGGTTTCAAACCTGGTACCAGTCTCCAAACCCACTAGGGGCATCAAAATCTGCACTTATTTCAGAGACTTGAACAAGGCATGCCCAAAGGATGATTTCCCTCTTCCTAACATCAATATCATAGTGGATCTAATAGTTGGGCATGAAATTATATCACTAATGGATAGTTTTTCAGGCTACAATCAAATCATGATCGCCAAGTAGGATCAACACAAAGCTACATTCACTTGTCCATGGGGGACATATTGCTAGAACATGATGCCATTTGGGCTAAAGAATGCAAGAGCAACTTATCAGAGAGCAATGACCCTCATCTTTCATGACATGATCCACAAAAAACTCGAAGACTATGTGGATGGTGTTTTGGTAAAGTCAAAGAAAAGGAGTGAGCACATACAAGTCTTGGGACCCATCTTTGACAAGCTTGAAGAGTATAAGGTACAACTGAATCTAAAAAATGTGTCTTTGGGGTGACATCAAGAAAGCTTCTTGGCTACATCGTATCATAGAGGGATAGAAATTGATTTGACAACGGTAAAATCCATCCTAGACATGGAACCACCACAAACATTGAAGCAAACAAGAGGGTTACAAGGAAGATTGCAGTCCATCAAGAGGTTCATAACACAATTATTAGATAAAATCCACCCTTTCTCCCATATTCTCCATAAAGGAATAACTTATAAGTGGGATGTGAAGTGTGATAAAGCTTTCCAGCAAATCAAGGACTACTTATTAACACCTCCAGTGCTCATGTCACTGATATCAAACAAAACATTGATCTTGTATATCCCAACAACATCAACAACACTAGGTGCTCTTCTAGCATGACATGATGAAAACAAAAAGGAAAGAGCTATCTATTACATCAGCAGGACCTTGGTGGGATATGAAATGAATTATTCATCCATTGAGAAGGCATGCTTAGCAATAGTTTTTGCTTCATAGAAATTCAGACACTACATGTTGTCGCATCAAATCAAACTTATTTTAAAGATCGATCCATTGAAATACCTATTATCCAAAGCAACCCTCATTGGGCGAATGACCAAATGGGTAATGATCTTGACTGAATTTGACAAATTATGTAGAGCACAAGGCAATCAAAGGGAAAGTGATAATATACCAACTGGAAGAGGCACCTATCTATGTAGAGAATCTATTGATATCTAAATTTCCTAATGAATCTATGTTCCTTGCCAATACAACAAATCAGTGGAAGATGTGCTTTGATGGATCATTCACCCAACATGGATCAGGGGAAGGTATTCTTTTCATCACCCCTCAAGGAGATTTCATCCCAAAGTCATACAAGCTATTGTTTCCATGTACTAACAACATTGTGGAGTATGATGCCCTAATCACAAGTCTAAGGATAACAGTTCAATGGTAGATACAAGAGTTGAAAGTATATGGAGATTCGCAACTGGTTATCAATCAAGTCAATGATGACTACAAAACCAAGGATGATAAGCTTACTCCTTCTAAGAATATTGTAAAGAGTTTCAAGGGCCTTTTCATAGATATAACTTTTGAGCAGATTCCTTGCATGAACAACTGAGCAACAGATGCTATGGCAACAATTGGATCATTGTTAGAGATGACACACAACGTCCCTTTAGTGCGAATTCTTGGTAGAAAAACTTCTCGTACCAACTTTCAAAATCTTGAAATTTAAATTTGTGTGTGTCATTGTTGGTCTTGGATCCCTGTGGTATCATGAGATATTCACCTACTTAAGCTAAGGAACCCTCCCATCTGATATCACCTCCAACCTTAAAGAGACCTTTGTTAAGAAGGCATTTCGATTCGTGATCCTAGGTGATACCTTATACGACCGAAGCATTGAGGTGACATTACTACGATGTCTTAACCAAGAGGAAGCCTTGAATGCTTTAACAGAAGTCCATAATGGCATATGTGGTTCCCATTCTATTGGTATGAATTTAGCTAAGAAACTATTAAGGACAGGGTACTATCGGCCAACCATGGAAAGACAAGCCTATCAATATGTGCAGAAGTGTGTCTAGTGTCAGCAACATGGAGATCTGATTCATGCTCCAGCTTAGGAGTTGCAACCAATGGTCACACCTTGGCCTTTCTCACAATGGGGGATTGACCTCATAGGAAAGATTACTCCAGCCTCATCTAATGGCCACAAGTTCATCATTACTACCATTGAGTACTTTACCAAGTGGGTGAAAGCCATTTGTATGACCTACATCACGAGGAAGAAAATTGCTAAGTTCATCCTAAATTATCTTATCTTCCATTATGGTGTTCCACAAACCCTTATCTCAAACAATGAAACACCCTTCAAGAATCAGGATGTGAAAGAGCTATGTCAAAGATTCAATGTCCAACATCAATTACCTACCTCATATTACCCCCAGGGCAACGATCAAGCTAAGGCTACAAACAAGACCATTTTGAAGATCCTAAAGAAAATGGTCAATGTGTAAGGAAAGTTGAGTGTGGAAATGCCTTGCTAATTCTAAATTTTAGAAGAGAAATGTAGATACGTCATTCAATTTCAAATTACAATTCATTAAGATTCACATTTACAATTAACATAATAGACAATTAAAACAACACACACACAGAATTGAACACCAATTTTACCTAGGAAAACCCTTATGGGAGAAAAAACCCACACACCAAGCAAAATCTCTTTGTATTACAGTAAATGGAGATTATATACAAAGTTACAAAACTTCTACTTGTAGGTGGTAATTCACAGTATCAAACTTAGTAGCACAACATTTCCTTGATCAACCTCACTTCAGTTCAATTCGAACAACACACAAATTCAATGTTATAGAACATACAATGTTGATTCCTAATTCGTTTTGCATTCCAAGCAACACAAGGAACCAGTTGATTCAGTTCCTAGATGATCTAACTATCAACACCCATCAACTTGCCGATGAGACTTCATTCAAACTCTTCTTTCTTGCTTAGCATGATCGGGTTCCACCAAGACACCCATGGGCTATTGAGTTATATAGCTCTACGCATATCACCATTTCGATGAGACAATGCATCATCTCTCACTGAAACAAGGATGTCACTCCAATGAGGGTAATATCGCTCCACGTGGTCCTCTCTACAACCCATCATCCTATTGAAGAGATTGTCTTCAAGGTCTCAACAAAATCGTGAAGTCCTACTGACTAGAGTCACCAACCTTCCATTAGAATGTCAAGGAGACAAGACTCAATGTCTTGGCGAAACAACAAAGTCACTCTGATACACTCTCATCAAAGTTTTGAGGAGACACCAAGAAGACTCCCATCGAAGTGAACAACTCTTGCCGATAAAGCATACACCATGTCAAAGCAAGAAGTAATATTGGTCCATCAAGGAGACATAGAATAAGGTCTCGCTGACAAAGGAGAGTCATCCCGATAAAGGAACAAACACACAACACTGCTAATAGGATATCAAGCCAGTAATTTGAGGCAGGATTTCCAACATGCTTCCACTTGATGAAGACTTACTAGCTTCTTCCAAGGCTTGAGATTATTTAAATTCATAGGCCCCAAGGCCCATCGAACTAGCACACCACCTATACTTGTTTGTGCTCATAGGTTTAGTCAATGCATCCGTGACATTTTCCAGAGTATCCACTTTTCCTAGATTAACCTTTCCATGTTCCACCATATCACGAACGAAATGATACTGAACATCAATATGCTTCATCTTGGCATGAAAAGTTGGATTTTTCACCAAACAAATAGCACTTTGATTGTCACATCAAATAGTAATTTTCCTTGCATTAAACCCAATATCAGAACATAAACGTCTAAGCCAAATGGCTTCCTTGCAGGCATGAGTTGTTGCCATATACTCTACCTCAGTAGTAGATTAAGCGACTATAGCCTACCGCTTTCTCATCCAACTAATTGCACCACCATGTAATGTGAAGATGTATCCACTAGTGGATCTTCTGCTATTAATGTCTCCTACCCAATCAAAATCCACATATCCATGGATGCTAACAGATCTTGGTGACCCAACCGAGTTACCATGATAACATAAAGCATACTCAGAGGTACCGTTCAAATACCTCAAAACTCTTTTCATAGCATCCCAATGCGGTCTTCCTAGATTTTCCATAAACTGACTAAGTACTCCCACTGCTTGGGCAATGTTTGGCCTTGTATAGACCATCACGTACATTAAATTGCCAACTGCACTCGCATAAGGCACCCTGGTCATGTCCTCCATCTCAATAGGAGATTTTGGACCATCTTAACAAAGTTTTGTTCCTTGCAATACTAGAACAACTATCTGCTTGCAATCTACCATATTAAATATTTCTATGACAACATTGATATTCTTACTATGGTTGAGCCATACCTTTCTATTTCCTCTATCCCTTCTGATTTCCATCCCCAAAATATACCTAGCTCCACCTAAATCTTTCATTTCAAACTGTGTTGACAACTGAGATTTTAAATCAGAAACCACACCCTTACTATTCCCAAAGAATAACATGTCATCCACATACAGGGCTATAATAAGTAAACTACCATTTTTAGATTTAAAATACACATAATGATCTAATTTTGATCTCACAAATCCTAGTGACAACAGAAATGTGCTAAAATTTTGGTACCACATTCTAGGCAGTTGTTTTAAACCATACAAAGATTTCTTTAACTTGCAAACCAGATTTTCTTTACCTCTTACAATGAAGTGCTCCGGATGGGACATATAAATTTCTTCTTCCAGATCTCCATGAAGAAACGTTGTCTTCACATCCATTTTCTCAATCTCTAAGTCATACACAGGTGCAAGTGACAATAGAAATTTGATAGATGTCATCTTAGCTACAAGAGAAAATATCTCTCCATAATCAATTCCCTCTACCTGGGAATAACCTTTTGCAACCAACCTAGCTTTATACTTTCCCACACTACCATCCAAACCAAATTTCCTTTTAAATACCCACTTATAGCCAATAAACTTTCAACTTTTTTGAAAAGGTACCAAATCCCAGGTTTCATTCTTCTCCAATGATGCCATTTCTTCATTCATTGCCTCTAACCAAGAATCTAAATTAGACATTTTAATTGCCTCTTTCACAGTCCTAGGCTCATTAGTGCTAGTGAGCAAAGCATAAGCACAACTTGAATCCAACATAGAAGATCCATACCTTTCAGGTTTCTGCTTCTCTTGTGTAGATCTCTTCATAGGATGAGACTGAGATTGTGATTCTTCTTCCCGTTCAGAACTCTCAAAACTACTTGAGCTCTCCTCTGATTCAGGTACACTTGGAGTTCATAGTTCCTCTTTTTCTAGAGTTAGAGGAATTTCAAATAAATATTTTTCTTTCTCTTTCATCTCTGATTGCAGATCCATTGTAGAAGGTTTTAGCTCACAAAATATTACACTTCTATTGTACAACACCTTCTCAATAATAGGATTCCAAAGCTTGTATCCTTTCACACCAATGCCATAGCCAATGAAGATACATTTAACAACCTTGTCCTCCAATTTAGATCTTTTCTCATTTGAAAAATAAGCATATTCCTCACAGGCAAAGACTTGAATATGTCTCAAAGAGGGCTTCTTACCAGACCATGCTTCCATAGGTGTTTTATCTACAAGCGCTGAAGAGGGAGATCAATTTACTAGGTAACATGTTGTAGCCACTGCCTCAACCCAAAATTTTTTCTTCAAACTATCACTGCTCAACATACTTCTTTCCCTTTCCATTAGCGTCTTGTTTAACCTTTCAACAACTCCATTCTACTATGGAGTGTAAGGTGTAGTTTTATGCCTTTTAATCCCATAGTCTTTGCAATACCTTTCAAAATCTGTAGAACACAATTCACTGCCATTATCCGTCATTAAGCATTTAATTTTCCTTCCACTCTAATTTTCTACCAAGTTTTTAAACTCCTTAAACTAATTGAACACTTCTAATTTACTTTTTAGAAAATACACAAATGCCCTTCTTGAATAATCATCTATAAATGAAACATAATATTCAGAATTCAATAATGAAGGAACATTCACTGGACCAAATACATCAGAGTGAACATAATCCAATATGCCAAAATATTTATGAGGACTAGAGTAAAAAGAAACATGGTGTTTCTTTCCATAAATTCTATTTGCAAAAATTGAACTCAAGGTTACAATCATCAAGCCCTTCAACTAGGTTTTTATTCTTCAAGGCTTTTTAGCCTTTTTCTCCTATGTGATCGAGTCTATGATGCCACAACGTAGTTTTATCTGCAGGGAGTTTCACCTCCAAAGAGTTTGCACCCAGAGGAGCAATGTTTTCCTTCCCTACAAGAGCAACTTTGTCTAACTTTGCAGAGACACTATTGCATTGAATGACATGTGCATCCAACTTGTACAAAGTACCAATACGGGCACCCTTGGCCAACACCATTGAGCCTCTAGTCATTTTGCAGCCACCACTCGAGAATGAAACTTGCACGCCAACATCATTCAACTTACTAACACAAAGCAAATTTTGAGCCAAATCTGGTATGTGCATTACACCATTTATTCCTTTGATTCTTTCATCAAGAAATTGAATTTTGACTCTTCCACGACCAACAATTTCAAGAGATGTGTCACTTTCTAGATACACCTTTCCACTAGCATACTTTTTGTACTTGGTGAACCAATCTCTGTGAGATGTCATGTGAAAAGATGCATCTAAGTCAATCAACCAAACATCATCTGATGCTTGGGTCACCAAGGAAAAAATTAAGGCATTTGTATCGCTATGAGAAGAATCATTATCTGAAGATTTTTTGTTGTTCTTCTTCTTTTTCTCCTCCTTGCAATCCTTTTGGATATGTCTAGTCTTCCCACAATTCTAGCATTTCACCTTGTACTTCTTTCCTAGAGACTTTGATCTCCCTTCAGACTTGGATTTAGATTTCTTGTCTTTCTTCTTGCTTCTATGCTTTGACCTTCCTCAAACAATAAGAGCCTCCTTGGCCATCTCAGAAGATTTCCTTCACATTTCTTCTGACAATAATGAAGCAACCACGTCTTCCATCTTGAAAGTGGTTGTTGTACTTCCAATAGCCATCATTAGATGGTCCCACATGTCAGGCAAGGAACACAACAAAAGCATACAATGATCCTCGTCATCAATCTTTACACCTACAGATGCCAACTGAGCAAAAATCATATTAAATAAATTCAGATGGTCTGCTACAGATGCACCTTTCTCCATCTTCAAGGAGTATAACTTCTTCGTCAAGAATAACTTATTCACTAGAGACTTCCTCTGGTAAATGCCACCAAGTTTCTTCCATAAAGAAGCTACAATTTTCTCCTCATGGATGTTTAGGAGAACAGAGTCTACCAGACAAAGTCTTATCAACCCTCTAGCCTTCCTATCTGTGAGGTCCCAATCTTCTTGCTTCATACTTGATGGTTTAGTTCTAGACACAACAATCCAAAGATCTCTATCTGTAACTAAGGGTTATTTTTTAGGTTAGATTCAAGGTTGTTAGCAAATCAATATAAATCACAAAACCCAAAGCAATTACAAAACACAATGGAAGTAAAAAGAACAATTATACCTGTTAATTGCCAAGACCTCCATGATTCACTTTTGTAACACCTTCTAGCTTGTTGGCTGATGTGTTGCCATCAAATTTCGACGTGCGAGCAATTTGGAAATACAAGTCTAAGTCCTACACCAAGCTTTGAAGGATTTGAACAAATATCTATGCCTCTGACTATGATTGACAATGCCTAAATATGCCCAAGACTTAACAAAATAAAGACAATAAGTGTTGCAATTGCTATGAAAAAAAACTAAGTATGTCAATGCATAATTGTGTGTAATGTGTCTGTGTATGTGTGTCCTAAAAAATGAGAGGAAAATGGCATTTTATAGAAAATGTCATTTTGACTGGACGGATGAGATGAGAGATTGAGAAAATGCCCTAGAATCAATGGTTAAGATTCAAAATGGCAACTCTCAATTAGGGTTAGGGCAAAATGCCCAAATGTGTGAATAAGATTTAATTAAATAAATTAAATCAAGAATGAATGTGACAATTGAGATGAAATTAGCAAAAATCAGAAGATAAGAAGATGGGATTTTAGAAAATCAGTAATTTTAGAAATTACTTGATTTGTAGAAGAATATTTCCATTTTAAATTAACTTAATTCAAAATATGGATTTTGTGAGATAATGAGTAATTGATTTTTGAAATTAATTACTAAAAGAAGAATCAGTTAACTATGTGAGACATTTTTAAATAAATTGTTTTATTTAAAAATAAAGAAGTGTCACATACATCAATTAAATAATTAAAATAATTATTTAATTTAGAAGAAGTGGTTAATTAATTTAAAAAATTAGCAAATCTATTTAATTAAAAGAGAGGATTTAGGAATTAGCGACATATTGAATAAATATATTAAAATATATTTATTTGATAATCAGGAGGACATTAATGACAAAGATTAATTAAATAAAATGAGAACTTTATTTAATTATGAGTTGACTTTAGATAGTTAGCGACACATTAAATAAATATGATTTATTCATTTAATAATCAGGAAGAATAGAAGACCTTGAATTAATTAAATAATTATGAATTATTTAATTAATAGTTGAAGATGGGTTAGGAACATAATTAAAGTGTCATAATTATGCTAGGACGAAAAGTGGTAAAATAGTGCTTGCAGGCTTAGGTCATTTTTATGTATCTACATTTGCCCCTCTTTGTCATAATGTCGCTTGTCGCATTGTGACAAAGAAGATAAGTCAAAAATATGCCCCAGTGCAAAATAAGATGAGGAAGAATGACGAGGAGGGTTGTATGCCCCTGAGAGGGCAGACGGGTTCAAGAACATGGGTGTGCTCTCTGAAATTAATGAAGACTAGAATATAAAGAAACAAAGAAATGTTAGTGCAAAAGATATGGATGATGATATGGATGCAATGCTATATGAGATGAGTGAGAGAAGATGACAAGACAAAAAGAGATGCATGTTAGTTCCTAGACCAAATCCTTCAAAACATTGCCATAGGACTTTAATATTTATTGCTCTTAATCATCATTAGGGCGTAAAATGACACAAATGGACAACAAACACCATGATATAACGTAGACCAAGGTGTGCAAGGTCATCCATTTGAAAAACAAACAGTCACAGACAAGGAATGTCCTAATTCATACTAAGGGCCAAGTTGCCCCAGTCTTTTTGTCAAGACAATCCACAGAAAATAGTCAAAGAAAATAAAATAGGCGAGGAGACGTCATCGCACCTCTAAATCCTTCATGGGACATCCTTGAAGTAGCTAGTAACATGACCAAAAAGACAAGACAGTAAAAATATAAGAC
This sequence comes from Sequoia sempervirens, assembly GCA_007258455.2. NCBI lineage: Eukaryota > Viridiplantae > Streptophyta > Pinopsida > Cupressales > Cupressaceae > Sequoia > Sequoia sempervirens. The sequence continues at coordinate 578,352,454 of VDFB02281492.1, read as the reverse complement.
AAAAATAGCCAAGATAGTCAAAAGATAAGACAAGATAGACCATAAATATTAACAACCATTTTATTTTGTTTGCCAATGTTTGTTTGCCAAAGATTGATTTCCTGTCGATTTGATAATTTGGACAGTTTAAGGGTTTTGCCAATTTGACGGTGTTGACAGTTTGATGGGGCCTATTGTCAGGAATGACACATCTTGAAAAAGGAAAAGGACATTTTGACGAGGTCCAAATCCGAGAAGGACACATCTTGAAGAGGACCAAAGAGTGACGAGACTGGCATTGTTTTGACTAATATGTTTTGGCAAGTTGACTGATGTTGACTATATGATTGATTGGACTGTGTTGTCTGATTTTGACCAATTTTGACATTGACATTTCGAATGACTGTCTTGTGTTCGAGTTTGACAACGTCTGATTTATTTGACCAATGTGACAATTGTGACAAATTCCATGATTTTATTTGACCAACCTAAAAGGATCCACCTAATGTCTCGTGGACTCCATCATCCAATGGCCTTTGCCCACGTGAGGGCAAATGCCAGACAACGAGTTTGACAATGACATGGACCTAATCGGGACATTGACTCCGACTTTGACTCCATTTCAGATTTTGACATTTATTTGGATGTTTTTGTGTTTTCTTCTCGATGTTTTATGATTTTTGTGGCCCTTCTTCAAGACATTTTATGATGTTTTTTGGTATTTCTTGAGGACATTTTATGATGTTTTTGGTCTTTTTGTCATTTTATGATTTTTTTGGATTTTGACGCTTAAGAGGATCGTGACAAATGCAAATAACTGATGCCTACACATGAGAATCCAAGGACAAACATGATTGTGCCCCTAGTCAAGCTGAATACCAATTGACAGGTGATGACAACGTTGTTGACATGGGAAGGACGCATCCCAAAACAACGTGAGGACAATGACGATAATGTGACGAAAATATGGAGGTCTACAGCTGGGCCAGGAACGCAGTCAAGTAAAATTTTGGATAATGTGCTTGTATGGATTAGACTCGTTGCATTTGGAATGACTTGGTTAGGACTAGATGGGATGATGATTATCCTTAGACCGTTTGACAAGGGAAATCCAAGATAGGTGACAGGCATGAAAGGATGAGAGGTGGCCTGGTAAAAGATCTGAAACATGAGACTATGTAATGTCCCCTTTTCATGAGCAATGGAAGTTTGAGGAATTAGCCCCACACCCCTCGATCCTTGTAGGCCAATGGAGCTCTTGGATGGAGGGTCGCTTGGCAGTTACCCAACTGATTGGTTGGCTCGTTTCGTGATTCAGTCTTCATATGGAGGTGTTCTAATGATTTCTTAATATGTTTCTATTTTTAGAAACCTCATGTTATAAAGTAATGTTATGTTTGCACTTTATGTTATGAATAATTATTTTATTATAAAGTGCAAAATAATAAAATAATAAAATAAAATAATATCCCTTCTAGAAGGTGACTTGGGAAAGTTCTAGAAGGAGGCCAACCTCTTGAGGAAAAAGTATAAATAGACATCATGGGCTTCATTCTCATCATCCAGATTTGTTGTTGTTGATGTTTGATGTTTGATGGTTGTGGAGGCTAGGTTTCGCAGCTTGTCTCTTTGGCCATCGAGAATGAAAAACTCCTCAACTGGTGAGCACTTTGGAGGGTGTGAAATATCACTTGAATTATTGGTACCGGAGAAAGTTAATATCTGCATTTTCTATTTGAGCTTCATTGTAAAAACTTAGAGGCCTTTGGCCAAGTTTTTGTATGCTTTGATTTGGAGCATTGTTGGAGACATTTTGGAGTTTATAGTCTTCATCGATTTTGCATTGAGGAGGTTGATTTCATTCATTCAGTCATTGCCAGAAGTTCTGATATAATATTTTCAGTCATATAAGTCTGCATATTGGAGCCACGATTTTGCATATCATATGCATATTTTTGCTTGTATGGCCTCATTCGTGCATTATTTCTTTGTGGGTATTTGAGCATTCATCTTGGGAGAGCTTGGAAATTGTTTTGGAGTATTTTGGAGTAGCTGTCAGGTTGTTGGTAAATAATTTCAGTGGTCTGATATACTTCAGCAAGGGCACCATTGGCAAGACATTTTTGTTCATATCTCATCATTGAAGCATCCTATGGTTCTGGGAATTGTTGCATTTTAATCCTTTGGTCCTACCAATCATTTCAAGTGCCAAGAGGTGGAGTTTAATTGCTGCATTTATTTATCTAAAGTATTGCCAGGAAAGAATAGGGGCGGCTGGGTGAAAGCTTCGATTGGGGCTTAAGAGGAGTTCATTTTGCTTGAAACTTGATTCTTTCATCAGCTCTCTTCTAAGGCATCATCATTTCTCCAGGTTCCTTTGTTTATCATTCATGTTAGCATTGCATTTTAGGTGTTATTAGTTTCAACTGTAGGTGTGCATTATACCAGCATTATCATATTTTGTAATCCATGTAAATGCCAAGAGTCTTGGCCAATTTCTATGAGCATTGTATTGGATAATTATATTGCAATAAGGAGATACAGATTTTCTAGTTACATATTCATGTCATTGAGCATTGTAATATCATTTGTACTCAGCTTATAGTATGCATGCCAATTGTTTGAAAAAATGTCAATTGGTTGTAGGTTCTCTTTTTGGCATAAATAATGTTATAATTTTGCATACCAAGTGTTTGTTAAAATACCACTTGGCTGTAAGTGCATAAATGTCATCTTAGGTTGCATCCAAAGTGTTTGTCATAATTATTGGTTGTTGTAGCTGCATATTGCAAGTAGTTTCAGTCACATATATTCATTGAATATTGTCAAAATAAGTTGCAAAAATAAGTTGCACATTCATGTTAGGTCATTGTTTAGTCAATTTAGAGTCATTTGTAAACATTCTTATTGATGCTAATCAAGAAAAAGATTACTAAAGCAAACTGAAATGTTATATCACTATATGACCTTGTATGTGAAGCGGTTCGATAAAATTTCCGCGCCAAAAATCAAAAGTTTTCAATCGATTTGGAGCTGTGGTCATTACGTATCAATGGAATTGTCATATGATTTTCAAGGACCATGTCGTATAAGGACAATAAGACTATGATGGTCAATGACATGATGTTTCGTGAATTGTGTATGACCGAAGGATAGACATGTCAAGAGTTTTCCCAAAGCATGATTTATGTGTGCGAGTTTTATGTCAAGACTGAGGTAAGTGGGAAAGTGAAGTGAAATGATAGGGCTTAGATGGACGTAAATGTCATGAGGAAGGCATGGGAAAACAGACAACTTTGCCCCCAAGCATAAAAATCTCCATAGACAATTTATTTTACACATGACACTTGTTTTACGTGTTTCATCATGGTAATTCTATCCGTATACTGGTTGGCCAAGTTTTCACCATTGGATGAAATTTTTCTCTTTACTATTTTCTTTGACTTTTAATTTTTGGTGTCACCAAGATGCTTGTTTGTCGTTTTCATCAAGGTGACGTATGTTTTTACATTTTCATTTTTATTTATTTATTTATGATTTTGTGGATAGCCCGGATGGCTTAGATGACTATTGATCGCTTTGAATCCACTAATGGTGCCGATGTATTAATCGGGTACCATGATAAAACTAAGGGTTAATTAACCCCGTGCCATGATAAATTAATGTAATTAAAGTTTGATTAGGCTAATTAACCCTAAAATGTAACTAATTCAGTTTGCTAACATTTTAGTTTTAGGGTTAAATTAATGAAATTAATCGGACTGCTCAATCCACCGGGATGGTGCTGATGTAGAGGACTGCGCTATGATAAAAACTAAGGGTTAATTAACCCTCGGTGCCAAGGATAAATTAGTGCCATTTTGGGAAAAATGTAACTCAAGGGTTAATTTTTCAGTTTGATTAGAGTGTTAGCAAATCAATAAAGACAAAGAAACCCAAAGACCTATCGAGTACAAAGGAAATTAAACAATAAAATAATTATACCTATTTCTTGAATTTTCCATGATTACCTCCATACCTTCTAGCTTGTTGGCTAATGTGTTGCCCTCAGATTCGATGTGCGAACAACCTTTGATGAAGTCCTACACCAAGTTTTGAAGGATTTGATCAAAATCTAATGCCCATGCCTAAATGACTAAGAATGTCTATGCCTAAAATGTCTAAAAACTAATGAAATTTTCCAATAGTTGCTGCAATTGCTATGAAGGATCTAAGTGTGCAAGTGCGTAAGTATGCAAAGCATCTGGATGTAATAATCTTTGTGTGTATTCAAAAAATGAGAGGAAAATGGCATTTTATAGAAAATGCCATTTCGAATGGACGGATGAGATGAGAGATTGAGAAAATTCCCTAGAATCAATGGTTAAGATTCGAAATGGCAACTCTCAATTAGGGTTAGGGAAAATGCCCAAATGTAGGAATAAAATTTAATTAAATAAATTAACCCAAGATAAGCGTGACAAAATTTTGAGATGAAATTAGGCAAAACCGTAAGATAAGAAGATGGATTTAGGAAAAATCAATTTTAGAAATTACTTGATTTGTAGAAGAATATTTCCATTTTGAATTAAATTAATTCAAAATATGGATTTTGTGGGAGATAAAGAGTAATTGATTTTGAAATTAATTACTAAAAGAAGAATCAGTTAACTATGTGAGACATTTTTAAATAAATGGTTTTATTTAAAAATAAAGAAGTGTCACATACAACAATTAAATAATTAAAAATAATTATTTAATTTAGAAGAAGTGGTTAATTAATTAAATAAATTAGCAAATCTATTTAATTAAAAGAGAGGATTTATGAATTAGTGACATTGAATAAATATATTAAAATATATTTGATAATCAGGAGGACATTAATGACAAAGATTAATTAATTATGAGTTGACTTTAGATAATTAGTGACGCATTAAATAAATATGATTTATTTATTTAATAATCAGGAAGAATAGAAGACTCTGAATTAATTAAATAATTGTGAATTATTTAATTAATAGTTTGAAGATGGGTTAGGAACATAATTAAAGTGTCATAATTATGCTAGGACGAAAAGTGGTAAAATAGTGCTCGCAGGCCTAGGTCATTTTTAGGTGTCTACACTATCCACTAACAGGTCTTCCATTTTGAGTTTCCACAACTCAAAATTTCCACCATTGAGCTTTTCAATTTCTACTCTTCTTGATGTGCTTGCCATCTCAATCTACAATCTAGACTACCTGATTCCTTTGCAAGTCTCCCATTGCAAAATTAGCACAAAAAACCTGTCCTACCCACAAGGATAACACAATTGGCTAGGCTCTGATACCACTTGTAAGGAAAGCTGAGTGGAGAAACGCCTTCCTAATGCCAATTCTTAGAAGAGAAATGTAGATACCTCATTCAATTTCAAATTACAATTCATTAAGATGCACATTTATAATTAACATAATAGACAATTAAAACAACACACACACATAATTGAACACTAGTTTTACGTGGGAAAACCATTACGGGAGAAAAAAACCACACACTAAGCAAAATCTCTTTGTATTATAGTAAATGGAGATTACATAAAATGTTATAGAACTTCTGCTTGCAGGTGTTAATTCAAAGTATCAAACTTAGCAGCACAACATTTCCTTGATCAACCTGGCTTTAATTTAATTCGAACAACACATAGATTCAATGTTATAGAACATACAATGTTGATTCCTAATTCGTTCTGCATTCCAAGCAACACAAGGAACTAGTTAATTTAGTTCCCAAATGATCTAACTGTCAACACTCGTCGACTTGTCGATGAGACTTCATTTAAACTTTGCTCTCTTGCTTAGCATGATCGGGTCCCACCAAGACACATGTGGGCTATCGAGTTACATAGCTCTACACATATCACCATTCGATGAGACAATGCATCATCTCTCACCGAAATAAGGATGTCACTTCGATGAGGGTAATATCACTCCATGTGGTCCTCTCTATAGTCCATCAGCCTATCGAAGAGATTTTCTTCAAGGTCTCAATGAAATCATGAAGTCCCACTGACTAGAGTCACCAACCTTCCATTGGCATGTCGAGGAGACAAGACTCAATGTCTCGACGAAACAACAAAGTCACTTTGATACACTCATCAAAGTTTCGAGGAGACACTAAGAAGACTCTCGCTGAAGTGAACAATTCTTGTCGACAAAGCATACACCACAGTAAAGCAAGAAGTAATATCGGTCCATCGAGGAGACATAGAATAAGGTCTTTCTAACAAAGGAGAGTCAACCCAATAAAGGAACAAACACACAACACTGCTAATAGGATATCAAGCTAGTAATTTGAGGCACGATTTCCAACACAATGAAGTTGGCCATGATTGGAATCTGCATTTGAATCCTGCCCTATGGGCCTATTGAACCAGTATCCGCACACCTACAGGTGCAACCCTATTGTCCTTGGTCTATAGATCAAAAGCCATCTTACCTATTGAGGTCGAGCTTCCATCACTATGAGTGTCACTACAAAACCTAATCACTGATGAAGAGTATAAAGTATCTTGGCTAAATGAGCTAGAATTCTTGGATGAGCATCATATTGATGCCCTTAATCACTTGTAAGTATATCAAAACTGACTGAAATGGAGCTATAACAAGAAGATCAAGTGTCAGTATTTTCAAGTAGGGGATCTTGTCCTGAAGCAGAATTAGAAGAATCTTCCAGATCAGGACAACAAAGGAAAGTTTGAGCCTAATTGGTTAGGTCCCTTTGTCATCACAACAAGTTATGGATTAGGAGCATATCAATTGTCAACACCTGAAGGTGAACCCTTGCAGGAACCAACCAACAACTTACATCTTAAATTTTTTTATGCCTAGTCTTAAAGGGTGTAAATCTAAAAAATCCAAAAAATAAGAAAATGATCAAAAAATCCAAAAAAAATGAGAAAAAGGATTGAAAAAAGTAAAGAAAAACAATCATCCTTTAGTGAAAACCACTTCGGTGGCACTTTGGGAAAGTACCTTGGTGAAAACTTGGAAAACAGGTGCCTTGTGTAAATAAAGCACATCCATCTATTATTTGGCTCTTTATCCTATCATTCCATCCATCACATCTATTCATTGCATCCATCCATCCTATTTATTCCATCGCCCATCTGCATCCCTATCATAACTTGATATTGTGAAGTATTGTATCCCCTTAGTACTACTTGGCATATTCCAAAGATCAGCTTGTCCTACCTATATCGAAGTAATCTATTGCATCACACCTGGGGAATTAGTTATGGATCAAATTGGGTTCTTATATATCTTAAGGTTATTGGAAATCATAATTCAAAAATCCCAAAAACATTTATAAAAAGTTCTTCAAAAAATCCAAAAAAATATTTGCAAAATCTTATATAGCCAAAAATCCAAAAACATCCAAATTCTTGTACAACTAAAATCCAAAAAATTCATAAAATTGTAAAGTCAAAATCCAAAACATCCAAAACATATGAAAAACCCTAAAAAGGTCAAACATCAAAAATCCAAAAATAGTACCATGTCGAACTACATGGTCTCTGTGTGTATAATGTAGGCAAGGCTCATCTTTGATTACCCCCGAGGCCCTTAGGATAGGTCTTTTAAGTTAGGTTCTTGGTCGAAACTCAGAAAACCCCTAAACATTCAAATATCGAAAAAATCTTAAACATTTGTAAAATCTTGGAAAATCCCTAAACATCCAAATATCATAAAACGCAAAAAATATTCAGATAACAGAAAACACAAAAACAATTGAAAATAGAAAACACAAAAAACATTAGAAAACATTCAAAAGACATAAATAACATAAAATATCTTAGAGAAAACCCTAAACAACCTCAAATAATCAAAAACCAAAACATCCACATAAACATTCACAAAGACCAAAAACAACCTCAAAACATTTTCAAAATACCAAAAACATTGAAATATTCCTGAAAATCCAAAACCACCCATCCCATTTTTCTTTCACCCACAATAAACCTTCACCCATAATAAATCAACCATCATCTCCAACCTTTGGCAAAACAAAGAGAAAACAAGTATTGCAAGTTGTAAAGTGAGAATCTAAGTGTCAAAATCTAAAGTCTAGATCATAGGTGAACAAGTCAGTGGAGTTTGTATTAGTGGATTATCATAAACCTCATCCTAATCAAACCATCTAATAACATGTCCAAGGATGTATCCTTTCGACAATGGGAATCAACATCAGAAATCACCTTTGCTATCTTAAACTGGCAAGAGGTATAGATAACACTAACTGTTTGTCTTGAATCTTTTCTTATGATTTATCTTATTGACCCATTCCGAGGACCTCTTGATGATGTATTAATGATTTAGAGAGAAAGGAATGAGGCATCAATCATTATCTTTCATTTTTTGTGCTTGTGGGTATTCTTGTAATATAATCTTGGTGCATACTTGCTTAGTTGTGTAGGGAAGTCATTTGGAGTAGATTGCTGACTATTGCGTATGCTTTGGTCCAAGATATTATAAACTACTAAACTATATTTTGATGAGGTTTCTGTATGTCAAGATGTGAACAAAAACTATCCTATATGTTTGTAGAGTCAAAGTCCATGTCACTAGATACCATACCATCCTAGTTATCAATACCTTGATGCATCGTGTCTATGTGTTATATCAAAAATAAGGAATGACAAAAAATCCCAATCCCAAGATATGAGAAAATCATCATCCATCTCTTGTCACCATCTAATAAAGTCTTGGTGGATCACAGACTTGTTGGACTTTATCATCAAAATCAATGGTGAAATCACTCATCTTATTTCTTATATCTTCTCTTCGCGCTAACTTGATATCATGACAGTAAAAAAAAACATCAATGCATCTATCCTGCATCCACAAATCATCAGCATGCATACATATCATAAACATACATCACATTATCATATCATAAGCATGAACATCTGCATTATTCATACATCATCATCTCATAAAATTGCATATAAAAATGGACAAAAAGAAATACATCCATATCATTTGCATAAGCATAACATCTGCATATCATAACATCCATACCATAACATGTCATAAAAAGACACTGAAAAAAATAAGTGCATCTATCCATTGCATCACACCATACATCCATCATTGCATATCGCATAAACATAACACATAAATAAAAGGAGCACTTCACATCATATTGAATCCGAATCATCTTGTATATACATCAAAAAATGGTGACTGTCATGATACAATATCTGAATTAGTGTATCTTTATATCAATCAAAAATACAATATCCATGAGGATATCAAAAAGGAGCCCATGAATGTATATCTGTATAAATGAATTAGACAAACAATCGAAAAGTGTCTATATAAGCAGGCTAGCCCTGGTGGCCACTCGAATCACCCCTAACTGATGGTTGATCCTCAGCTCTAGGAGGTGCTATGCTCCATTGTGAAGAATCAAGCTCACATCACCTGAGGAACATCATGATGATAGTGCATGCAGTATTATGCAGCCTCAGTCATTGCCTCTCTATATAATCGAGCAAATATAGTATGACCCTGTGATGCAGCTATCAATGCCTCTAACTACTGTCTTAGCCCAATCTCCTAGGCTAGTTGTAGGTCCAGTTGCTACCACAACAGAACCTCATGATCCCTCTAGGAAGTCAAGTCCTATACTTGTTTCTATAGTTGGTCCCTCTCCGCTTGTAACTGGTCTCTCTCAGTAGTGAGAGCCTGTATATGTGCCCTCAACTAAGCATCTGGCTGTGGAGGTGGAGGAGGCGGTGGTGCCCCTGGGACTTGTCTATCATGCTGCCTTGGCTGATGCACCCTAGGTCCTGATGACCCTAATCCTATTGATGCTGCTGGTGTCCACACCTGGCACCTGACCCCTGTCTTGATCTTGATCCTGGCCTCTACCCCATCACCATTCCTCGCCTGGCCTTGGCCATTATCCTCAACCTTTGACCTCTACCGCCTCTACCGGCCATCGTATGCCCTGTTGATCTCTGGCTGTGCATGTAGGTAGCCTAAAACCATGCATCATAGTCAGGTTAAGCTCCACATCCTGAATTGTCTTTGTTGACGATATTGTCCTTGACGGTTTTGATCATTTTGACTGTTCGAAGGAGTATTGGGGGAAGGTGTCAGTGTCGTTGTTGGTCTATTTTGTTGTTGTACCCCTTTCAGAGCCAATACGGGACTTGCGGTCTTGGCGTCTACGACACCATCATTTGTGACATGTTTATTCTTGACCCAATATTTGTTTTTGTCAGCGGGTGGGTTGGTGTTTGTGTTTTTGGAACCATACCTTAGTTCTCCCTTTGCGATGAGGGCTTTCTCAATTTGGACCCCCTTTTCCACTAATTCTGTGAAGGTTGTGCAACAATGTATTTGCAATGCGAATTTGAGGGGCCCTAAAAGTGTTTGGACAAACATGTCAACTTTTTCTCTTTCAGGAATGTCAATGTGACATCGACTAGCGAGGCTTCTCCATTTTTGAAAGAACGGGATAAATGTCTCACCCGACTCTTCTTGTGTGAGATTGCACAAACTAGTGATAGAGGTGTCCATGTCAATATTGTATGCGTAATTTTTTATGAACCTTCTTTTGAGCTCATCCCATGTTTGGATATCTTTTTGTGTTGAAAACCATTCAAGGGCTTGACCCGCCAAACTTTTGGAGAAAAGTCTCATCAAGTATGTGGGTTCGTAGGCGATATCCATACAGTTAGTTGCGAATTTGCGAAGATGTTCAATGGGATTTGTTTTGCCTTTGTATTTAGTGAAGTTGGGTGACACATATCCCGGCGGAAATGCGGGCATACGTAAGTTTGTGTCGAATGGGTACACATCCAAGTCATATGATATTTCGGATTTCCCGCCTGTAATGAGCATGTTTTGCATTTGCTTCGCCATATCCCGCACTGTTGTTTTGAGTTCATCTATGGTGGGGTCATTTACATTTCCATACGTTGAATTGCCTGGTATACCATGTGTTCCCGCGGGAGTATAGATGTATTGTGGCGGTACGGGTTGTTGTGGGACGTATGATGTGTGTTGTTGGTATTGGAAGTTGTGGTTAGGTGCATGTTGATGAGTGTGAACGGTGGATGAGTATGTTGGAATGTGTCCCCCAGCTGTGCATGTCATTATTTGGGGTATGTTGTGACCATGAATGTTATGATGTATTAACGATGTCATGGGTTGAGTTATTTGGCCCTTTTGTGTGAATTGCTGATTTTGCACAAGGGGAACATTGGTATTTGTACCTTGGGAGGTAATGACGTTTGACTGTGTTGTCATGTTCACGTTTTGTTGTTGTCCTTGTATAAAGATACGTCCTATGGCTCCTCCCAAAGGATGTTGTGAACTATTACTGAATGCTTTCGTTGAAGTTGTGTTCATGGTAGTAGATGTAGTTGTCAAGGGGGAGTTGTGATGACTTGATGATGCCCCCGTGGTATTTGTTGTTGTGATAACAGGAGGGTTGGAATAATTTGCCGATGGTGTCAGGGAACCAAAAGTGGTTGTGTTTAATTGGGGTAGTGTCGTGGATGTTGTGGATGATTGTGATCCCCCAAGAGACGTAGTGTTTATTGTATTGGAGATGTTTGGGATGTTGGATGTGGTATGCAATGTCGTTGTGTTAAGAGGGATGGTGCTTGTAGTATTTAGGATTTGACCACTGTGCGAGGTGTTGTGAACATTGTTGGCATTAGGATCATGTAGCGAGTTACTGTCAAATCCTGGTGGTAACCTAGCTCCTTCACTCAAGAGCATAGCTACGAATCTGTCCCTGTCGTGGCGCGCTATTGTTTCAGCCAACTGATAGACTTCTGGGTCTTGTGTCAATGCTTCTATGTGTTCTTGAAGGAGTTGACCGTTTTCATCTCTTTGCATGTAGCGTTCGAATGAGTTGTTAGGTGGGGATTGTGTTGTCATTGGAAGTTGATTGTCTAGATTGGTAAAGGGATCATTCACGGTCCAGTTTGAGTCATGTGGAGGACTGTTGGGATCTTGCCTAAAGTTTTCCATTTGTCTTTTGCGCTTTTGAAGTCTGGTTTCGACCATAAATGAGATTGCTCAAAGGGGATGTCCACTAAATGCAAGTATGACACTAGGTGAAATCTAAGGTTCAAATTGACGACTAAAATGACCACTGTTTTTGGATTTTTGCGAATAAGGTATGCAATGTGGATGCAATGTGAAATGAGGCTATCTAAGCACTTCTAGGCTTGAACTTTGTTTTCGATTTGGACTGCTAGAGGACTTTGTTGTTAATGACAAGTTGACAAGAGGACTAATGAGTCTTCCTAACTAGACTTTTGAGTTGGAAGAAATCTCACAAAAGAGGACAATGACTAAAAGAATGTTTGATAACTTGGTCCAAAAGGATCTAATTTCAAAAACAATGATTTTGCCAAGGGGTGCTTAAGATTCCTAAGTATGCAAGATATGAGCCTAGGAACAACATAATGTTGAATGTATGATACTAAATGGGGTGAGGTATGAAACCTAAGGTGATCAATGCAAGCTAAGGGACAAAACTTTGAGCAATTTCAAATTGGGTTGCTGGCAGAATCCTTCTAATGACAGAGTTTGACAGATGGTTGACAGTTTGGGGGTCTCTGGTTTCGAGTGTGCAGTTTTAAAAATTTTGACAGGAAAATGCGTCTCAGTTTGGGAATTGCGTCTCGGTTTAGCAATTGCGGTTCAGTTTTTCACTTGCGGCTTTCTGGCTGTTAGATGCAACTCGGTTTAACAGATGCGACTTTCGGGTTGACAGATGCGTCGCGACGCATACAGATGCGTTGTTATAAATGTCAGATGTGGTTTATCAGAGCAGTTGAGTTACAGAATGTCAGTTGCGGTTCGACAGATATGACAGTTTTGTTTCAAAGTGATTTTCGTGGTATGTTGATGGAAGTTTTTGATCTGTTTGATGACTGTTTTGTTTGGACTGTGACAAAACCAGAATGCACTTGACAAACACAGCGTTTTAAGGGATAACCAAACACACATGAGATAAGCACAATCCTAGAAAGGCCACTAGGCCTTGGGTTTGTATACTTGATATAGCCCACCAATTGCCGGTTGGTGATAGACACCTTTCCTTCTGAGAGGCGGATGGCAGAATTTGAGTGGCGTGAAACCACCTCAGAAGCTCATTAGCGTCGTTGAGCACACCAAATTCCAGTTCATTGGGTAGTGACATCCCAAAATTGCTATCTACCGCCGGGGATCAGTAGTGGAGTAATCTTCGGGCGATCGGCCACTTTGCACTATATCAAGCAGCGACCAATAGAAACGGTTGGACACTAAGACAAGAGGTGTTTAATTCGAGCATTCCGTTCGTGGGGCGTGATCCATGCAGCGAGAGTCCCCTTTCGGATCCATCTCGTCGGAACCACGCTCGTGATTCTTGGGCTTTCCCCAAGAACCCACTTTTCTATACCGGCTGGAAGTCCCTCGGTGTCAGAGTGCTACCGGTCTGAGTCGTCCTGGGGTGAGTACTTTTTCCCACCAGAACAGGCCCAAGTTCTAGAGTCGGTAACCATTTCTCTTACACCCAGGATCGCACGAATGCGCAAGGGGAGAGGATACTCCGATATACCGAATCATGAAGGGTAAAATAACAATAAAGGAATGGGTCTGGTTTTCTGATCACAAGGTTTTCACCAAGTGAGAGCATACTCACCTACCACTCCACAAGCACACTCAAGCATGAAAGACATGATTCGTTTTAAAAGCACCAAATTCAAAGTTTGCTAATCTAGGAATAAACAAGCACACTGTTTCTTTTCTCCTTCTTTGACATGCGAATCTGCAAACATTGAGTTAGTAGTCTTGTATGTGTTGGTCTTGGACACACGAAAAAGGATCGCCACACGCTACAAGAAACTATTAGTAACACAAAATATCTAATCTGGTTAACATGCAGGAATAACCAACATAGAAAAAGACAGAAAACAGAAAACCAGAAAACAGAAACAACTCGAAATTCGGCAATTAAAATCTAAAAACTGACAGAAAAAGTTTACCAGGAAAATGCGGTGCGATATTACCAGACAGATGCGGCTCGGTTTATCAGATGCATCGTTCTGTTCTGCGAATGCAGCTTGGAATGTCAGTTGCGTCTCTGTAATCGGCAATTGCGGCTTGTCATAACAGTTGCGTCGTTTCTGTCAGTAGATGCGTTGTGACGTTTGCGGCGATCCGTACCAGTTGTCTGCAAAACAACAGAAAACAACAAAAAAAAACTCTACGAAAACAGAAAGCCACTACCAAAAAGGATTAGTGATAGAAGATCTAATCTTATTGAATCATGCAGGAATAAAAACCGAATGCAGAAACACATACGATTAAACAACCCGAAATCCGAAAATAAAAACCCCAAACTGGAATGAAAAATGTTATACCAGACGGATGCAGCGCGAGTTTCGAATGCGGCTTTCGGGTTTTCAGATGCGGCTCAGGAATAACGGATGCGTCGTTATGGGAATCAGTTGCGTTGTGACATGTCAATTGCGGCTCTGCTATTGTCGGGTGCGTCGTGACGCATATGATGCGTCACACTGTTTTTAAAAATGTTGCGGCGATCCGTACTTGTACCTGCAAAACAACAAAAAACAACAAAAAAAATGTACGAAAAGCCGAAATAACAACGTCGGGTTCACCAATGTAATCAAGGGAAAATCCTAAAATTATTATTAAGTGGGGTTAGCACAATAACAATAAAATTCATATGAAGTAACAAAGTACAAAGGAAGTAATATGAAGACAAAAGGGATGAAGTTACCCTAAATCTCCACCTTCCATGATTAACCTTTGTTACACCTCCTAGCTTGCAGATAAATAAAAATGCCCTCGGATTTATGTGAGCAACTATGACAAAATGACTAAGCCCTATGCAAGTGTTGAAGGATTTGCAGAAAATAAAATAACTCTACAATGGACTAAAATGCCTATGACTGTAAGTGACTATGACTATAAGATTAGTAGCACAAATTGAAACCTAAACATGAGAGACTAAGAGTGCAAGAAGTCAAGGGAGCTGAGGGAGGCAAATGAGAACAAAATTGCCCTTTTATAAAAACTGCAATTTTGAATGTGTGGCCAGGATGAAAAGATGACAAGAACCCTAAGATCAATACTTAAGATTGAATGTTGCTGGGTGCATTAGGGTTAGGTCAAAATTAGGGCAAATGATAAGGATGAAGGGTGGAGATTGAATTATAACATAATTCAATCAATGGTCGAAATTAAATGAGAAGTCAAAAGTCAAGAATTAAATTGGAAGATAAGGCTGGCACGGACAAAGAGGTTACTGGAGAAGTTAAATAATAAAATTTATTTACTCTAGCTGACCAGTAAATAATTAAATAATAAAGATATTATTTAATTATGGAGGGATGTGACAAAAGAATTATTTTGAATTTAAATAACGATTTTAATTCAAAATTCAAGAGAATTGGCTAAATTAAATAAATCAAATTTATTTAATTTTAGTAAGAGAAACAGCTAATGAATAATTAAATAATTAAATTAAAATTATTTAATGATAGTGGAAAGTGGACAATTAAATAAATCAAATTTATTTTAATTTTTTAGAAGAAGGAGGACTTAATTAGTGGCCGTAATTAAATAAAATAAGATTTATTTAATTAATCAAGAACATAAAATGACGAAATTAAATCAATTATGAAATTTATTTAAT
>VDFB02281492.1:577996233-578336685 GCA_007258455.2 Sequoia sempervirens | reverse complement strand
ACCAACACATTGCACTTGGATCGAAAGAGGAATTCAAACTTCTCTAGATAATCAACCTCATTTGTGCAAGGTTCCACACCTTGAGGTCATTTCCATTATGTCATTAGAATGTTGAACTCCATGTTCAACAGGGTTTGATTTCATGTGACAATTGTTTTTGGCATGCTCAGTGGGAACACTTTCTCTTCATTGTGGAATTTGGTGTTTTCTCCAATGCATATTTCTTTTTCAGGCATGTATCAACTCCGAGATAAATGTGTTGGTTCAAGCAGCTCAGTTTTACTTCATTTTTTTGAGGGGGTGGTGCTCTTCAACATTTCAATCTTTGGAGGCATTCTTCAAGCACCTAGTGACTCTATTCATATCTACTAGTTCAAGCAATGTTAGTTTTACTTCATGCTATTAAGGAAGTGGTGCCTTCTTCAATATTTTAGCCTTTGGAGGGAGTTCTACAGGCACCTGGTGACTCTGTAATATCCATTTTTGGGTGACTCGAATGGTATGTACCCAAAATATCTAGCTGGGAAATCCTCTACTTTCCTTTTAAATTTTTAAAGTGTTTCATGTCCTTCCCATGCATAACGATGTCCAACTATAATGGAAACCATATGTATATTCCCCCATACCATGAAAATTCCAACTTTTCTCCTCCCAATCAGAAATATCAAGTTGGTTATGCCTCCTCTTTCATTTCATAAAACCCTACTACTATGGGTTTGCAATCTCAAAATGCTTTCCACACACCCCCCTTCTCAGTCTTCTTAGACATCTACATATTCCTACCAACAACCCAAAGAGACTCATTATTTTTTAAATCAACTTTGTTTATCTCCATGTCAACCCCAAAGTTTTGGTAATATAAGTGAAAGTAAAATTATAATCATGTTGCTATATTTCAATAGGTAGCTAGATCATATTTAGAGACAACAAGAGTTTGACCAACAATAGGAGGAGTGGGCTAAAAAAATCCTATCAAGTGCAACAAGATTGTTTCCCACAATAGGATAAACTTGTCCATCAAAATCACTATCCTCAGCAACAAAATATAGAGGCTAAATGGAGATATGAGTAGCAGTTGGAGGTTCAAAGAAGGTAATAAGAGAAGTATACACCAAAGGAAACTACTAGGCAAGAGCAACTTAGACTTACCCTTGCTCTAGCACAAATTCCTGAGACTCAAGCAACCCCTTGTGTGCCTATTTTTAGGTAGGTAGGTCCCCATTAGTCCCAAAATAGCTTGCTAAGGAGGAGGTACATAAGCATAAGTTTGTGAGTTTCAAGAATCCTAATAAGCATCTTGAAACCCCTATTCACTTCTTGAGCCATCAAGAAAATATCCTATGTTGGAGATCCCAAGTTTTGAGAGCCTCCATTCCTCACAAGAACCCATCCTTGAGGAGGCTTATCTTTTTTCTCATACTGAGCAGCCCCTTCCAGAGTTTCCACAAGAGTTCCAATGCCCTTTTGACCATTTTTCTCCCTTATTTCTATTCACTCTTTAAAGGTGGACCTATTGTATGGGATCGTAGATGGTTAGAAGAATGAAAGAAGGGTATATTCCAGGCTAGGCGTGAAGAGGTGGTTACTAAAGAGCCTTCTTATGCTCTAGATAATGAGTGTCTTGGTTTGCTACAACAAATAGTTGAAGATGACCAGTGGTATTAGAAAGACACTAAATAGGTAAAGGAAATTGATGCAATATAGGAATCAATCCTCTCATTTGATTTCCCCCCTTGGTTTGTTGAAGACAAGGATGAAATATCACCTATACCTACATTAGCAAAAGCCTCTAAGTAGCTTGGGTTAGGTTTGATGGATGAAGACAACTCCAAGGTTTTGGAGCAACAAAAAAAAAACATGTTTACCCTCTTCCATAGTGAAGAAAACTTCCCTATTTTTTGCGGTTTATAGTTTGGAGGTGGAGGACCTTTTCTAGGATGAATTAGAAGCTTTTTGTTAAAGCTTGGATGTCATACCTTCATCCCAAAAAGAAGAGCTTTGTGGGTAGCAATATAAGAGTGAGAAGGAAGTAGAAGATGTGGTAGCCAATTCTTGCCAAGAGTATGTTTTTGTTGCAACTAGTTGCCAAGAGGAAATTAAAACAAAGATACAACTTGAAGAATTCAGTTCTTCACCTGAAGTGTCTCACAAATCTAAGGTATGTGTTGACGACGTGTGCATCAATACAAGTAATTTTGATGTATGTTGGTTTTCTTCTATCCCTGAATGTAGCAATGTTGAATATGAGGTCTTCATTTGAGATGAATATGTGACCTTTGACATAAGGGATAATGTGAATGAGTTAGAATTCTTCACATGGGACCAACATGTTGAAAAATACACCATTGAGAAGCCACACATCTGCTTGGAGAGTGATGCTCATATTGCTCAATTTGATAGTATGCCTAAGCTTCAAAGCTTTTGATTTGAGTTGCACGAATAAGAGATTCCTTGTGTAGATTGAAAAATAGGCCCAACATACTTTGCATCACCATGTGAGCTAGAAAAATTCCCTTTTTTTAGTTCATGCAATAAGGAGGTCAACAATCATGACATTGGCCTATCCTTTTGTGAGGAGAATCCTCTTCCCTCTATAGAAGGTTTTCTCTTGGATGTTGGCCTATCTTAAGAAAAATTCACCCTTGTTGTTGTATGTTTACTTGAGGCACCACTGTTAGATGAATATGACACTTGCATCATATGGTTCCCCTACAATGGAAAATTTTACAGTGAATGATCCTTCACCTTGCAGGTATCTTGTGTAGCTCCATGCATGATAGTAGTGGTTTTTCAGAAGTTGTAGCTGGGTGAGGTTTACAACTATGGTCTTAGGGAGATCAACTCTTTCATAAGGTTCATCTTTGACAAAGGAAAATTTCCATTTTTTCTTCCTTTTAGTTTCATGTACATATTATAAATATATTTCTTTCCATGAAGTGATTTTACACACCCTACATTCTCCTTAAGGGAATGTATGTCCCTATTTTCCATGCTTTTCTCCAAGTGCAAGATTGCACATGTTTTGTTTTTCTTTTGTTAGGCCCAATTGTTGAAGAATTATCATGAATCTATGCCCAATGGACTGATAAGGCCCTTGGATTTTATGATTATCAGGCAATCATCCCGTATAAATCACCATAAATGTTGAAATTTCATGCCATCCTTAGATGAACCATCATTAATAACTGACCTAAGAGATCCTATTTTTGAGCTTTCAAGTTTTTGCTTACCTTCCTTTTGGCATACCTTCTCCATTGCTCCCACTCCTCTCTTTCACCCTTTTGCCTACCATTTTCCCCTAAGTTTTTTGAGTTTTTTCCATCGGCCTTACCCTTTAACCCTTACTGCTCTCTCTTCACAAATCTTAAGCTTTCCTTCCGACCCCTGAAGTCCAAATGAAGCCTTCGTGATTTTGCTTAATTCTTCATCCTTCAAAATTTCGAGTGTTGGGTTTTTGTCTTACCTTTTATCACTTTCTTTGGATAATACGTAATTCTTCAACCTAATCCTCGATCCCCAAAAAACTTCTTAGTCTTTTGAGCATTGGGTCGTCGACTTTCCACTTTGTTCTTTCTCCCAACCTTGATGGCTTCCATTCAAATTTTGGTTGTCAAATATTTGGATGTTGGACATCGGGCTTTCCCCTTACCTCTTATATTTATTTAGTAAGAGGGATATCTTCCCCCGATCCCCTAAAACCCTTTTGGCTGTCAGGAATCTACATTTTAATTTATCTCTTACCTTCATTATTGTAAGAGGTAACGATTCATCTCAACCTCCATTCTTTGATAGCTCCTTTCAGACATTGGGCTTCAATCCTACCTTTTACCTTTTTTGTCTCTACAATAAGGTGTAAGCCTCCTCCCCAAATTTTGATGTCCGACAAGGGGAACCATCTTTAGATTTCACGGTTCGCTCCTTCAACTTCCTTCTTCCTACTTTCCTTTGGTATGAAATAAGCGGTATGCCTGAAGTTTGATGGTTTGATGCCAACAATGAAGTATAAAGTATGAAGCAGGCTTGATGCCCGATCCCTGATGAAGATGCTCTTTAGTGGATCCAAACCATTTAATTCATAGAAAATGTTTTCTTTCAGGCCCGATGCTTTGACCAGTCAACAAATTTGATGTGTTTTTTCGAGCGATGACATTAATGCTCCATAAACCCTTCTAAGTGGCATGTCTTGATTCTAGGGCTTCAAGGAAATCATTTATTGTATCCTCCTGACTTCTCCAAGTGGATTTTATGGGTTCCCATGCTCATTTAATACTATTGTTGACCATTTTGACAGACCCATTCCCTAATCATGATTTTCATGGGATGGCTCCATCCTTTCATGCACAAGCTTCATTGCTAACCCTAGCTAAGTTAGGGTTTGGTTTGTGGTCATCCAAGTTATGCCTGATCTATAAAGGCAAGAATTGTATTCATTCTAAGGGTTCTTCCTTGAGATCCTCCAAGTTTTTTCTTTGGTAGACTTATGTGTTTTGCATCTTTGCAACTATAAATATTAGTTGTTGCCTCTACATCAATGAAATTGATTAAGCTTTCCTCTTCTCAGCTTGGTTATGTTTGTGTATTTTCATTACCTACATATCTAAGTGTTTGTTCTCTCTTTCCATGCATACATGTTTGAGTTAAAATTGTGTACAATTGTTGCTTGATAATATCTCTTTCCTTCCAACACTTTGTCAAATCCTAACCTCCATGTTTTCCTCTGGGAATCAACCAAATAGAGATATGTGTGAGTCCCCTAGACCCTCTTCAATGGCATTTTTGTGAAATATCATCCAGAAAGAAATAACTTTTCTATCTTGGTGTACCACCTCCCATTTCCCTTTCATGCATTCCTTCCTACCCTTTTCCCCTATGAGTTGTTAGAGTAGGGTAGTGGTAGGATTTCATGTGTTGGGTTAGACCAACACATTGCACTTGGATCGAAAGAGGAGTTGGCCTTCCCTGAAGACTTGACCTCATTTGTTCAAGGTCCCACATCTTAAGGTCATTTCCATTGTGTCAATGGAATGTTGAACCTGTAGACACATAAAAATGACCTAGGCCTGCAAGCCTTATTTTTCATCTCTTTTGTCCTAGCATAATTATGACATTTTAATTATGTCCTTGGCCCACCTTCAAATATTAATTAAATAATTCATAATTATTTAATTAATTCATGTTTCTTTATTACTCTTGATTATTAAATAAATAAATTTGATATTATTTATTCAATACGTCACTAATTGTCTAAAGTCTTTCTTTAATTAAATAAATTTATTAATTTATTTAATTGTCTTCATTCTTTATTTCTTCTTGATTATTAAATAAATATGATTTATCTATTTATTTAATATGCCACTAATTATTTCTTCTTCTAATTAAATAGATTTATTAATTTATTTAATTATTAATCACATTCTTTAAAATTAAATAATTATCTTTAATTATTTAATTGCCTCATTCAAAATGTCCCTCATTTTAAATAAAATTAATTATTTAAAATGACCTCACATTATTAACTGTCACTTCCTTTTAGTAAATAATCTAAAAAGATTATTTACTCTCATACAAAATCCACATTTTTGAATTAATTTTAATTCAAAATGGTAATCTTCTCCCATAAATCAAGTAATTGAGCAAATTCTCGATTTTCCAAAACTGCTTTTTCTGTCCAGTCTTTATCTTCTTGATTTTTCAAATCTTGTAAATCAAGCAATCTTTATCTTCTTGATTTTCGAAATCTTTATCGTTTTGGATAATTGTCACATTTATTCTCAGCTGCCAATTTGATTTTCTCAAATTGAATCTTGGTCGCTCACTTCAATTTTTTTCCCTAACCCTAATTATGGGTTGTCACACGCAATCTTGACCTCTGATTTTAGGCTTCCGTCAACTTTTAATCTATGTTTTCCATACAAAAATGCATTTTCTATAAAATGCCAATGTTTCTCACATTTTTGGACTACTTACAACTTACTACGCATATACTTGCATTTCTTAGCAATTCATTACTTTGGCATACTTGATTTCAGTCTTAGACATTATAGTCATTTTCTCATAGGCATAGGCATTTATACTTCATTTGGAATTATTTTAATGCTTTCTATTTGCATAATAACATAGAATTTAGTCACTTTAAATCCTTCAAAACTTGTTTAGGACATTGTCTTTGTTATCAAATTGCTCACATACTCGATCTGAGGGCAACTATTACATCTGCAATAGGTTAGAAGGTGGTATGGAAGTGAATAAAGAAGGTTTCACGAATTATCTGGTATAATCATTTTTATTATTTATTTAGCTTTCATTTTACTTCATAGGTTATTTGGGTTTTTATATTGTTGATCTAATCATGCTAACCTATTTGAAAAAATCCCATTGATACATTGGTGAACCCGACACATTTAATTTTTTTTGTAGTTTTCATATGGTTTTTTATTTTCTATTGTTTTTTTAGGTACACAGGTATGAAATGCCGCATTTGATGATCTTCGAGCCACATCAGATGCATCGCAATGCATTCGCAGGTTAAAACAACACAATCACTTTGATGTGCCACATACGCAGTCTAGAAATCCGCATTTGACAGACTAAGACACATTCACAGTTTCAAACGACGCATCTGATATTTAGGTTGCATCTATTTTTCAAAAACCAGAATGTAGAATTGAGTTGTATTTGCTACACATAGCGATGCATTTGCTCTAATGTGACACATTTTCCTTGTGATATTTCTTTTCATTTTTGCATTCGGTTTTTCCAGATTTCCTTTTGCATTCATATTTTTCTTTTCTACATTCTACCTAGGATAGGTGTTTTTGGGGTTACTAATCTTTGTTCACAGCGTGTGGCACCAAGACTATGTGGATAGAAGACATTTTGCTAAAACTACTAACTTGTGGTTTTGCAGATTCATTTGTCCAAGAAGTTCCCATTTGAAAACATTGAGCTTGTTATTTTTTTTAGAATAGAAAATATTTCATTTGGTGCAGTTAAAAAAGAACATGTCTTCTATTCTGTCTGATTGTGTTTGGGGTGGTAGGTGACTATGCTCTCACCTTGTGCAAACTAGGTGATAAAAAAACTAGACCCATCCATTTTGTGTTTACCTTGACTCAATAATTGTAGTATTCTCTCCCCTTGCACACTGGTGTGATCCTGGGTGTAAGAGAAACGGTTATTGACTCTAGAAATTGGGCCTACCTTGGTGGGAAAAAGTACTCACCCCAAGGAAACTCAAACTGGCATTGGAGCTAAATCCAAGCTACCTCTGACTGGTATATAAATGTGAATCCTAAGGGAAAGCCTAGGATTACGAGTGCTGATGTGTCATATGGACCAAGTAGTACTCCCCAAAACCTTGTTGAGCATAACCACTTCAGGCTGGAGTGCCTCCTAAACAAAGATTAATCTTGTGCCCCATGTATGGCCACTCGAATGGGGGTCCTAAATTAAACACCTTTGTGTAGTAGCCAAAAACTTCCTATTTGCTAGTGCAACACTAGTCGGTGTGAAGGCATCTACATCTTCACAGTCTTTAGTAGAGGTGATCAATCTGCCATGAGAGTTTCATGGGGGTTGGAAGCTTGGTTGGCTTGAGAAGAGAGTGCACTGTAAGGGGGAGCCCATGTAGCCAAACTTATGAATTGACACGCTATCGATATGCGGTTGGGGAAACCCATGTGGAATCTAGTGGATATTGTCCTGGCTTAACCATAGGATTGTACTTATTCTCTTTTGTGTTTGGTACCATTCAAAATATCATTTTTTCCAAGTGTTTGCTACATACTGGAACAAAAAAACAACATTCACACATCTTGAAACAAAGAGTCAACTTTGAACAATTCAGGTTTTGACCAAAACATCAATTTTTTTTGACTTTTTGCATCCTACAATGTAATTGATAAAACACATTCACTGTGCTACAATGCATTTGATAGTCTTTGCAACACATCTTCTTTGCTAAATCACATTTTCTGCTCTAAACACCACATTTTCCTATCTTGCACCTCATCTACTATTTATAAACCCACATACGACATTGTAAGCCGTATTTGCAATCTGAATAACTAGATTTGATAAATTGCACCGCATTTACAGTCTGTAGCGCCACATCTGATAATTGCAACACATTTGCTACCTGAAACGATGCATTTTCCTGATGGAAATTTAAACCCTATCACAGACTAGAATCCAAGTCCAAACATTTTAGCTTGTTGTCAAACACAGTTTTCCAGAAGTCTCTTTTAGAATCCAGAACTGAAATTGCTCAAAACATCCATCATTTGCATTCAATCGCTTGCATTTTGACCATAGGTTTAAATTTCCAAATTTTAGTTGCATTCCCTAGGCATCATAATCATCATTTCTTGCATAAATTTTTCCTTAGGGGTCATCTTAGTAGACTTTGGATTAGGCTAACTCACCATACTTTACAAAACCATTGTTTTCAAAAGTAGGTTATCTTGGGACTTAGTCATTATTACTCTTTTCAGTCATCCTTTTCGTGAGAACTTCCAACTCAAAAGTCTAGTTAGGAAAGCTCACTAGTCATTTTGACCTTGTCACTTGATCCCATTAGCACATCCTTTGATAACCAAAATCAAGACATAAGTTAAGCTTAGAGTGGTTAGGAAAACCTTTCTCCAAGTATTGTCCATCTTAGTCCTCATTTTGAACCTAGACTTTGCATAAATATTTTCCATCCTAGTCCACGGTTTGCACTTACACTTCACTTTAATATTTTCCATTCTAGTTGTCATTTTGAACCTAGACTTTTCATTAATCATCTGCTTAGTCAAAATTTTGCACCTAGACTTTTTCTTAATAGTGTCCATCCTAGTCCTCATTTGGCATTTTGACCTTGACAACCTTGTCATCTTGCATTAATCATTTCCTTAGGCAAATGTCATTATCACCTTGCATTGACATCCTCCAAAAATACAAAAAAATTAGGGTCATAACTTGTCATCTTAGTCTTCATTGTCCTCTGGCATTAGTCATTTTCTTTAGACAACATTATCATATTGCATCCCTTATTGTCAAAATCCAAAAACATAGTCTTGCATTGCCATCCTTTATCCAAAAAATCCAAAAACATAGGCTAGTGTCATCCTTGCATTTAGTTGTCATTCTCATCATCGTCATTTGAGCAATTCCCTTTTATGGTTGAGACTAGACTCCAAAGAAGGAAAAGACAAATGGAAAACTTTGGACAAGATTCGAATTCCAATATTAACAATCACACTTATGACCCAAATTGGACTTTTGATGACCCCTTTAACAACAAGAACACCCACCCTCTCATGAGCATGCCATCCTATTCAAACAACCCCTTTGAACCATTCTTACGTAAGGATGAATACAAACAAATACTTGAGGAAAACCTAGAGGTAGAAGCACAAGATCGAGAGGTAGCCTCCTTTGTAGAACAAATGGTCTTATATGATAGAGACAAATATTTGGCCACACTTTTAAGTCAAGGAGCTAAATTACCACATGGATTTGACATAAATACTTTGAGATCGAAATCACCTGACCCTAATGTCAACAATTCCAACAACATGACTAATAATAGTCAACCTCAAAAAAACACAAGCAATACCTTTTTTGAGAAAACCTCGCAAACTATCACAAACACCACTAGTGCTACCTCCAATAATCAAAATAATTCCAATACAATCAACGCAACATCTATTGGAGGAACACCACTCATCTCACAATCCTTTCCAATGATGTCCACAATATCATCACAATCTGTTGGAAGCACCTTTGGGTCCTTAGCAATGTGGGAAAGTTATTCCAATCCTTTATTCACCACTACAGTTAATGCCATGGGGGCATCATCTAGCCATTCAAATCCCCCACTTATGACTACATCTAGTACCATGACTGCACCCTCATCAAACCATCTCATTGGTGCTTCATTTAATCCCTTGGGAGGAAATAGATGATGTGTCTTTATTCAAGGACCACAACCAAATGTTAACACATCAACACAATTTAACGCCAATCCCTCCCAAGGACAAAACATGAATATTCCCCTTGGACAATCCAGACAAGGCAATCAAAACAAACAACCTATGGTAGCATTCAGAACATAAAACATTCATGGTCACCATATTCCCCAAATTTCAACTCAAATGGCTAGGGGACACATTCCAAAATATTCATCCCATATTCACACTCACCAAAATGTCCCCAATCAAAAATTTCAGTACCAACAACACACAAACCAAAACACATCATGAATTTCACAACAACACATCCCTCAATAGAACACCAACATCTACTCACAACAAATGGGGACCCATGGTGTACCAATCACTACAATGTATAGTACCAAAAATAACCCTATAATTGATGCCCTGCAAGCTAAGCTAATGGGTTTAGAAAAGACTATAGAAAATATGCAAATGTCCGACAAGAAATTGCCACTATCATATGACTTATCCCTATATCCCTTTGACACAAACTTATACATGCCGCCATTTCCTCTGGGATATGTGTCACCAAATTTTACCAAATACAGAGGAAAAACAAATCCTATCAAACATGTCCGAGAATTCGCGACGAACTGTATGGACATCACTTATGAACAAATGTACTTGATGAGACTCTTTTCTAAAAGTTTTGCAGGTCTTTCCATTGAATAGTTCTCCACTCAAAAGGATATCAAAACATGGGATGAACTTAAACAAAAATTCATAAAAAATTATGCGTACAACATTGACATGGATACCTCCATCACTAGCTTATGGAATCTTACACAAGAAGACGCTTGTGAAATGTTTATCCCATTCTTCCAGAAATGGAGAAGTCTTGCAAGTCGTTGCCACATCGACATACCTAAAAAATAAAAGGTTGACATGTTTGTCCAAGCACTTTTAGGCCCCTTAAAGTATGGATTGCAAGTTCATTGTTGTACAACTTTTACAGATTTAGTCGAAAAGGGGGTCCAAATTGAGAAAGCTCTTATTGCAAAAGGAGAGCTAAAATATGGTCCTAAAAACACAAACACAAACCCTCCCACTGACAAAAATAAGTACTGGGTCAAAAACAAACATGTTACCAATGACGGTGTGGTTGATGCTAAAGTTGTAAACATGATGGGTCCTGTATTGGCTCTAAAAGGGGTTCAGCTGCCAAAAAAACCAACGACGATACTGACACCCCCCACCAATACCACCCCAAACAACCAAAATAGTCAAAATAGTCAAAGTCAAGGACAATACCGTTAGACAAGACAATTCCCAAAAAGACGAGCATACTCTACTTTGAGAGAACCAATTGAGGATGTCCTTAAGAAGCTCCTCCAAAACCGTCTCATCACACTTGAAGAACCTAAGCCATATGACCCAGGGAAATTTAAACCATCATGGTGGAATGACAATGCTTTTTGTGATTACCACCAAGCTAAAGAACATAAGACATCATCTTGTCGACAACTCAGAAATATTGTGCAAGACCTTATTGAAAGTCGAATAATTGAATTGAGTGGGCCACAATTTCCATCAAATGTTGACCATACCATTCATAAGAATCCACTATAGGACCATGGTTCTAACAACACCTCCACATCAAGTCCTAAGACCAACAATAGTCAAGCTAGTTATGCTAGCGCCAAGTATGACTATTTAGGTGGACCTATTATTAACAATGTCTGAACTGACAATGAATACATCAATACCATCATAGTCAAAAGAGCACCTCAATGCAGTGCCACTACTCAAATTGGCAAGGTCACCATAGCTGGTCTGCCTCTTGCTAGGCAACCTAAAATCACCATACCTGCTCCATCTCCTAAACAACCACAACCTAGCTCATCCACAAAGCAGTGGCAACCTAAGAGTGAGTTTAACCTTATCGATCAATTAGGCAAAACCCCTGCACAAATTTCCATACTTGAGTTGCTTTGTATTTCTCCCACGCATAAGGCTATATTGGATAAAACCCTTTAAAAGTCATTTGTCCCTAAGGACATGTATGTCAACCAATTTGAAACCATGGTGGGATACCTCACTACACCTCACCATGTCACATTTTCTGATCAAGATTACTCATCACCCAAGACCAACCATAACGATGCATTACACATTGAAACTTTCATCCATAAGCACAAGGTCAAAAGAGTTTTAGTAGATGGTGGAGAAGGATTGAACATATGCTCCTTAAAACTAGTTAAGGCTCTAGGATTTTATGATGCATGCATAGACCCTACAAAGAGCATAGTTATAAAAGAATATGATGATGAAGAACATTCTTCTAGAGGCATTATTTCTCTTCCTATCAGAGTTAGACTAGTCATTATGGACATAACTTGCCAGGTCCTGGATCTAGAATTACCTTACAACATCTTGCTTTGCCACCCATGGATTCATGCCCTAAAGGCCGTCCCCTCCACATATCACCAATGCTTGAAATTCCCATTTGATAGCACATAAATCATCATATATGGAGACCCCGACCCTTTTCAATATTGTACCAACCCAAGGGATGTTTCTAAAAATTGAGTTCCCATCAATCAAGAAGCGCCAAGCCCTTCTTCTTCCAAATACATTGACCCATCCACATTCACATTATCATCCATTTCCACTCCTTCTACATCTTCTGCCATGCCATCATCTTCCTTGCTTCCTAAAGTTGAGTCTAATGTCAATATCCAGGATGTAGGCTATGGAGAATTCAAACTAAGTATGGCATATTGCATCACAAATATACCCAAGTCTCCTCAGATCTATGGTCGGTCGTGTTTTAGAATGGAACCTAAAGTAATTTGAAAAGTTCCATCAAATTTTTTTTTATAAGATGGGGAGACATGAACAACGAAGACATCACCAACATATTAGGATGGATCTACAAAGAAATGGAAGCCTTACCTCCATTACTAGTCCATATATATGACAAAGACTATTACATGATGAAGGAAAAAGGCTACAGCGGTACTAGTGGCCTTGGTAAGAACAAAACAGGACTGCAAGAACCTTTGATGTTGTCTAAAAGACCAAAAATTCTTGGATTAGGGTATGGATTGCCTGATAATGACGATCGACATACCAATGAACTTTTGAGTGAGAGCGTGCATGCTTCGGAAAGTGTCAAGATTGTTAAGGAAACCTTTACCGAAACTGACTCCCATGAGTGGGAATGTGGCTCCCAATGATCCCTAAGTGAATGTTGTCTTGATGACTTGTTCCTTGAACTAGGAAAGCTTTCCTCTAAATAAATATTTTGGAAAATGTTCAAAATTGATCAAGCACCAGACAATGACAATCCTAAAATACAAAGAAAATGAGAAAATGGGGATCGAATCTTTTTCCTAAGGAACAACAACAAGCCAAAATTCTCTTCCAATACCATTGACGCTCATTAGGACATGCCTACCCAACCATCTGAACCGAATAGACATCATTCAGATCCATCTGAATTACCACATGACATTGACAACCATGACTTTGACTCCTTCATTCCCTACTTTACCAATGAGTATGACACAAGTGAAGGAGAATATTGGATAGAGCCTGATGTGGAATTGGATGATGAAAACTTCATTTTCAATGTCTTTGAATCCGTCTGCATGATTTCTACATCCTCCTCAAAATTCACCAACACTGACGATGGCATTTCTTTAGTCTACCTACAACTAATCAATTGGGGCCAACAAGGCCTTCCATTCTTGGACACCTTTTAGAATGATGAGGCCATTGCAGAATTTATGGACTATGTGAGGGCATACCCAGTGGTGATCACAAGGAGGGATTCACCATGGACCTGGATTGTGCAGCTTACTTTGGGGAGACTGCTACATCCTCTAGTTGCAAAATGAAAAATAAAAATAAAACAAAAAATGAAACGTCTTTAGGTGAAAACTGAAAGGCACCTTCTGATGACAAAAAAGTAAAAATAAAGGATGTATCTACGGGTGAAAACCTCTGAGGCACCCAAAGATGGAGGATTGGACTTTCTTCCCATTACTGAAGAGAAATAAGCTATGCTCATAGAGGACAATTTAGAAGTCAATATATCAACAGCTGAAGACCCTAATATGGTCCTCTTGGTAGCCTCTTTGATAGAAGAAGAGAAACCTGATTTCATAAATTCTTCTCAGAGCGTAAGATCAAATTTGCATGGTCCTACACCAATATGCTTGGGTTAGATCCATAACTTGTCTTGCATCATTTGCCACTATTTCTAGATGCCAAGACAACAAAATAGAAGCTACAAAAAATGCACCCACAAGTTGCATTGTTAGTCAAGGAAGAACTTAAAAAATTGTAAGACGTGGGATTCATATGGTCTATAGACTATGTCGAATGGATATCAAATCTGGTACCTATTACAAAGCCAAATGGTCTAATTCACATTTGCACAAATTTTTGGGACTTGAATAAAGCATTTCCAAAAGATGACTTTCCCTTGCCAAAAATAGACATCATAGTAGATCTCACAGTAGGGTGTGAGATGTTGTCCCTCATGGACGGTTTCTCAGGCTATAATCAGATTCGTATTGCCCCTGAAGATCAACATAAAAAAATATTCACTTGTCCTTGGGGTACATAGTACTGGAATGTCATGCCTTTTGGTCTGAAGAATGTAGGCGCCACGTATCAAAGAGCTATGACAACCATATTCCATGATATGATGCATAAAATAATAGAGGATTACGTCGATGACCTTTTGGCTAAATCAGTGACAAGAAAATACCATTTGAATGTGTTAGACACAATTTTCAAGAGACTGGAAGCGTATAAAGTCAGAATGAATCCTAAGAAATGCATCTTTGGTGTGACATCTGGAAAACTTTTGGGATACATTGTTTCTAGAAGAGGCATTGAGGTCGATCTAGCCAAAGTAAAAGTCAAATTAGACATGCCTCCTCCCAAAGGAATAAGTGAACTCAGGACATTACAAGGAAGGGTAAAATCTATCTGGCACTTTATAGCACAATTGGTTGAGAAGTGTCAACCATTCCAATATCTTCTACGCAAGGGCATCCCCTTTGTATAGATAGATAAATGCCAAGAGGCCTTTCAACAAATAAAAGACTACCTACTATCACTATCGGTCCTTATGCCTCCCATTCAAGGAAAACCTTTAATTTTATACATCTCTTCCACTACTTCAGCACTAGGGGCATTACTAGCACATAATGACAAAGAAGAAAAGGAAAGGGACATATATTATATCAGTTGGACGCTGGTTGGATATGAGCTGAATTACACATCAATTGAACGTGCTTTCCTGGAAATTTTCTTTGCTTCTCAAAAGCTAAGGCACTATATGTTGAGTCACAAGACATAGCTGCTAGCAAAGATTGACCCCCTGAAGTATCTTTTGAGTCACGCAACACTAACAAGACGTTTGGAAAAATGGGTCATGATCTTGAGCTAATATGACATTTAGTATGTAGAACGAAAAGCTATAAAGGGACAAGTCATAGCAGACCAATTGGCAGATGCACCTGTTCAAAGTGACCACCCATTGATGACTAATTTTCCATGAGTCCATATTTAATGCAAAATATTTATCACCTTGGAAACTGTATTTTGATGGGTCCCACACTAGTCATGGCTTGGGGGAAGGAATAATGTTTATCACCCCTCAAGGAGATTCCATTCCCAAGTCTTTCTGCATAGCCTTACCATGTACAAATAATGTGGCGGAATACAAGGCACTTGTCATAGGGCTTAGAATGAAAATAAAATGGAAAATCATAACACTTCATGTCTATGGGGATTCTCAGTTAGTCATCAACCAAGTCAATGATGACTATGACACTAAGGATGAGAAACTAATGCCCTACAAACAAATGATTGACAAATTTCAGAAATATTTTCACATGGTGAGTTTTGATCAAGTTACGAGAACACAAAACAAGGTGGTCGATGCCATGGCTACGATCAGCTCTCTCCTCGACATTCCAAGCAATATGCCTCAACTAGAGTTCTTGGTAGAACAACTGTTGGCCCCCACTTATGATATTCCCGAATCAGAGATGGTCTATGAACTTGTTGGTCCTGATTCTCCCTGGTACCAAGAAATTCATGACTACCTCAAGACCCAAACCCTTCCACCCAACTTGTCCACTAAGCAAAGAAAATCCTTTATCTGAAAAGCTGCTAGATATACCATTGTCAACAACACCCTTTACTTCCGTAGTTTTGACGACACCCTCCTTAGATGTCTCAACACCAATGAAGCACACATGACCTTACAAAAAGTACATGAGGGTATATGCAGATCTCATTCGAGTGGTCCTACTCTGGCCAAGAAGATAACGAGACTTGGGTACTACTGGCCGACCATTGAGAAATATGAACTAGAATATGTCAAGACTTGTCGCCAATGTCAGATTCATAGCGATTTGATTCATGCTCAGTGCAGGAACTTCAACCGATTACTTCTCCTTGGCCCTTCACATAATGGGGACTTGACCTCGTGGGAAAAATCCATCCTACCTTGTCCAATGGCCACAAATTCATAATCACCACCATTGAGTACTTCACAAAGTGGATAGAAGCCATCCCTCTTACATACTGAACCGACACCCAAATTTCCAAATTCATTCTCAATTATATCATTTGTTGGTATGGTATTCCACAGTCCATCATCACAGACAATGAACATCCATTCAAAAACCAAAACGTGCGTGAGTTATGTGAGTGATTCCATATCCAACATCATTTCTTCACCCCATATTACCCGCAAGGAAATGATCAAGCTAAGGTGTCCAATAAAACCATCATTAAAATCTTGAAAAAGACTGTTAATGACATTGGCTATGATTGGAACATTCAACTCAACCCTGCTCTATGGGATTATCACACCAGCATTCACACACCCATAGGAGCCACTCCATTCACCTTGGTCTTTGGCACTAAAGCCATATTGCCCATCGAGGTTGAAATTCCTTCCTCACGAGTCTCTCTAAAGGGTCTAACTGATGATGAGGAGTACAAACAATTGCGCCTACACGAGTTGGAGATATTAGAGGAAAGAAGATAAAATTCCTTGAACCATCTACAGGAATATCATAACCATCTTTGACATAGTTACAACAAGAGTCATGGTCAGGAAGTTTGACATTGGTAACTTAGTCCTCATGCAGAACCCTAAGAATCAGGCTGATAGAGAATGTAGACACCTAAAAATGACCTAGGCCTGCAAGCTTCATTTTTACCACCTTCGTCCTAGCATAATTAAGTTATCTAATTATGTCCTTGGTCCACATTCGACTATTGATTAAATAATTCATAATTATTTAATTAATTCATGTCATTTGTTCCTCCTTGATTATTAAATAAATAAATATTATTTATTTATCTAATACGTCATTAATTATCTAAGTCTTCCTTTGATTAAATAAATTTCATAATTTATTTAATTTCCCTTTGTCATCTATGTCTTCCTTTAATTAAATAAATTTCATAATTTATTTAATTTCCCTTTGTCATTTTATGTCTTCTTGATTAATTAAATAAATCTTATTTATTTAATTACATCACTAATTAAGTCCCCCTCTTCTAAAAATTAAATAAATTCTTATTTATTTAATTGTCCACTTTCCACTATAATTAAATAATTATTTTAATTATTTAATTATTCATTAGCTGTTTCTCTCACTAAAATTAAATAAATTTGATTTATTTAATTTAGTCCACTCTCTTGAGTTTTGAATTAAATCATTATTTAAATTCAAAATAATTCCTTTTGTCACATTCCTCCATAATTAAATAATATCTTTATTATTTAATTATTTACTGGTCAGCTAGAATAAATAAATTTTATTATTTAACTTCTCCAGCAACCTCTTTGTCCGTGCCAGCCTTATCTTCCAATTTAATTCTTGACTTTTGACTTCTCATTTAATTTCGACCCTTGATTGAATTATCTTATAATTCAATCTCCACCCTTCATCCTTATCATTTGCCCTAATTTTGACCTAACCCTAATGCACCCAGCAACATTCAATCTTAAGCATTGATCTTAGGGTTCTTGTCATCTTTTCATCCTGGCCACACATTCAAAATTGCAGTTTTTATAAAAGGGCAATTTTGTTCTCATTTGCCTCCCTCAGCTCCCTTGACTTCTTGCACTCTTAGTCTCTCATGTTTAGGTTTCAATTTATGCTACTAATCTTACAGTCATAGTCACTTACAGTCATAGGCATTTTAGTTCATTGTAGGGTTATTTTATTTTCTGCAAATCCTTCAACACTTGCATAGGGCTTAGTCATTTTGTCATAGTTGCTCATACAAATCTGAGGGCATCTTTTATTTATCTGCAAGCTAGGAGGTGTAACAAAGGTTAATCATGGAAGGTGGAGACTTAGGGTAACTTCATCCCTTTTGTCTTCATATTACTTCCTTTGTACTTTGTTACTTCATAGGAATTTTAATGTTATTGTGCTAACCCCACTTAATAATAATTTTAGGATTTTCCCTTGATTACATTGGTGAACCCGACGTTGTTATTTCGGCTTTTCGTACGTTTTTTTTGTTGTTTTTTGTTGTTTTGCAGGTACAGGTACGGATCGCCGCAACATTTTTAAAAACAGTGTGACGCATCATATGCGTCGCGACGCACACGACAACAGTAGAGCCGCAACCGACATGCCACAACGCAACTGATGCACAGAACGACGCATCCGTTACTACTGAGCCGCATCCGAAACCCCGAAAGCCGCATTCGCAAATCGCGCCGCATCCGTCTGGTATAACATTTTTCTTTCCAGTTTGGGGTTTTTATTTTCGGATTTCGGGTTGTTTAATCGTATGTGTTTCTGCATTCGGTTTTTATTCCTGCATGATTCAATAAGATTAGATCTTCTGTCACTAATCCTTTCTGGTAGTGGCTTTCTGTTTTGGTAGGATTTTTTGTTGTTTTCTGTTGTTTTGCAGGCAACTGGTACGGATCGCCGCAAACGTCGCAACGCATATGCTGACAGAAACGACGCAACTGTTCTGACAAGCCGCAATTGCCAATTACAGAGACGCAACTGACATTCCAAGCCGCATTCGCAGAACAGAACGACGCATCTGATAAACCGAGCCGCATCTGTCTGGTAATACCGCGCCGCATTTGCCTGGTAAACTTTTTCTGTCAGTTTTTAGATTTTAATTGCCGAATTTCGAGTTGTTTCTATTTTCTGGTTTTCTATTTTCTGTCTTTTTCTATGTTGGTTATTCCTGCATGTTAACCAGATTAGATATTTTGTGTTACTAATAGTTTCTTGTAGCGTGTGGCGATCCTTTTTCGTGTGTCCAAGACCAACACATACAAGACTACTAACTCAATGTTTGCAGATTCGCATGTCAAAGAAGGAGAAAACAAACAGTGTGCTTGTTTATTCCTAGATTAGCAAACTTTGAATTTGGTGCTTTTAAAATGAATCATGTCTTTCATGCTTGAGTGTGCTTGTGGAGTGGTAGGTGAGTATGCTCTCACTTGGTGAAAACCTTGTGATCAGAAAACCAGACCCATTCCTTTATTGTTATTTTACCCTTCACGATTCGGTATATCGGAGTATCCTCTCCCCTTGCGCATTCGTGTGATCCTGGGTGTAAGAGAAACGGTTACCGACTCTAGAACTTGGGCCTGTTCTGGTGGGAAAAAGTACTCACCCCAGGATGACTCAGACCGGTAGCACCCTGACACCGAGGGACTTCCAGCCGGTATAGAAAAGTGGGTTCTTGGGGAAAGCCCAAGAATCACGAGCGTGGTTCCGACGAGATGGATCCGAAAGGGGACTCTCACGCATGGATCACGCCCCACGAACGGAATGCCCGAATTAAACACCTCTTGTCTTAGTGTCCAACCGTTCTATTGGCCGTTGCTTGATATAGTGCAGGGTACAGTATCATGCCCGAAGATTACTCACTACTGATCCCCTTGAGTAGAGATAGCAATTCTTGGGATGTCACTACCCAATGAATCCGAATTTGGTGTGCTCGAATGACGTTAATGAGCCGTGGAGGGGAGCCAATGCCACCAAATTCTAAGCTATCCGCTCTCGAGAAGGAAAGGTGTTCATCACCAATCCGGGGTATAATTGGTGGGCTATATCAAGTATACAAACCCAAGGCCTAGTGGCCTTTCTAGGATTGTGCTTATCTCATGTGTGTTTGGTTATCCCTTAAAACGCTGTGTTTGTCAAGTGCATTCTGGTTTTGTCACAGTCCAAACAAAACAGTCATCAAACAGATCAAAAACTTCCATCAACATACCACGAAAATCACTTTGAAACAAAACTGTCATATCTGTCGAACCGCAACTGACATTCTGTAATGCAACTGCTCTGATAAACCGCATCTGACATTTATAACAACGCATCTGTATGCGTCGCGACGCATCTGTCAACCCGAAAGTCGCATCTGTTAAACCGAGTCGCATCTGACAGTCAGAAAGCCGCAAGTGAAAAACTGAACCGCAATTGCTAAACCGAGACGCAATTGCCAAACTGAGACGCATCTGCCTGTCAAAATTTTTAAACTGCACACTCGAAACCAGAGACCCCCAAACTGTCAACCATCTGTCAAACTCTGTCATTAGAAGGATTCTGCCAGCAACCCAATTTGAAATTGCTCAAAGTTTTGTCCCTTAGCTTGCATTGATCACCTTAGGTTTCATACCTCACCCCATTTAGTATCATACATTCAACATTACGTTGTTCCTAGGCTCATATCTTGCATACTTAGGAGTAGACAAATCTTAAGCACCCCTTGGAAAAATCATTGTTTTCGAAATTAGACCCTTTTGGACCAAGTTATCAAACATCCTTTTAGTCATTGTCCTCTTTTGTGAGATTTCTTCCAACTCAAAAGTCTAGTTAGGAAGACTCATTAGTCATCTTGTCAACTTGTCATTAACAACAAAGTCCTCTAGCAGTCCAAATCGAAAACAAAGTTCAAGCCTAGAAGTGCTTAGATAGCCTCATTTCACATTGCATCCACATTGCATACCTTATTCGCAAAAATCCAAAAACAGTGGTCATTTTAGTCGTCAGTTTGAACCTTAGATTTCACCTAGTGTCATACTTGCATTTAGTGGACATCCCCTTTGAGCAATCTCATTTATGGTCGAAACCAGACTTCAAAAGCGCAAAAGACAAATGGAAAACTTTAGGCAAGATCCCAACAGTCCTCCACATGACTCAAACTGGACCGTGAATGATCCCTTTACCAATCTAGACAATCAACCTCCAGTGACAACACAATCCCCACCTAACAACTCATTCGAACGCTACATGCAAAGAGATGAAAACGGTCAACTCCTTCAAGAACACATAGAAGCATTGACACAAGACCCAGAAGTCTATCAGTTGGCTGAAACAATAGCGCGTCACGACAGGGACAGATTCGTAGCTATGCTCTTGAGTGAAGGAGCTAGGTTACCACCAGGATTTGACAGTAACTCGCTACATGATCCTAATGCCAACAATGTTCACAACACCTCGCACAGTGGTCAAATCCTAAATACTACAAGCAACATCCCTTTTAACACAACGACATTGCATACCACATCCAACATCCCAAACATCTCCAATACAATAAACACCATGTCTCTTGGGGGATCACAATCATCCACAACATCCACAACACTACCCCAATTAAACACAACCACTCTTGGTCCCCTGACATCATCGGAAAATTATTCCAACCCTCCTGTTATCACAACAACAAATACCACGGGGGCATCATCAAGTCATCACAACTCCCCCTTGACAACTACATCTACTACCATGAACACAACTTCAACGAAAGCATTCAGTAATAGTTCACAACATCCTTTGGGAGGAGCCACAGGACGTATCTTTATACAAGGACAACAACAAAACGTGAACATGACAACACAGTCAAACGTCATTACCTCCCAAGGTACAAATACCAATGTTCCCCTTGTGCAAAATCAGCAATTCACACAAAAGGCCAAATAACCCAACCCATGACATCATTAATACATCATAACATTCATGGTCACAACATACCCCAAATAATGACACGCACAGCTGGGGGACACATTCCAACATACTCATCCACCGTTCACACTCATCAACATGCACCTAACCACAACTTCCAATACCAACAACACACATCATACGTACCACAACAACCCGTACCGCCACAATACACCTATACTCCCGCAGGAACACATGGTGTACCAGGCAATTCAACGTATGGAAATGTAAATGACCCCACCATAGATGAACTCAAAACAACAGTGCGGGATATGGCGAAGCAAATGCAAAACATGCTCATTACAGGCGGGAAATCCGAAATATCATATGACTTGGATGTGTACCCATTCGACACAAACTTACGTATGCCCGCATTTCCGCCAGGATATGTGTCACCCAACTTCACTAAATACAAAGGCAAAACAAATCCCATTGAACATCTTCGCGAATTCGCAACTAACTGTATGGATATCGCCTACGAACCCACATACTTGATGAGACTTTTCTCCAAAAGTTTGGCGGGTCAAGCCCTTGAATGGTTTTCAACGCAAAAAGATATCCAAACATGGGATGAGCTCAAAAGAAGGTTCATAAAAAATTACGCATACAATATTGACATGGACACCTCTATCACTAGTTTGTGCAATCTCACACAAGAAGAGTCGGGTGAGACATTTATCCCGTTCTTTCAAAAATGGAGAAGCCTCGCTAGTCGATGTCACATTGACATCCCTGAAAGAGAAAAAGTTGACATGTTTGTCCAAACACTTTTAGGGCCCCTCAAATTCGCATTGCAAATACATTGTTGCACAACCTTCACAGAATTAGTGGAAAAGGGGGTCCAAATTGAGAAAGCCCTTATCGCAAAGGGAGAACTGAGGTATGGTTCCAAAAACACAAACACCAACCCACCCGCTGACAAAAACAAATATTGGGTCAAGAATAAACATGTCACAAACGATGGTGTCGTAGACGCCAAGACCGCAAGTCCCGTATTGGCTCTGAAAGGGGTACAACAACAAAATAGACCAACAACGACACTGACACCTTCCCCCAATACTCCTTCGAACAGTCAAAATGATCAAAACCGTCAAGGACAATATCGTCAACAAAGACAATTCCCTAGAGGTCGCACATACACCAATTTAGGTGAACCCATTGCAGACGTCCTCAAGAAATGTATCCAACATGGGGTCATCACACTTTCGGAAATAAAACCTTATGACCTAGGACAATTCAAACCAGCATGGTGGGATGACAACGCAATTTGCGAATACCATCGAGTCAAAGGGCATACAACCTCCAACTGTCGACAACTGAAAAATGTAATCCAAGACCTCATTGAAAATCGCACCATCGAAGTAGGTGGATCACAATTCAATTCCAACTCAGATCATACTATCCACAAGAATCCACTACAGGATCATGGTCCCCATAATGCTTCCACTTCAGGTCCACAAAACCAGGCTAACTTCACCCGAGCCAAGTACGATTACTCTGGTGGACCAATAATCAATAATGTTAGAACGGATGAGGAATACATCAACACCATTACGATCAGGAGAGCACCACAGTGCAATGCTACTACACGAAGTGGCAAGGTCACTATAGATGGTCCACCTCCCCCTGGCCAAGCCAAGATCATTGTAGGAGGCCCATCTGCTAAGCAATCACAACCAGCTTCATCTGCTAAACAACCAAAACCTGTCTCAACCCCACAACAGTGGAAACCCAAAAGTCAGTTCAATCTCATTGACCAACTAGGCAAGACTCCTGCGCAAATATCTATCCTTGAGCTGCTTCGTATTTCTCCCGCACACAAAGAAATCCTGGATAAAACTCTCTTAGAGTCGTCGGTCCCGAAGGACATTGATGTCAATCAGTTTGAAACTATGGTGGGATATCTCACCACGCCGTACCATGTCACCTTCTCAGATCAGGATTACTCATCATCAAAAACCAACCACAATGATGCGTTACACATAGAAGTTTTTGTCCACAAGCACAAGGTTAGATGGGTTTTAATAGATGGCGGAGCAGGGTTGAATATATGCTCCCTTAAACTGGTTAAGGCTCTTGGATTCTCTGATGCATGCGTAGACCCAACAAAAAGCATAGTGATCAAAGCATATGATGACGAGGAACGCTCTTCGCGAGGTGTTATCTCTCTCCCTATCCGAGTGGGACCACTCATTGTCGACACAACTTGCCAGGTCCTGGATTTGGAACTACCATATAACATTTTACTTGGCCGTCCATGGATCCACGCTTTGAAAGCTGTTCCGTCAACATACCACCAATGCCTCAAGTTCCCTTTTGACGGTACAGAAGTCACCATATATGGAGACCCCGACCCTTTCCAATATTGTACCAATTTAAGGGGTATCTCCGAACACCAAGTACCTATTAACCGAGAAGCATCTGGCTCCTCGTCCAAATACATCGACCCTTCCATGCTCGGGTCATCTTCCACATCCACTCCATCCACGTCTTCTGACATATCACAACCCTCCACCAACCCTAAGACCGAATCAACCGATAAAATCCAGGACCTCGGCTGCGGAGAGTTCAAACTAAATACAACATACAGCATAACTACAATACCCACTCCTCCAAAGATATATGGTCGACCATGTTTCAGAATGGAACCGCAAGAAACATTCAAAGTTCCACCGAATACAATTTTCATCAAGTGGGGAGACATGAGTGATGAAGACCTTTCCGATATCACAGGATGGATCTACAAGGACACAGTCTCATTACCTCCACTACCAGTCCAGAGATATGGCAAGGGTTACAATATCATGAAGGCTAAAGGCTACGATGGTACTAGTGGCCTTGGAAAAAATAAAACTGGTCGAAGAGAACCCATAGAAACTTTCCAAACTCCGAAGTATCTTGGATTAGGGTTTGGATCACTCGACAATGGCGATCGACGCACCCATGAACTTTCCAGTGAGCGAGTACATGTTTCTGAAAGTGTTGAGACTACTAGTGAATACCTAACTGAAACAGACTCCCACGAGTGGGAATTTGGCTCCGAACGATCCCTAAGTGACTGTTGTCTTGATGATTTGTTTGTCGAACCAGGGGAATTGACCTCTGAACAACGATTTTGGCAAACATTCAAAATTGACCGGGCACCAAACAGTCAAAATCCCACTACCACATCTCATGACACGCAACAACCACCATCCGAACCCCCTCAGTCTAACCTATCCGAAGTATTAGATGATATTGATAACCAGGACTCTCAAACCTTCACCCCTTATTATGACAACGAATATGACACTAGTGAAGGAGAGTACTGGATGGAGTCCGATGTCGAGTTGGACGATGATAACCTCATCTACAACATCAACACATCTATCTGTATGCTATCGGCATCCTCACCCGAATTCACTAGCTGTGACGACGACATTTCCTTAGTCTACCCTGAACTAGTCGATTGGGACCAACACACCTGTATTATCCCAAAATGATAGCTTCATTAAGTTGAATTCATGGATTACGCTGAGGGCATACCCAGTAAAATTTCGTGATCGATTTACTATTGATCGGATTACAGGCATACTCTCTTGTGAGACGGTTCACCTCTAGTCGCAAAAATAAAAAATAAAGTAAAATGAAACGCCTCTAGGTGAAAACCGAAAGGCACCTCTTGACGGTAAAATAGTAAAAACAAAGGACGTATCTGCGGGTGAAAACCTCTCGGAGGCGCCCAAAGATGGAGGACTGGACTTTCTCCCCGTGCAACAGGAGAGATTAGCCATGCTTGTTGAGGACACCATAGAGGATAACATTTCGACTCCAGAAGACCCCAAGATGGTACTATTTGCGGCATCATTGACAGATGAAGAGAAACCAAAATTTCATAAATTCTTTGCAGAACGGAAAATAAACTTTGCATGGTCCCTACGCTGACATGCCAGGATTGGACCCCAAACTGGTTCTACATCATCTGCCACTAGTACCCAATGCTAAACCAGTCAAGCAGAAGTTGCGCAAGATGCACCCTCAAGTTGCTCTATTGGTTAAGGCCGAGTTAAAGAAATTACTGGATGCCGAATTCATAAGGTCTATAGATTATGCTGAATGGATTTCCAACCTAGTGCCGGTGACAAAGCCAAATGGACTAATTCGGGTATGTACAGATTTTCGGGACCTAAACAAAGCATGTCCAAAGAATGACTTTCCTTTGCCCAACATTGACATCATAGTCGATCTAACTGGAGGACATGAGATGCTATCCCTCATGGATGGTTTCTCAGGTTATAATCAAATCCGCATTGCTCCTGAGGACCAACACAAAACAGCATTTACTTGCCCATGGGGTACATACTGTTGGAACGTCATGCCCTTCGGCCTCAAAAATGCAGGTGCCACATACCAAAGGGCTATGACCACGATCTTCCATGACATGATGCACAATATAATGGAAGACTATGTAGACGACTTATTGGCCAAATCAGCAACAAGGAAAGATCATTTGAAGGTACTTGACAAAATCTTCAAGAGACTAGAAGAGTACAAGGTGCGGTTAAACCCTAAGAAATGTATTTTTGGCGTCACGTCAGGTAAGCTATTGGGATACATAGTTTCCCGAAGAGGCATAGAGATCGATCTGGCAAAGGTTAAAGCAATCATAGACATGCCTCCACCTAGAGGGATCAGTGAACTCAGAACCCTGCAAGGCAGAGTACAATCTATTCGCCGCTTCATAGCACAGTTGGCAGATAAGTGCCACCCATTTCAGTATCTGTTACGCAAAGGTGTCCCCTTCGTATGGACAGATAAATGTCAACAGGCCTTCCAGCAAATCAAAGATTACCTGCTATCAACACCAGTTCTCATGTCGCCTATTCATGGAAAGCCATTAATTCTATATATCTCGACCACTAATTCGGCACTGGGGGCATTACTGGCTCAAAATGATCATGAAGGGAAAGAAAGAGCAATCTACTACATCAGCCGCACACTGATAGGTTATGAGTTGAATTATACATACATTGAACGTGCATGTCTCGCAGTTGTCTTTGCAGCCCAAAAACTAAGGCATTATATGCTTAATCATCAGACGCAATTGGTTGCCAAGATTGACCCATTAAAATACCTATTAAGTCGAGCAGCGTTAACAGGCCGATTGGCAAAATGGGTCATGATCCTAAGTGAGTACGACATACAGTATGTTGAACGCAAGGCAATAAAAGGGCAAGTAATAGCAGATCAACTGGCAGATGCGCCAATGCAAGCCTCTCATCCGTTGGTAACTGATTTTCCCGACGAGTCCATCTTTCATACGGAACCAGCAACACCATGGAAGCTGTATTTTGATGGGTCTCACATTGGTCATGGCTCAGGGGCTGGAATCTTGTT
Organism: Sequoia sempervirens; assembly: GCA_007258455.2. Lineage (NCBI taxonomy): Eukaryota > Viridiplantae > Streptophyta > Pinopsida > Cupressales > Cupressaceae > Sequoia > Sequoia sempervirens. The sequence continues at coordinate 578,309,357 of VDFB02281492.1, read as the reverse complement.
CATCACACCACAAGGGGATTCAATTCCTAAGTCATTTCGAATTGCTTTCCCTTGCACAAACAACATCGCCGAATACGAAGCACTAGTTACAGGTCTCAAGTTGGCAATCAAATGGAAAATTCAGACATTGCTTGTATTCGGGGATTCCCAGCTAGTAATCAAACAAGTGAATGGTGACTATGAAACAAAGGATGAAAAGTTGCTTCCTTACAAGAGGATGGTGGATAGCTTCCTAACATACTTCCAATCAGTGTCTTTTGAACAAATCCCCAGGGTACAGAATAAGGCAGCAGACGCAATGGCTACTATTAGTTCCCTCTTGGACATCCCTAAAAATGTGTCGCAATTTGAGTTCCTAGTAGAACAGCTGTTGATACCAGCATATGATATCCCAGAGTCAGAAATGGTTTGTGAACTTGTTGGTCCCAACTCTCCTTGGTATCAGGACATTTATGACTATCTAAAGACTCACACCCTTCCATCGAACCTATCCAATAACCAAAGAAAGTCGTTCATTAGAAAATCCATAAGGTATGCCATTATCAGTGACACCCTATACCGCCGTAGTTTCGACAGTACCCTCCTCAGATGTCTTGACACCGATGAAGCATGTACGACCTTGAGAAGTGCGATGGTATATCGCGGGGATCTCATTGGCGGTTACTGCTACGGCTAAGAAACTAAGAGACTTGGATATTATTGGCGACAATGGAAAAAGATGCAATAGAATAATAGCCGAGAACTGTGCGGTAGGATCCTGCGGCGTTTTGGTCGTATACGACCGCGGGAACTTGACCAATCACTTCTAAGTAACCATCAATGGGGACTGACCGCAAGTGAGTAAGATTCATCAACTCCAAGCGGCCATAAATTCATTATCACACGCCAGCAGGTACTTCCCACAAAGTGGATGACCATTCCATTGACATACATTCTTGTGAACAAATACTCGAGAAGTTTATCATAATTGCATGTTTCGTGGCCTCACGGTCCATCTATCAAATAGCAGACTGTCCAGACCAAAACCAAAGAGGCGTCGTAAGGATTCTGCAAAAAGCTGATTCCATATCCAACACCACTTTTCATCCCCATACTACCCCCAAGGAAACGGCCAAGCTGAGGCGTCGAATAAAACCATTATCAAGATCCTTAAGAAGACTGTCAATGACGCTGGTCGCGATTGGCACATACAACTTAACCCTGCCCTGTGGGCTTATCGAACTGGCATTCGTACGCCCACAGGAGCTACCCCATTCGCCCTGGTTTTTGGCGCGGAAGCCATCTTACCCATTGAGGTCGAAATTCCTTCGCTACGGGTCTCTTTGAAGGGTCTAGCTAATGAAGAGGAATACCGACAGTCACGCTTGCACGAACTGGAAATGCTGGACGAAAGAAGACAAAACTCATTGAATCACCTCCAGGCATATCAAAATCGCCTTTGTCGCAGCTACAATAAAAAGGTCATGGTCAGAAGTTTTGACATTGGCGACCTGGTTCTCATGCAGAACCCTAAGAATCAAGCAGACAGAGAAAAGCCAGGAAAGTTTGAACCAAACTGGTTGGGTCCATATATCATCATATATTCTTTTGGTTCTGGAGCATATCAACTGGCGACTCCAGATGGGGAACAATTGACTGAACCCATCAACAGTTTACACCTCTGAAAGTTCTACGCATAGCATCAGAGGACAAAGCTGGAGGACCCTAAAATACAAAAAAAAAATTGAAAAATGGAAAAAAATTGTCACCTTATTAGAAAACACATGCATGAAGCGTCTGACACCAAAACAAAAAATCACAAAAATAGTAAAGAAAAACAATTAGATCCAATGAGTAGAAAACACGGCAAGCGGTAGCTTTGGGCCAGTACTATTGAAAACTTGGCAAGCGAGGCATCGCGTAATCAATCTGCTGCCATCTTGTCCGCCAGTCTAAACTTGGCTAGGATGAAGTGTCTTCTGCCGTATACGCGAGTGCCCATCGTCTGCTCTGCCTATCTAATTATACGGTGAGCGATCGACTGATCACGGCGGTATTGTCGATAAGTCAACAACATCCTATCCATTATCCTTACCGTGGCTGTTAAACTTTATTTGGGGGCATAATGTTTATCATCACATTGCGATGGATGATACGTGAGATCAAAACATGGTAAAGTCACGAAAAAGCCGAAACATCGCCAAATATATGCGAAAAAAGGCAAAAGAAACATGCTTAAAATAATACGAAAAAGGCAAAAAAAAAAAAAAACCATAAAAATGTCACAGAAGAAAACCAAACAAACATTCATTGCGCCAAGACGCACAGAATTACCTTGTCATCTCACGGTATAAGTCAATCAAATCACTAAGTCCATGTCATTGTCTGAACTACGTTGTCTCTGCGCATTTGCTACGTAGGCAAGACTCATACTTGAGTCCCCGAGACATTAGGTCAGTCCTATTAGGTTTGTCAAAATAAATCATGGCGCAATCTTTGCCCATCAAGACAAAGTCATTGGTCATGTCGAACTACGAGGTCTCTGAGTGTATGACGTAGGCAAGGCCATCTATCGATGAGCCCCCGAGGCCGCACTAGGTCAGTCCATTAGGGTTCGTGGCAAAACGTTGGCACACACGTCAAAAGTCTTCACTTATTTTCTGTATGAGGAAAGCTCCTAAAACAAAGTAAAGCAATCTTATACTCAACATGACAATCTCATTAGGGCAACATTGGCATATAATCAAACACAAGTCAACCTCGGTCACAACAAGTCAACCTCAGTCAAACACAAGTCAAAACAAGTCAAAACATTATAACTGCTCAAACTGTCAAATTTTGGTTAGTCTTCAGATGCGTCCTTCTGAAAAATAACCTCTGTCATTTACGCCTTAGGATATGTCCTTCCTAGGTGTTGTCATCGTCATTCGGCCTTTCGAGCGATCCTCTTGACATCTAAGGATCCCTCTTCTTGACATTAGCATTCTTCAGATGAGTCCTTCTGAAGAACCAACTCTGTCATTTATGCTTTAGGATGTGTCCTTCCTAGGCATCGTCATTATTTTGAGGTACCCCTTACGACCATTAGGGATCAAATCCTCCTGACATTCGACATCATTCAGGATGTGTCCTTCCTGAATTCACCAAGTCTCGACATTTTCAAGGTCATCAAAACTTTAAACACTCAGACATCTTGACATCGTCAAACATGACACCTTGGCATCAGAACAATGGCTATCCAGATGCACTTGACAAACACTTGGCAACTGTCTTTTCATCTCTTATCATGTTATTAGTTTTTCAGCGAGATCCCACTAAGCAGGATTTAGAGAAGCAGCGATGTAGCATGACAATTGACACGCATGACTACTAGCTTCTCAGCGAGATCCTGATCTTGGGATTTAGAAAAGCAACGACATATCATGATAGAGACTTTATTTTTGTAATTTGGCAATCATGTCACTAGTTTCTCAAGGATGTCCTGGCAACAGGATTTAGAGAAGCCACGACGTTTCATGATCTGTCATTGTCTTTTTCTGCCTGTGGTTGATTATGACGACAAGACTGGGGCAAGCATGCTCCTAGTATGAGTCATAACCATCCTTGTCTGTGACTGTTCTGTCTTAGGTAATGGTATGACCTTGCACACCTGGATCTACGTCATATCTTGGTGTTTGTTGACCATTACAACAATTTTCCCAATGATGATTAAAGAGCAACGAATATTAAAAGTCTTATAGTAAAGTTTTGAAGGATTTGCATCTTCTCATGGGTCTTCTCCTTTTTTGGTCTGGTCATCTTCTCTCATCGGTCCCGTCGTCTTCTCTTGTCCATCCTGCGATGATATCCTGTGTCATTCAAAAAAATAAGTGCATACATGCTATATCCACTGCATTAGGTCCATACATACCTCATACATGGCATTAAATAACATCATACATGGCATTCCATCATATACATAATCATAAACATTGCATTAACATAATCATCATCATTGCATATTTTACATAAATGCATCATGCACATAATTAACATAAGCATACGAATATTGCATCATCATGGCATCAAAAATCACAACATAGACATCATAATACACAAATGGCATCATAAAATAAGCATCATACATCATACACACATAATGCATAGAACATCACATAGCACATATAGGCCGCATCAAAACTGCATCATCATATAAATATCATCTCAAAAATATGCAAGGTCACAGGATAAAATCAATGGATATCCCAAAAATGGAGCTCGCAGGCTCAACAATAATATAGTGTGTCACAATACAAATATGCCCTAGGGAAGGCTCTCATCATCCCCTCGGGGAGAAGAATGTGGTGGAGGCAACTCTGTCACGGCCGCTGAAGCAAGGGATGGTCCTGTAGTGGCCTGTGTCTGTGGCGCTGACGGAATACTGAGTGAAGGCATCATCTCAACAGTAGTAAACACCTGTGAGGTCACTGCTGCTGGACTCTGAAAAGCGGTAGGATCTGTCACTGGTGGCTGACCCTGTACTGACCTCTGAGCTGACCCAATGGAACCCTGACTGTGCCCCGAATGATGACTCGGAGTATGCCTGCGCGAGTGATGTGATCTGCGGCCTGATGTGTGTCCTGTGGAAGTCGACCCTCCGGCACTGCTGTGGCTCCTGATTTTTTCCATACCACTGCAGGCGCTGTGCCTTTGCTGTCCCTCGTCTGTGTCGAGACGAGGGGTAGGATCGCTACTCGGTGGCGCTGCTGCTCATACTATAATGTCACCATCTTGCCCGCAGCCTCATGCTCACCACGGCCCGGCTCAGAGCCATGCCTATGGAGTCACATTACATAGAGACGCCGAGCCTACGTACACCATCGTCTTGAATCTGGCGAGGTCGCTGATCCACGGCGCTGTCCACCGCGGGCTTCCTCGGAGTCATTTGCGGGGATCTCACACAATGCGGTGACATCTAGTCTAGCTGCCGGTCAGTCCCTTTCGGTATTTTGGCATGGCATCCGGGTAGCAGCTTCGAGGATGGGCCTCTCCTCCTCACCTCCTGTCGCACCCTGCTCTGGGGTCCTGCAAAGCTCTGCCTATGGCCTCATCCCTCCCGGATCATCATCATCATCCTCACCTCTCACCGCCACCGCCGTCTCCTACTCTCTGCCACCTCTGTCTCTGTCTCACAGCTCACTCCTCCCACGACCCACATCTCAGCCTCCCCAGATTACGACCTCCCTCCTGTCTCCCCTCGCCCTCTCCCTCCTGTCTGGGCTGCTCCTCCATCTCCCCCTCCTCACTGACCTCGGGGATAGCATCTAATGCTACCCTCGCCACGCGCTGTCGCAACCTACGACCTGGTACCTGTCCATCCCGCCGTCGCCTCCTGCCATCTCCACCGTCATCTCCACCTCGGCCTCCCTCTCCACCTCACCCTCCATCATCACCCCTGCCTCCGTCCCTCCCTCCATCACCACCTCGCCCTCCATCATCACCCCTGCCTCCGTCCCTCCCTCCATCACCACCCCTCCCTCCATCTCCATCCCTGCCCCTGCCTCTGCCTCTACCTCTGCCCCCATCTCTGCCTCTGCCCCTCGTCGGCGGCACTCGTGGAGTGAATCGCTTGACCCGCTGTCAGGCTGGCCCGTCGGGATCACGTGGCACGGGTGGCGTGCGCCGCGAGCTCATGGGGCGTGGTACACGGATGCAGCTCCACCTCCTCAGCCCCAAGCCTAGGCTGCTGCTTTGGATTAATCTGCGTCGCCCGAGGCCACTGGGATGGCCGGCCCCCATGCATGCTCTCTCGACGATCGGGCATACTCTGCTGTCCCCATCGGTACATCCTGCTGCTCCCCGAACTGTCTCAGTACACGCTGTGGCAGATACATCTCAATAATCAGCGATGTCTGTACTGTCCGGCCAATGAGGTATCGATACTGCCTGCAAAAACTGAGATGATCATCCTCATCATCCCATGCCTCACAGTCCCTGTAGGGTCTCCAGATGAAGGTCACCATGGTGTCAATCCGATGTCGCCACCACCCTGTCTCACCTATATGAGTCTGCTGTAATGCGCCGGCATAATAGTACGAATAAGGCATCCCCTCGGCCAGCTGTGGTCTGTCGATCGGAGGGTGGAATATGGCAATATGCTCCCATGCCCAGATCATCATCAATGTGGTCCCACAGGAGATACTCTCTCCTCTCCTGTCCACAACGTCATGCAGCTGATGATAAAGCGTCCCCAGCAAACAGGGACCCCATGCGTAAACTGTCCTGTCTCGCCGAATGCCGACCATGACATCCCCCCAACCAATCGAAAATTCGTGTCCTTGTCGGTCAGGTACCAAAATCCCACCAATCAGAGTCGCCAGAAATGCATCAAAGCGACTGTAATGCTCCACCAGGAAATCCCAATGGATCTCGTAACCCTCAATGCCGAGTCCGGCACCCTGATCCTGGTAGTACGCTCGGAAGGTCTGCTCGCCATGGCGGGGATCGTAAACGATCCGCTCCCCTCGAATCGGAATCCAGAGAATGCGGTAGACATCCTCCAAAGTGATCGTAGCCTCACCTGTCGGCAGGTGAAAGGAACAGGTCTCCGAATGCCATCTCTCGCACAGCGCCATCAGCAAACCCCTGTTCGCCCGAATGGCTGGCATGAATGCAGCGTGGAATAAGCCGAGTCTCATCAGTCGTCGCCGCTCTCGCGGGCCTAGCTGATCGCCAAACCGAAAGGTCCTCGGTCTGCTCTCCCTCGTGTAAATAGGGGCAAGCTGCCTCTGCAAAGGGACGAACACTGCATTAGCACCTTTTGGACAACTGTGACCATCATAGAAAATAACTTAGGGCATGAAAACATCAAAACAAGTTAAAATCAAAAAAAAAAAAGGGGCAAATGCGTCGCAAAATTGCAGTTGCGTCTCAAAAACACAACTGCGTCGTTCGAAAAATCAAATGCGTTGCACCTTCAGCCATTGCGTGTCATTTGGATAACACTTCGCCCTTGAATTTAAGAAACGTTCGCGTCGCCACATTCACGAATCGTCGTTGCTTCATTTCACGACATTTGGCGTTCGGTTGCGTCTCAAATATGCGATTGCGGCATTTGAGAGGTCAAATGCGATTCTATTAAGCACTTGCGTCGCACCAAATATCGAATGCGGCACAAACCACCGCCGTGGGTTGTTTACTTGACTCAGTTGCGTCGCGACGCATCAAATGCGGCGAACGCGAAGTCACTTGCGGCTTACGCGAACGCATATGCGTCGCGGCGCATTCGTTCACTATCCTAGAAAACATAACAAAACACGTAAATCGAGAAAATGACAAAGCAAGTTTAGGGTACATACCGCAGGTCCTGAGCCCTCTGGCCGTCTGAAGGTCCTCACGATCTCTCCGCGGTGCTCTGTCACTGGAATCACCATCGTCGCTGCTGCGCCTTTTGCTCTGAGCTCTCAAGATTTACAAGGTGAATAGTGAAAGTGAATTGACTTTTACCCCTTTGACCATCTATTTATAGGGTGAAAGTGACATTTTTCAACTGCAGTTAATACTGGAGGCTCATTTCCGCACCTTTGACCTCCCCGTAAGTTGCTTTAAACATGTCAGAATCTGAAACCGACTGTGCCGTTGTTTTTCTAGCCATCAAATTGATTTATCGGGACCTTTTGCAAATTTTTCTGGCGCCGACCCACAATTTGAAAATTTCCCGAGGGGGCAGGAATACTCCGTACCTTCGCTGGGGCATATTTTTGACGTATTTTCTTTGTCACAATACGACAAGCGACATTATGACAAAGAGGGGCAAAATGTAGACACCTAAAAATGACCTAGGCCTGCAAGCTTCATTTTTTTACCACCTTCGTCCTAGCATAATTAAGTTATCTAATTATGTCCTTGGTCCACATTCGACTATTGATTAAATAATTCATAATTATTTAATTAATTCATGTCATTTGTTCCTCCTTGATTATTAAATAAATAAATATTATTTATTTATCTAATACGTCATTAATTATCTAAATCTTCCTTTGATTAAATAAATTTCATAATTTATTTAATTTCCCTCTGTCATCTAAGTCTTCCTTTGATTAAATAAATTTCATAATTTATTTAATTTCCCTTTGTCATTTTATGTCTTCTTGATTAATTAAATAAATTTTATTTATTTAATTACGTCACTAATTAAGTCCCCCTCTTCTAAAAATTAAATAAATTTGATTTATTTAATTGTCCACTTTCCACTATAATTAAATAATTTTAATTTAATTATTTAATTATTCATTAGCTGTTTCTCTTACTAAAATTAAATAAATTTGATTTATTTAATTTAGCCAATTCTCTTGAATTTTGAATTAAAATCATTATTTAAATTCAAAATAATTCCTTTTGTCACATTCCTCCATAATTAAATAATATCTTGATTATTTAATTATTTACTGGTCAGCTAGAGTAAATAAATTTTATTATTTAACTTCTCCAGCCACCTCTTTGTCCGTGCCAGCCTTATCTTCCAATTTAATTCTTGACTTTTGACTTCTCATTTAATTTCGACCATTGATTGAATTATGTTATAATTCAATCTCCACCCTTCATCCTTATCATTTGCCCTAATTTTGACCTAACCCTAATGCACCCAGCAACATTCAATCTTAAGCATTGATCTTAGGGTTCTTGTCATCTTTTCATCCTGGCCACACATTCAAAATTGCAGTTTTTATAAAAGGGCAATTTTGTTCTCATTTGCCTCTCTCAGCTCCCTTGACTTCTTGCACTCTTAGTCTTTCATGTTTAGGTTTCAATTTATGCTATTAGTTTTACAGTCATAGTCATTTACAGTCATAGGCATTTTAGTCCATTGTAGGGTCATTTTATTTTCTGCAAATCCTTCAACACTTGCATAGGGCTTAGTCATCTTGTCATAGTTGCTCACATAAATCTGAGGGCATTTTTATTTATCTGCAAGCTAGGAGGTGTAACAAAGGTTAATCATGGAAGGTGGAGACTTAGGGTAACTTCATCCCTTTTGTCTTCACATCACTTCCTTTGTACTTTGTTACTTCATTGGAATTTTAATGTTATTGTGCTAACCCCACTTAATAATAATTTTAGATTTTCCCTTGATTACATTTATAATTAACACATATACCTACCTAGGATGTCCACTACTTAGTAAAATTATAATCTAGTACAAACCATAATAGATTACCAACTGCACTAACATAAAGGATGTAGATGATATCCTTTTATCTCAATTGGTGTAAAATAGAACTACAAAGTATGACCTTACAACACCAACGAAGTGCTCTAGCTTTGAAACATAAATCTCCAAATCTCCATCCAAAAAAATTGTCTCCACATTTATCCATTCAACACCAAGGCAAAACACAACATCAATAGATCAACAAATTTAAAACAAGTAAGATTCTCAATAATCAATAGGAAATAAGATCTCACCAACTTCCATTCCTAGATATGACAAATTAACCCTCAACCACTAACCATGCCCTTACTTCTCAAACTCATCTTCAAAATTAATTCCATATCATAGACCTATAGAAGATAAAGAAAAAAATAGAATGCATATAAAAAGCCAGCTAGGTATACCTAACAATTTATATTATTTTCTAAATGGACCTACTCGGGAGTGGAGTATGAGATTATTCCTCTTCTTTCATCTATCTAAGTTACTCTAAATCTCTCTCTTAACAATCTCCTCATTAGGTCCTTGTTAATTCACATCTAGGCCTAGGTGGAGGATCCTTATTCTTCCACTTAAAACCCATTGAGATAGATCACATTCCAACACTTTCTCTCAAATAATAAGGAGATATCTTACTTTACCTCAATCTATCTAGCAATAAAATGTATTCCTTTGATCATCTCATGCCTAACCAAACTCTAACTACAACACAATAGTATCTAGTAGCATCTCTCTCCAAGGTAAAATGATCATTATACTCAACATTAGAAGATCATCTTTGAATTGTGGTGAATGCTCCCACTATAGTCTCTAATAAATTCCTTTTGACACCATGATTTACATCTTTATAACAAAATATCATTTATCTCTAGCCAATAAATCTTTGTAAAAGCAACTATATCATGTCAAGATCCTTATAAATGATCTAGGATTCATCATGACACAATAGTACACATCCTCAATAACAAAAGACCATCTATCAAGAAATTCTCATTCCACATCACTACCAAAAACTCCCATTGAAAGTGATCTAGAGCTACCCACAAAAATGTAATGAAATATTCTCAAAACCCTAAAGATTGCACATGACCAAATATCAACAAAAAACTCCTATTGAATGCTTAACAAGAGCTTCATGTGGAAAAAGGGTTAAAATTTCTATGGAAAATATACAAACAATATCATGTCATGCAAAAAAATTAATTGCACATGCTTAAGAACTTCCCATGCAATCATGGTCACTCTATACAATATAGAAGATAATCTATTACAAAAATATGTACCTATACAAAATATACGACTAAACCATGATCCAAAGCATGTCATGACAACATAGCCCATGCCCACAAAACTAGAAAATGTTCCTTCCTTAATGGGAGGCCTTCTAAAAGAACCTTCTCAACCATTCCTCTCATTGTCTCTTTGATTCTCAATGTGTCAATACACAATAATGGCTAAAGACCAAAACACCAAAACATATAGTTTCATGGAATCCAAATTCTATAGAAAATAATAGAGACACTCAAAAAAGGGAGTAGCAACTCACCACTACCATTATTATGGAAGATCACATTATTGTATAAACATGACACCATCATCACTCCATAGATCCACTCCCTAGTTCTTCATGTAACATAAAGGCATGCTAACATGGCACCCACAACCTCTTCTGCATATATTTTATTTACAACAAAGGTGACAAGCATGACAAAAACCAAAAATTAAAAATAAGTAAACTACAAAATTTATAAATCTAAAAAATGGTGCAACTTGGATCCATCAAAATGCATATTCAAACCTTGATTGGTGTCAACAAAATTTAGTCATCATGTAAATTCTTATCATGGAATTAACATTAGATCTAGAATGTTAAAATACACAAATCTACCATAACTACAATTTAATAACTAGACACAAATTAGAAATCCTTTATCCATGCTCAAATTCATGCATGCAAATCTAAAATTATCTCCATCTACACAACCTTAGGAACTATCATTAAATCCTCCATGGATCTACAAAAATCCATAAACCTAAAAAGTGAACCATGTTAGAATCATACATGCAAATTTAAAACTATCTCCATTTGAAAACCCTTGGGAATTACAATCCAAAAAATAATCTTCCACATATCTATGAAAAAACATAGGTTTTAAATGAAAATATGCAAAAACCAACCAATCTAGAAACATGTATGCAATATGAATCCATTAACACATAAAAAACACCCACAAATCCTAGGACTAAAATATTCACATTATAATTGATAGAATATCACCAATCTAAAATATGCATATGTAAAACACCATGAATATGTAGCATGCAAGAACATGCATCCAAAATGATTGGGGGTTGTCTAGGAACTCTAATTCAAAGTCACTACATTACCAACTCCATAACCTCCACTAGGTATGTGCATTCAAGAGCTCCGAGTCAAAGTTGCTATATGACTAACTCCTCTACCAAGAACATGTAGCAAGAACCAAGGGGATGTCTACCAACTCAAATTCAAAGTCATTACATGATACATCTCCACAACATACTCAAAACCAAGTATCCAAGAGTTGTCTATGAGATCCAACTCACCATATGACCAACTCAACAACATCCACATAACCAAGGACTTATCCCATGCCACTAAATAGTAGCTTTAGGTCAAAGTCACCAAAAGACCAACTCTAATAATGTTAGGATAAGCTCCAAGGAAAGTAGCAATATGATCTACAATTTAATCATTACAATCATTACAATCCTCCATCTTAAGCACTAGATGCTCAAAGTGTGTTACATTTAATATCTCCACCTTCATTATAAAAGTGTTCACCATAACTATATCTTGAAGTAGGATTGAATAAAACTAAATCCAACTCTAACAAGGATTAATACACACAATTCTTACAAGTTTCCCAAGCTCTAATACTAGATTATATACAAATATATGTCACAAGTTATCCAATCGATACAAATTCTAACAACATAACAAGAATAAAGGAAAGAACAAGTACACAAGAGAAAAACAAATATACCTTAGGAACCCAGCCTACAAAGCATTGAAACCAATGTATTTTCAACAACAAAATAGTTACCAATATAATGTTGGGCTCTTAGCTTTAACATGGAGATCAACACTCTCAACCAAGGAAACCATGCAGATATGACCTTCTACATCAGTGAGTAGTTGTTGTTTCTTTTCCCATGAGACCAATCTAGGAACAATGAGAGCCACATATTCCATTCTATGGTCATCATAATCTCCTCAACAAGCAACTCACTCAAGCCATCAAGTTCTTACACAATGTTTCACTTAACATGAATATTTCAAGATATAAATAACATCTATCCTAAGCATTCTATTTATAGTAGGAGATAAACAAGTAAATAAAAACTGACTAAAAGATTCTTAATGACCTTTTCCAACATTATTTAATGCCTAAAATAATATTTAATGCAACCCAATGCACCTATTTTCATCTCTAAGGTGGGTGTGAGAGTATGCCACCAAGACCAAGCGACAACATGTTCTTTGAGGCACCAATATTGCTCCCTATAGTTCAACTTGCAAGGTGTGACTCAATCATTAATCATTGTTTACAATATTAAATACAATTTACAATAACCTCCAACCATTAAATGTGTTCCTACCATGAGCACAATAAACCATGTGTTGTCTAAACTATAACACCCCAAATATTAAATCCATTTCATCAATGTTGTTGGAAATATGAAGCCTTGCAACATGAGCATGAATGTATATAGGATGTTTTTGGTTGTTCCAGTATTTTCATTGATGTCAACATTGTGAAAACATTGTGGGAAGCATACTTGGTATACCGGAAGCTGATCTACACTAGAAGTGTCCTTCACCGTTGATACAATGCATTCGTTTTGGAGTCCAGAATTCACTGCAAGAAGAGATATGACTCTACTCTCTTTATCTCATAATTATGAATCATTCATCTAGCTATATCCAAAATCTTGGGAAGTTTTGTGTTGAGTACAAAAAGTTATCAATGACAAAGTTTAACTTTGTACACTACAGTTGTCTCTTTGATCAATATGCCAGTGTGGGAGACTCCGCATTTTCCTAAGAAGAACATTCTGATGCTATGGTTCTAATGGTAATCTCTCTGATGTTAATGTGATGAGAAACTAAAGTAATATTGGATCTAGAAAGTGTTTACGTTCAGAATTGTGTGCTGGTTTGGAGTTTTTATGATTAGACCATGTTCTTGGCTGACCTAATATATGGTATGCATTAAGAAGATTAATTATACTCTGCAAATGTTAGTCGAATCCCTTACAGGTCTATGTCAACTTGATATGATGCACCACATGAATAAAAGTGTTTAAATCTTATATGGTGCCAACAAGAGCTATTTTGGTTGGTTTGATTACATCTAATTAGGCTGACCTAATTGATGTATGAAATGTACTTGTATATATATAAGACTTTTTGGAATTGGAGTGAGAGTCTATGTGAAAAAGGGGAGTATGATACAAAGAATGTGTGAGCTCAAATGATCTATTAGATGCGAGCAATATATTGTGGGAGAAGTCAAGGATCAGAGTAGAATCTTTGTGCGACTGCTATGTAGGGCAGTACTTCACATACAAAGCCTCATTGGAGCTGAACTCAACACATAGAAGGTGTATTCCATCAGTTCAATTAGTTGGCAGTGAGCCATATCCTTTTGTCTCTTGGCGGTTAGCCATTCTATCTTGTATTTTGGTTGTGAGCCTTTTAAGGATAGTGAGCCTTGTAATATATTGTATCTAGATAAATATATTATGAGTTAATCCTCACCATGGTTTTTCCAATTGTGGGTTTTCCACGTAAAAATCCGGTGTTGATGTGTTTTGTAGTGTCATGTTCATTTCAATGTCTTTATTCTTGTTTGTAGTTATATGTGGTTTAATAATTGGGCGGTTTACAACGAAATGGTTTAATGGAATACTAATTCACCCCCCACTCAGTATTCTGGATAATCAACAAATGTATCATTGACATTAAATGCATTTGCAATGTTACATATAACAATCCCTTGTGAAAATAGTGAACTCACCTAAAGTGTTCATCCCATGGACATGGACATGGACCACAACTTTATAATATATCAACTATTTTTATGCAAGGTGTACAACACCTTATCTAACATTCTTGAGTGATCTTTGAGAAAGAAAATACTTTTTTCATCTCTTCAACCTCATGGAGTATTTTTAAGTGGGAGGTATGCTCCCATGAATGTTTACCTTTTCTTTTAATATTCTATTCATGTTTGCGGATGAATAAATATGAATTTTGTTGTGGTTTGGATGTAAGATTCAATAACTTGGTATGGTGTGTGTTTGATTGAAACAAAACCTCAATGGGTCTATGAACCAAATTATGTAAAGAGAAATGATGTTCTTTAAGTGCCAAAAAATCAATGGCTTATAAGAAACCCTTGTATGCCTTAGCTTTCCTTGTATTGAGCATGATTTATTCTTTTGTGGGAGGAGACTCCATGGATGGTAAGCTCCTAAGGCTTGCCATAGAGTAGAATCTCCTCTTTTTTCCTTTTGTGAAGAACCGTGAGTGATTTAGTTGTGAGCAACCATTACATGAGTCTTGTGAGCCTTGTGTGTAATCAAATGAATAAATTGAAAGTCTATGCATGTGGATTCTTGACCCTTCTCTCAAGATAGGGAGTTGACTATAATGTCAATCATTTGGTGGGAAGGTAGCTTCTCCCATTAGCCTAGTGAAGATATATAGATCTTGAAGCTCACTATTATGTATATTGAAGATTCTCCATTTTGTAGAGTTTGAAGTATCCATGTCTCTTTAAATTTAGTTCATTATTTATGCTCTCTAAATGTAAAGAGAGGATATTGGTGATTGTTGTATATAGATTTTTCTTAGTATTCTAATCTTTGTGAAATTTTGGAAATAAATGTTTAATAGACTTTTTCATTATTTAAAATTTGACTATGTTTCAAAGTGATTGTTGGTGAAATGATAATGTTTCAATATAGTATTAGGTAGATTTAATACGATGGAACTTGCAACTTGACCTATTGTGCTTTAATTGAAAACTAATAAAGAAATTTATATTATAGGATTAAATGAATGTTATTTTCCTTTAGAAAATTGAAGTTGTAATAAATATATTTTCTATGGGGTTTCATTAGAATTTATAGCTTATTACATGTTGATGTGTGTTTTATGACACACCGAACACTCTAGAATAAAGAGTCCAAAGACGCTCTATCCTCTCTTCAAAAACTACCTCTTATGCTAAGATTGCTAGAAAGGTCATACGGTAATTCCAATGTTTCGTTTGGGGGGATGGTCAAGCTCAATGGATGATGTGATATGCTGATTTCAAAGAGGGACCTTGGATAATAAATTACTCGAAAGTAGGGATTTAGATTGATTTGACGTTGAATGCTCTTGTATTTTTTTGGGGTTTTCAATTTTGAGATAAAATAAAAGAAAAGGAGATGAGGGTTTAGAGACTAGACTTATGCTAAACTACTCCCATGAACTTTAAGAGACAAATGTTGGATAGTGAAATTTAAACCAATCTTTGCTTTCCCAAGCACAATGACTACAACTAGACAAGGATGATGCAATCTTCAGATGGCATTTACGAATGATGTCCTATTACACGATACCACCATCAATTCGAAGGATGTATATAGGTAATAGAATTCTAGTTAAACAATTTCAAAGTTCAAACTAACCTTGCACATCAAATTGAAAATCATTCAATTGAAAAAGGTATGAACTAATTTCACTGTTTTCAACACTATCAATCTTTCATTCATCTAAGAAATTATTGAAACTAATTTATTTTATTGAAGAAATTATGAAACCATGCAAGCTCTCAAAATAACAAATGCTCAACTCTGAATCAAATCATTATTTGAATAGCACTAGTAGCAACAATTTCACAAGTCTCCCTGAATGAATGAAATGTGTGGGGTTTATATAGGCACCCCAATTACAAAGCAATGACCTAGATTGATTTGAGATCAATGGCCAAGATTATTTCAAGAAACCCTAACCCTAAAAAGCATAACAAACTTAACGGACACATGGCTCAAGTAGGACGAGCCACTTGGAGTGTGGAAAATAATGACACCTTGCAAATTACTTGAGCAAATGGGAATCCAAAATGCAATTCCCTTTGGCCTGCTCCTTGGCTACAAATGCAAGAAATTTTGTTAACACCAAATCGAGCTCCTCCATTGATATGCTTGGCATAGAATCTAGTTGTACTCCCATTATGTCCAAGGTTTCAAGGCTTGAGTGAAAGTACTTTCCCATCTCCCTTCTTGTTTCTGAAAGCTATCCATAAAGGTCAAAAGAGAAGACATGTCATCAAGCTGATTTTCTGTGATAATATGCATTTCCTTGAAGTAAATATTCATCACACTTTTCTTCAAACCTTCCAAATCCAAGCCATCTGCATTATGATGCTCCTGCCCTGTTAATCCTTCAAGAGAGGTGAGGATTTTAAACTGTATTTTCTCAATTACATTCTGTGCAACAACACACTCTTCCCTCATTCCATCATATATCTTCTTCTTAGCCAACAAGGAATGATACCATCTGCTGAAATCATATGAGGCTCCTTCCTCAATAACACCTTCTTGGATCAACATCTGCAGGGATACTTCCTTTAAAACCTTCAAACGAGGTATTACTTTGTCATTTACATACTGGAAGTCTTCCCAATTATCTTCAATTTCACCAATTTCAGTCATAAGCAAGGCTGATCTGTCATAAGTTTGAGCACACTTCCCCAAGAATTGTTCCATTTGCCTTGAGATATTGTTGATCCAACTCCTAGTTGCCTGGCTGGTGATCCTCATAGCCTCGAGAGTGTCAATGGATTCCGGAGGGAGGAATGATGGTGGGATAAAATTTTCACCTTCTTGGCGTAAGGGGGCTGTTATTTGCTGAATGAACTCCATTAGCCTCAAATTTTCTAACTCTAGCCTCTCCTTCTCCTCTGTTTTATCAAACTTCTCCTTGATGGCCTTGGAAGTGTCTGCTAGCTCATGGAAATCCTGATCTATCGTGGTTGGCCCAATGTCCAATGTTGTAACATCATAGTCCATAGGAGTAATCTGATCTCTAGGCTTGTCAACTTTTGGGACTGCAACTTGTAAAACCATGGATCCTACATCATTCCTGATAATCTGAGAGTACTTTCTAGGCTTCTTTGGCGTTTTAGCTTTGCCAATCCTCTCTAAGAAGTCCTGCATGCTTTCAACTAGTTGAACTTCATCTAGTGGTTTAGACTTCTTCATCAAACTCTCAGTAAACCAAGCTGGGATAGTGGATAATTCCATCCCATCTTCCAATTGAATATCATCATCACACTCTTTTAAGGAAGAAATTATTTCATCTCCTAGCTCTTCATTATTTTCAAGCATCTCCGTATCTCCCATGCCTTCAATCATTAGCGTATCACCTCCTTCCAAATACTCAGTGAAGGTTTTCTCTTGAAGAAGATCCAGCGGTTCAGAATCTTGAAATTCACTCTCTTGTTCATGGTTTGGTTCAATCTCAGCAATGGACACCTCTTCTATTACTCTGATAGATAAAGTACTTGAAGATGATGGAATTTCACTCACCTTTTGCTTCTTACTCTCCAATTCATTGCTAGCTACTTCCTTTTCCTTTGTTTGAAGATCTTCCACCACTGCCTTCCTCTTGCTTGGACATGGAAATTCATCAAGACCTTCTCCAACTGCTTCTCCCTGACTTTCTTCATTGCTCAATGTGGCATAGGTAAGGGAGATTCCTTCTTTTCTCAATCTGCTAATCTGATTATCCACCCATTCCCTAGAGTACGATACAATGTCCTTCATTAATATATCCAAATTAGTCAACTCAGGATGTGTCCAGTTGGGCAACAAGGTAGGCTTGTTCTTTTCCTGTTCAAATTGAGGATGCACGTAGTCTCCATTGTCCTTTATCTGGTCAGGAACAGGGAATAAGTCACACTTTTTCACAAGGTCTACTGGAATTTTAGACCACATCTTCTTCCTGACTCCATATTCGTCCACCAAGTTAGACCAATAGTCTTCAATCTGCATAACATGAAGGGACTTCTTCTCGTGAACACTCAAATATGGATCATAATCAAACCTTGGTTTATAAGTGTCAAACTTATAAAATTGTAACTCTAACTTCCCTGCCTTAGCTAATTGCAATGAGGGGCAGACTTCTAGCATTTTCCCAATTGTAACAGGAAAATCCACTCCTTGTTTGTTCTTCTTCCCCTAAATGGAATCCATGTGTGCCAACTGCGTTGCAACTTCAAGCATTATAATCTTGTCCGTTGGATACCGAGGGAGTTTATACGGAGTGTCTGGGAATCCATGAACCCTTATGTATGTAAAGGTAAGAAATTGGATGAACCAAGATCTAAATTTATCAAGCAACACCATACCCTCTTTAGACAACCTTTTATGAATTCCTCCTTGAAGCAATCGAGTGATATACATGAGGAAACTGTCATTAGTTATCTTATAATTGTCCTTATAATGCAACTGTAGCTGTGGTTAACACTCATATGCTTTGAACTGGTTATTTTGAAGTCCAACTTCCCCTTTACAAATCAGTCCTCTGTACTTAGTAAACCGTGCCAGGATATAAACTATGTAGGAAGTCATATAGAAGGTCTTGGTCTTTTCCAAGTTTCTTAACTGGAAATCAATGTTATCACTTATCAATTTTTCCCAATTTATTGCTTCCATTCCCAATACGACCTCCTCTACGTATGAAAACATCCACACTTCGAAGAAAGATCCCTGAGAAGTACCCATAATCGTGTTCAACATGTGAATCATGTCACTGTATTCCTATTTAAAGTCTGTGCAAATTAATCTCTTGGGAAGCTTAGAGCGATGCCTTTTTGGTTCTTTAATCCAATTGGAATTGAATATGTCCATACAAGACTCTTTGGCTTGATCAAACATGGTTTGTGATTCCTCTCGGGTCCTGTTCAACATTTTATGACGATGAGGAATACGAAACACCTCTCTGACTGAATTTTCTGTGAAGTAATCCAAAGTGATCCCGTTAGATGCTTTAATGGATCTTGTCTATGGATTGTATCTTCTGGCGCACTCAACCATCAGCTCACTACATTGAACTGTAGGTGGAAACCCTGCTGCTTGGTGAAGTCCACACTTAACAATGTTAGTTGCAATAGGTGTGGGAATTTCATGTTGAGTACCAAACATCCTTTTCTTGTGTTGAATTGCATTGAACTGCTCGAAGTTGGTATCTGCTACCTTCTTCCATTTTGACGATAGTTGGGATTCTGGATAGAATTCCCTGAGAACTTCCTTCACTTGGATTTTTCTAACTCCACCTCCTATGTTTTTTGAAGTAGACATTGTGCCTGTACAAAGCTCAAAGTTAGAATATTTTCAAAATTTGCAAAAAAGGCGATTTTATGGCTGGAGAATATTTAAATAAATTAATTAAAAAATTCTAGAACTCGACTGCCTAGGATGGTTTGAGAATAAATCTTAGTAAAATGAAATTTAACCAGCCTTAATCTTTTCTAAGACCATTCAAAGAACTTTTTAAATAATTTACTAGACTTTTAAAGCTGAAAACTGAAGTTTTTGTGCAAATCCAAGATAAAAAATCCTTTTCCTTCTTCAAATTCGCCAGCTATGACTCTGCAGATGATTGAGAAATCTTGAAAATAGAAGAAAAATGTCCAACCTTGTACTCTGGAATCAATGTAACTTGCAGCTCAAGGAGAAAATAAGAAGGACGCCTTTGTCTGAGAGAAGTTTGCCTGTGAAAAAACTTAACCTGTGAATAATGAAAAATAAACTCACAAGCACTTCTTTTATAATAAAAAGTTTCCTTATTTGCCTGGGTCGACCTCTTCTCTGATTGGGTGCTTTGTTTTAAAACACAAAAAGCAATCTTATCTTCTTTTCTTTGATTTTTTAAGGCATCCCTCTTCTTGCTTGCTAAGTTTTTATTTTTTAAATAAAAACTCAAGTTATTTCCTTTGCCTTTTAAAAAAATCGACTTCTAAGTGGACTAATCCACTTTTCAATTGGATTTTTCCTTCTACCAAGGAAACTCTTTTGCCTTAGGAAAATTTTTGATTCTCTCCTTGGAAATTCGACTTTTAACTGGAATTTTCCTCTTTTCAGGTGGATTTTAACTTCATCTTGGAATTCTTGAAGTCCAATTCAAATTTTTTACTTGCCTTAGCCAATTTTTATCATTTTTCCAACTGGATTTCGAATTATCCAACTGGATTTCCTTGTACTAGCCAAATTTTAGCAAGACTTCTCAAATGGATGAATTTTAACTGGATTTTTCCAAGTTTTAACTGGATTTCCTTTATGGGGCGCACCTCTCCAACCTTAGGCGAATTTCACCATAATTTTCTTGCTTTTTACTTTTTTTTCTTTTTTTTTTTCGATTTTTGCTTGATTTTTACCTACTTTTCAATTCCAAAAGTGGAAACTTTCGACTCCACTGCCAGTGAGACCTAGCACTTTCTTTCTAAAAATAGAAAAAAGCAAAAAGCAACTTTCTAAAAATAGTAAATTCCAGATTGGTCCAGAAATGCCAAAAACGAAAAAAGCAATAAAGCAAAAAAGTAGAATCGCTAAAAAAATAGGAAGTGTCAGAATTGAGTGAAAGCACTGGCGATCCTCGTCTACTGGGTCTTCTAAGCACTTCTATGATGTTCATGTTCAGTTTCAGGCCCAAATTCTCAACTCAGCTTGGGTGATAACTCCAGACTTTGACATGAAATTTTCAAGACACTAGAGATTATGAAATTGCTACTCAAAGCTAAACCCTAAGACCAAACCAGCGAGGGTCCCCATTTGCAATGGGGCGATGTGTGAAATAGGTCACAACATCTGGTTACTCCACGTGAGGAATGTTTCTGAACATTCCTAAGATAAAGACCCATTCTGAATCCGGAATCTCTGACTAAATCAAACTAACTCATCCTTAGGTTAAAATTTGTACTAAAAAAGGAAAGGAATCTTAAATTGGATAGAGACACTTTTCTCTTAATCACAAGTGGGTGCAAATGCATTCATTTCCATCTCATAAGACCAATATGACTCTTTAGTTCCATCATGGCTGTTTGTGTATTTTATCTCAACTCCAAAAGCATCCTTGGATAGAGCCTCGTTGCCAACGAGCATCTATAGCCCCGACGAGGTTATCTTCTATAATCTCATGGAGATTGCTCTACTTCTGGCAATTTATCATTATTTTGATTCTTTTATACACCTGTAGAGATGTCCGCACACCCAAAAGCCAAGTGTTTCATTCTTTCTTTTGATTCATTTTGATATTCTTGATATTTTGTATACTTTCACACTTTGGGCTGTAAGCATCGAAGCTCACATGGGTTTGAGCATTATAGTGGCGCTGAAGTGGGACTTTTGATTATTCTTTGTAGTTTAGCCAATAACTTCACCTAGGAGACCATAATGACCCTGATATTTCATTAAGTGTGTAAGATATGATGATTGTAACATTCAGTGTCAAAACACAATATATGATTCCCTTCTAGCCAAGGTAACTCTTAACCTAGAGTCAAACTAGAAGGATTCAATCTCGGATTCCAGGATCCCTAACAAATATTTATCAAAGGAATGATCTGTTCATTACTTTGTGGAATAAGACCAGTGTGTGCTTGAATCTTTACCACCCTTTTGCAAATGTGGATCCTCATTTATTCAAAACTAACCCTAAAGCAACAAACGAAAGCAAACAAAGCAATCTAATCTAAGAAAACAAGAACAACTAAACTAACACAAACCAAAGCAAGGGAAACTAAACTAAAGCAAAAGCCAACCGGAAAGAAAGCTAATCTAACTATGTACAAAAGCAAGACTCGCGAGGAGTCTAGGACTGGAAGTAATGTTTGAGAAATTGTCCATTGACTGGCAATGGGACATCTTCTCCGGTCAATTTCTTCAATCTGAAAGCATTGTCTCCTAGAATTTTCGTAATCTGATAAGGACCCATCCATAAGTTGTCGAATTTGTCATGGTCTCCTTTACGCTCGTGGGCTTTGTCCCAACAAAGGACCAAATCAGAAATTCTAAATGCTTTTATCCTCGCTCTCCGATCGAACCATCTCTTCACAATACTTTGATGTTTTGAAAAATTCTCCAATGCCTGATCTCTTTTCTCTTCCAACAGTAACAACTGTGACAATCTGGTTTTGACTCTATCCTCCTGATCCAAGCACTCTTGCATGAATTGCAATGTTGGAATCCTTAATTGTATGGGAAACACAAGATCTTGTCCATATACCAGATGATAAGGTGATGTCCCCAAGGAACTCTTTATCCTTACTCTATCCGCCCAAAGAGTGAATCTTAACTATGTATGCCAGTCCCTTGGGTTCTTGTCCAATAGTTTCTTGATAACACTCAGCAAATTCTTGTTTGTGGATTCTGCCAATCCATTTCCCAGGGGATAGTAGTTTGATGAAAACTTCAATGTGACCCCATATTCAAATGCCCAATTAGAAAATTTCAAAGAAGAAAATGCAGAACCATTATCACAAACTAAACCATGAAAGCATCCACACCTAGTGATAATGTTTTCTTATAAAAACTTAATTACCGTGTCCGTTGTGCACAATTTTAAAGCCTGAGCTTCTGACCACCTTGTACAATAGTCAGTTGCGGTTAGGATATACCTGTGTTGCGCAGAGGAAGGTGGGTTGATCATACCAATGAAGTCAAGTCCCCACTTCGCGAAAGGTCATACCTCGATCACCGGCTGAAGTGGCATGGCTAGGTTCTTCTCTCGTGCAGCTGTCACTTGGCATGTGTGACAGGTTTTCACATGATCGTACACATCCTTGAACACTGTTGGCCAATAATAGCCTGCCATCAGAACTTGGTGTGTTGTTGCCAATACTCCTCCATGCCCTGTTCCAAACTTGGTATGAAAATGTTCCATTATTTTTCTTGCTTCTTCCTTTCCACATCATCTTAGGAAAACTCCTTCATGTTCTTCTATATAGTACTGCTCCTTGCAATATATATCTCTGGCTTTTCATTCTCAAGGCCCTCTTTTGTACTAGATTCAAATGACTAGGACACTTGTGGTTGAGCAGGAAATAAGTGATATCATCGTACCATTCACATGGGGATACCTCTTGTAATTCATAAATTTGTTGCACTAGTCCTGGCCTTGCAGCAATAGTTTGTGTTAAGGCTTGGCCATGGACAATCTTCATTGGTTGAATCTCGACATCGTACTCCTGAATGATAGTAACTCACTTGCCTCTTCTTTCTCCCAATTCATTTTGCATCAAGAGGGTTTTAACGGCCGCATCCGGAACTATAGCAAATATTTTGCTTCTCAAAATATAATGTCAGAACTTTTTAATTGCCTTGACTAAGGCGTATGCTTGTTTCTCCAAATTCAAGTATCTCAATTCTGCATCTTTGAACGGTGCACTCATGAAGGAAATGGGATGTTCATCCTTTTCATCTGTCTTTTGGGTTAGCATTGCAACACATGTATGCTCTGACGCAAAAGAATATAGGTAGAAGGACTTCATGTAGTCAGGGCTGACCAAGATAGGAGCATCAATTATGGCTTGTTTGATCTCCTCGAATGCCTTCTTTGCTGGTTCTATCCATTCTATCTTCGCATCCTTCTTTAGCATTTCACTCAGAGGTCTTACTATTTCAGCAAACCCCGTTATGAACTTCCTCACAAAATTAATTTTCCAGAAGAAAGACTTCATCTCTTTCTGGCTTGATGGAAAACCGATTCTTGATATAGCCTCTACCCGATTAGGATCAATAAGGATCCCTTCCTCCGTTATTACATGGCCCAATAATTTTCCTTCAGTCACCCCAAATATGCACTTCTTCGGGTTCAATGAAATCCCATATCTTCTACATCTTTGGAATATCTTCCTCAAATCTCCAATATGAAAGGTGGCTCCAACATTGATAAGTCCAAATGGCATTCTTTGGTATGCAAATGTACCCCACTTTGTCGTGAATGCAGTCTTAAGTCTATCCTCGGGTTCAACTAGCACTTGATTATATCTGAAATATCCATCGAGGAAAGACATCATTTGGGATCCATTGACTATTTGGATTACTTCATCCAATGATGGCAGCGGGTAGTTATCCTTTTCTGATGCTTTGTTGAGATTTCGAAAATCCACACATAGTCGTATTTCTCCATTCTTTTTGCGGACGGGTACCAAATTGGCGACCCACGTTGAGTGGCGTACTGGAAAAATAATGCCTGCTGATAGTAACTTCCTTACTTCTTGAAAAATGAGGGGTTCCAATATCGAGTTTACTGGCCTTTGACGTTGCCTGAAAGTTTTATTGTCAGCCTTGAGTGGAATTGTATGTGTAATGATTGTGGTGTCATATGTCTTTAAATCTTCATAACTCCAGGCAATAATGTCCCCGAACTCCCTTAAGCTTTTGACTATTCGTTCTCTCTCTTCAGGCGTGCATACCTTGCCGACGAGGAAATTCTTGACTTCATCTCTTGTTCCCAAGTTTATGGCTTCGTGTTGACCTCCTTCATTCCTCTGATATTTAATTGCATTGATCTGATCTTGATCAAAGATCCTCTCGAGCTGTATCATCCCTTTGGGGATGCTATTGGTCTTTAAATTCATTATACCTTCTGCATCAAATTCAACTTCCCCTCGATCTTCTTCTTCATCAATGATCTAGGTGAGGAAGACATCTGAATTTGTTAAGAAATTCAAAATATGTTTATCGTCATCAAATACCTGGAAATTTGTGATATTATCCGGTACTGATGGCGTTGAAGTGATCTCAATTGTAAATTTCTTCACAGCATCCATCTCGAGTGGTTCCAGTGAACTTGCTGACTATGCTAATGAATTTGCAACTTTGTTCTAAGAACGGTATACAAATTTGATATTGAAAGCGTCAAAACTTTCGATGAGGTCCCAAACCCGATTTATGTATCCTCACAATCTTTTATCATGACAGGCGTATTTCTTTCTCACATGTCTTACCACAACTTCAGAGTCACCATAAACATGTAGGATTTTGACCTTCTTCTGAACTGCGTGTAGCAATCCGTGGACTAACGATTCGTATTCTGTTACATTGTTAGTGCATGGGAATTGTAACCTCAGAGCAGCTAGGTAGGTTTCGCCTGATGGACTGATCAGCTCATAACCAGCTCCATTTCCCTTCTTGGATTTTGAGCCATCAAATCTCAAAGTCCAAACTTGCTCTTGGTCTAGCAATTGTTTGGGGCTAGGTATTTCTTTCTTCTGAATTTCTTTAGCTGAATAATCTACCTGAACTTTGTTCACTTCTTGAATGATTTTTGCTTCTGATGAGAATTCTTTGTCAGTGTCACTATTTTCATCTTGTATAGTCAACTTGAAGTATTCATCTCCAGGGACTTGGGGAAATCTTTTGTATACTTGGTCCAACGCCATCTTACACAAGAGAACTCTGAATGGAAAGCATTGTGGATTCGACACCAATTGGGCAGCAATAAGTCTTGCACGAAAGCACGACTTCCCAATTCCTTCTCTTGTTTTGCACTTTTGAGCACAAATCTCCTAAAGTTTTCAAACATGCTTTCACCTTCATCTGGTGAAAGTTCTTCATCACTTTCCATAGGAACTTCTAAAATTTTCAGTGTATTTTCTTGATTATCTGAGTTGTGTAGCATCAAGACTTCTGATGCTTTTGGTCTATACTGACCGAGATCTGTTTCACAAAACAAAATTTCATTACTTTCTCCGTACTCAGTAATTATCATCTTAAGTCTTGGTGTACTTTCAACCTTGATCTGATTGGGAATACCCTTCCATGGTAACCACATGTGTGAAAAATCAGTGGCGAAGTAACCATTCAACCTGCGGGTCCAGTCTCTTCCTAGAACCATTCCATATCCTCCTGGGATATCGACTACTGAAATATCAATGAAATGCTGAATCCTTGGATCAGTTGATATTTGCATATGAATATTGTTTAACTCTCCTACAACTGGAACCTCCGTCTTGTCCAATTGTGTCACTTTCTTGTTCATTTTCGTAGGTGTTAGTCCCAATCTTTGACAAACAGTTAAAGGCATTACATTACTGGATGCTCCTGAATCAATCAGACAGTTATGTAGGAGTTTATTGAAAATTCTAAGCGAAACGAGGAAGGGAGCTAGTTCATCTTTCCCTTGATAAAATATCACAGGGCTTCCTTTCTGCACACCAGCTTCTGTCTCTTTTGTTTTGACCTTATAATTCCTCTCAATCTGTGAAACTTCTGCTTCCTTCATTGAATTTTCTATCTTGTTTTCCTTTGGACTTTGACGTGCTTGCTCAGTTTTGACCGTTTTCTGTCCTGGCATTTCTACGCCTTCTTTCACTTCATACATTCCTAGAGTTACTTTGGAACTCTGAGATCCATAAGCAACATTTGCAGCCTATGGTTGTTCTTGAAAAAATTGTAATTGTTCATCTTGAACCATATTGACATTGCCCGTGAAATTTGTAGTCTTTTGAACTGTGTGGGCTGGATCCTATGTTGGATCTTTCAAGCCATCAAGAAATGTGTTTCTTATTTCCAGTACTTTCATCAATTCAAACAATGACACGATCACTTTGATTTTCTTCACTTCCTCTGTTACGTACCGACTTAATCTTTTCAATTCATCTTTAGGAGGAGTACTACTAGTAGAACTACTAGTATTATTTCCTTGCCTGTATTGTGGTGCGTCCTTTGGAAAAGAGGGGTTATTACTCGCATTCAGGTGCGGTGGAGTTTGAAAATTATGTGGGGGAACTAATGAGGTTAAAGGCTCTTGATTCTTTCTATAATAAACCTTTGGCTGTCCATTTCCTGTCTATTGAAACGTCTGAACCTCTTTTATGCCTTCGACCAATACACTGTTGTTCAAAGGTGGGAAATAGTAATTTGTTGCGTCTTCTACTGGTCCATCAGCAATTGCGTGTGAATACATAGGGGGTGGCGCCTCCACTGGCTCATTGGCTGATGCTGGTGGGAACCTTCCAAATTGGTCAGGTGCTTGATATTGTTCAAACTGTGGTGGAAATGTGAAGTCCTCCAAAACTAAATCTTGATCGTACTTCACTACAGGGACTATAGCAGTAGACGAGTCATCTGGTATTTCCCTTTGTATTTCCCTCTGGAAAATATCGGCTGCGAGCTGAAATTCTCTGCACTGTGTCTCAGAATGTTGATTGGTGTTGTGTAATCGACACCATCCTGACAAGGCTGACTCGGTGAGGAGTATACTTTCTGTTGGTCGATTCTCCTGAGTTGCAGGATTATCTAGGGGTGATGGCACGTTTCCATTGTTCGGTCTCGTATTCCATGTCCTCTTTTGATATCCTTGATTATTGTTACAGTAGCCTTGAGCATTGCTTGATTGACCTTGGTAATTTTGATAATTACCCTCGTGTCCTTGAGAATTCCTTTGCATGTTATGGAGTTGATTGTTCTGATTTCACAGATAGGTCACCTCAGTAGACAATTTCTTCATTTGTTCAATTAACTCTTTCATCTCTTCCTTTTCTTCTTGTGTCCTAGTGGACGTTGTTGTACCCTATAGATATACCGGTTGTGAAGGTTGTGCTTGAGAAATAGGACCTCTTGGGTGAATCACCAACTGATTATTGGGTGGTGGAATGGGGTTCATTACTGGCGCGTGGTGTGTCAATGCTTGATTGATCCCTGTTATCTGGTTTGGCATAGCAGCATACCCCAGATGATTGAGTGGTCTTGCGACATTCATGCCCAAATCAAAATTAACCTTGATGGCTTCCGCGTA
This sequence comes from Sequoia sempervirens, assembly GCA_007258455.2. Lineage (NCBI taxonomy): Eukaryota > Viridiplantae > Streptophyta > Pinopsida > Cupressales > Cupressaceae > Sequoia > Sequoia sempervirens. Next base: position 578,281,347 of record VDFB02281492.1, on the reverse strand, counting down.
TGCCCCTTTAAAATCAGCTGGGACTGGGTTGGCCCTTCTTACAAACATGGAAGTAAGGCTATCGAGGGCGGCATAGTAAATTGGCAACACTGCAGCATCATTCAATAGATACAGATCACGTAACCTTGTATACGCCTTATGAAATCTGTTGTTGAAGGCACTGATTGGTTCGTGCTCTTGTCTTTTGACTTCAACAAATTGCCGGTAAAGTTCAGCTGGTGTGGTTGGCAATCGAAATTTTGCCAAGAAGGCTTCCTTTAGATTTTTCCAAGTTCGAATTGAATTCACTGGTAGGTTTACGTACCAATAATACGCTTCCTCTCCTAAAGAGCATGGAAACAATCGACATGCTACATCTTCATGTTGGATATCTCAGTTCTAGAGAGTATCTTCAAAAATCTTGATATGTTCACCAGTTGTCCGGTTCATATCGCCAACCTGGAATTTGGAGCAAAAATGCTCTGGATTCTTCAGCATCTCATGATAATCGGAAAATGTAGTAAGAGGCGACGCGTTAGCTGGAAACCAAGCCATTGGAACATTCTGCTGATTTATTTGAACTGGTTGAAAGGGTTGCACAAATACTAGAACCTGAGTAGTGCTTGGTATGGGAATTTGTGGTGGCGGTGTCTGGAATAGACTGGAAGAAGCTTCTCCAGTTGGTATTTCTCTACTTGGTGATAGTACCTTTTCACTAGGACCCACCGCACTAGATGTCTCACCTCGCGATATTTCTATTCTCTTTCTTTGTTTGTTTCTATAGGGCGACAACTCCACAAATTCTTTGAAAGAATTTGGAGTGGATCTAGTAACTCTTTGAAATCGATCCGCTGAGAAGGAACCAATTCGATCCAGTGTGTCTTCTTCAATATTGTTGAGGACGTGTAGGAACCACTTCAAGAGCTGGCCGGTTTACTTGTTGACGAACTTGTTGATTATGTTGTCGCTGGAGAGCTTCAAATCTTTCGACAAGGAGATCTCTCTAAATGTTGAACTCAATATGCCTAGCTCTCTCTTCTTCCTCTTCAAGGATGAAGCGCATTTGAAGCCAGTCAGGAGCGTTTCTTTTTACTCGCCAAGCAAGGCTGAACAATTTGGTGATAATGTCTTCCTTTTCGTCGTGAAAACCCAAGTCTGGTTGTAATACTAGATGTGGATCCTGATTTGGATTAGGAATGTTGGCCGGGAGCACCATTCTCCATGATATTGGAAGAACATGGATTTGTTGAAGATGAACCGGTGGCAACTAATCGTTCTATCTCGTCAAAAGTTTGTTTCAAGCAATCAATTTTCTGTCTTATCAAATCTCTTTGAATTGCTTCTTCAAAATGTTTTCCCTTTTCTTCCTCCCTAGCAAGAACACGGCTTATCTGCCCAAACTAAGCACGATCGGTCTGTGTTTTCCAAGCTAGTGAGTACAATTGATCAATGATATCGGTTGGTGGTTGATTTGGTTGCTCAACAGGTATATCAAAAGGAAATTCATGCGGCAACACCATACTACATCCTGCCTACTTCAGGGATAATTCCACTATCGTTGTTTGTGGCCCTCCTTCTAGCGCCAATTCTATGTTGAGCGCGGGGAGGAGGGTAAAAAAGTCTCCACACATAACAAAAAATGATAGGGTTTGGAGTTCAACTGCTCAATTGTTCCCATTCAACCCTCCTTCTAGCACCAATTCTATGTTGATGCGTGTTTTATGACACACCAAACACTCTAGAATAAAGAGTCCAAAGACGCTCTATCCTCTCATGAAAAACTACCTCTTATGCTAAGATTGCTAGAAAGGTCATACGGTAATTCCAATGTTTCGTTTGGGGGGATGGTCAAGCTCAATGGATGATGTGATATGCTCATTTCACAAAGGGACCTTGGATAATAAATTACTCGAAAGTAGGGATTTAGATTGATTTGACGTTGAATGCTCTTGTATTTTTTTGGGGTTTTTGGATTTGAGATAAAATAAAAGAAAAAGAGATGAGGGTTTAGACTAGACTTATGCTAAACTGCTCCCATGAACTTTAAGAGACAAATGTTGGATACTGAAATTTAAACCAATCTTTGCTTTGCCAAGCACAATGACTACAACTAGACAAAGATGATGCAATCTTCAGATGGGATTTACGAACGATGTCCTATTACACGATACCACCATCAATTCGAACGATGTATATAGGTAATAGAATTCTAGTTAAACAATTTCAAAGTTCAGACTAACCTTGCACATCAAATTGAAAATCATTCGATTGAAAAAGGTATGAACTAATTTCACTGTTTTCAACACTATCAATCTTTCATTCATCTAAGAAATTATTGAAACTAATTTATTTTATTGAAGAAATTATGAAACCATGCAAGCTCTCAAAATAACAAATGCTCAACTCTGAATCAAATCATTATTTGAATAGCACTAGTAGCAACAATTTCACAAGTCTCCCTAAATGAATGAAATGCGTGGGGTTTATATAGGCACCCCAATTACAAAGCAACGACCCAAATTGATTTGAGATCAATGGCCAAGATTATTTCAAGAAACCCTAACCCTAAAAAGCATAACCAACTTAATGGACACATGGCTCAAGTAGGACGAGCCACTTGGAGTGTGGAAAATAATGACACCTTGCAAATTACTCGAGCAAATGGGAATCCAAAATGCAATTCCCTTTGGCCTGCTCCTTGGCTGCAAATGCAAGAAATTTTGTTAACACCAAATTGAGCTCCTCCATTGATATGCTTGGCATATAATCCAGTTGTACTCCCATTATGTCCAAGGTTTCAAGGCTTGAGTGAAAGTACTTTCCCATCTACCTTCTTGTTTCTGAAAGCTGTCCATAAAGGTCAAAAGAGAAGACATGTCATCAAGCTGATTTTCTGTGATAATTTGCATTTCCTTGAAATAAATATTCATCACACTTTTCTTCAAACCTTCCAAATCCAAGCCATCTGCATTATGATGCTCCTGCCCTGTTAATCCTTCAAGAGAGGTGAGGATTTTAAACTGTATTTTCTCAATTACATTCTGTGCAATAGCACACTCTTCCCTCATTCCATCATATATCTTCTTCTTAGCCAACAAGGAATGATACCATTTGCTAAAATCATATGAGGCTCCTTCCTCAATAACACCTTCTTGGATCAACATCTGCAAGGATACTTCCTTTAAAACCTTCAAACGAGGTATTACTTTGTCATTTACATACTGGAAGTCTTCCCAATTATCTTCAATTTGGCCAATTTCAGTCATAAGCAAGGCTGATCTGTCATAAGTTTGAGCACACTTCCCCAAGAATTGTTCCATTTGCCTTGAGATATTGCTGATCCAACTCCTAGTTGCCTGGCTGGTGATCCTCATAGCCTCGAGAGTGTCAATGGATTCTGGAGGGAGGAATGATGGTGGGATAAAAGTTTCACCTTCTTGGCGTAAGGGGGCTGTTATTTGCTGAATGAACTCCATTAGCCTCAAATTTTCTAACTCTAGCCTCTCCTTCTTCTCCTTTGTTTTATCAAACTTCTCCTTGATGGCCTTGGAAGTGTCTGCTAGCTCATGGAAATCCTGATCTATCGTGGTTGGCCCAATGTCCAATGTTGTAACATCATAGTCCATAGGAGTAATATGATCTCTAGGCTTGTCAACTTTTTAGGCTTGTCAACTTTTGGGACTGCAACTTGTAAAACCTTGGATCCTGCATCATTCCTGATAATCTGAGAGTACTTTCTAGGCTTCTTTGGCGTTTTAGCTTTGCCAATCCTCTCTAAGAAGTCCTGCATGCTTTCAACTGGTTGAACTTCATCTAGTGGTTTAGACTTCTTCATCAAACTCTCAGCAAACCAAGCTGGGATAGTGGATAATTCCATCCCATCTTCCAATTGAATATCATCATCACACTCTTTTAAGGAAGAAATTATTTCATCTCCTAGCTCTTCATTGTTTTCAAGGATCTCTGTATCTCCCATGCCTTCAATCATTAGCGTATCACCTCCTTCCAAACACTCAGTGAAGGTTTGCTCTTGAAGAAGATCCAGCGGTTCAGATTCTTGAAATTCACCCTCTTGTTCATGGTTTGGTTCAATTTCAGCAATGGACACCTCTTCTATTACTCTGATAGATAAAGTACTTGAAGATGATGGAATTTCACTCACCTTTTGCTTCTTACTCTCCAATTCTTTTCTAGCTGCTTCCTTTTCCTTTGTTTGAAGATATTCCACCACTGCCTTCCTCTTGCTTGGACATGGAAATTCATCAAGACCTTCTCCAATTGTTTCTCCCTGACTTTCTTCATTGCTCAGTGTGGCATAGGTAAGGGAGATTCCTTCTTTTCTCTATCTGCTGATCTAATTATCCACCCATTCCCTAGAGTACGATACAATGTCCATCAATATATCCAAATTATTCAACTCAGGATGTGTCCAGTTGGGCAACAAGGTAGGCTTGTTCTTTTCCTGTTCAAATTGAGGATGCACGTAGTCTCCATTGTCCTTTATCTGGTCAGGAACGGGGAATAAGTCACACTTTTTCACAAGGTCTATTGGAATTCTAGACCACATCTTCTTCCTGACTCCATATTCGTCCACCAAGTTAGACCAATAGTCTTCAATCTACATAACATGAAGGGACTTCTGTTGGTGTAATTAATTATTAATTACACTTAGCATAAGTTTACGTAGGTTTATTTAATTCCTAAGTTATAGGATCTCATCTTTATCTTATCGAGCTATCTTGTTGCTCAAGATAAGATTAGGTTTAGGCATGTTTGCTTTTATAAAGCAAATTATCTCTTGTAATTAATTGGTCTTTTCGAATATATCAAATTGCATGTTTTTATGCAATCTCTGCTTTTTTGTTTTCCTCTTCTGTGGAAGGTAATTTTCAGGTTTGCAATCAGATCATGGGTTTCTAACATGGTATCAGAGCTTTGATTTGTTGCCCCTTCTCAGATTTCTGGAGAGATTCATTGCAGAGTTCATTCAAGGTCCCTTAAGGGTTTTTCTCCTTGAGTATATTTATGCAGCGTTTTGGATCAAATCAAGTTTTTCCATTCGATTCAGAGCATTGGAAAAGATTGAGGTTTGATGAAAGTCATTTTTTATTGGAGCCGTTTTAGTTTTGCTTCATAAATCTAGCTTCCACTCAGTTGTAGGAAAAACAATTTATGGGTTTTTTAGCCAGGGTCAAAATCGGATCTGGGTATCTTTCAGTTTTTTTATTTTTTTCACGGATCTGAAGAAAATAGCTACACAAAAACCATCGCGCGTCATTTTTTTCACCTGGCTAAAGGTTTAAAATTTTTTTTTTTCATCTTCTGCTTGCTGGATCAAAAAACGATTTCTGGGTTTTATTTTTTGCTTCAAAAAATTTTGGGTTTCTGTTTTTGTCTACTCATTATAAACAGATTTTTCAGAAATCAAATTTGAAGATTTTTCATCATGGAGGCAGATGTGAACATTGGTTTGTGCATGCACTCATTTTTGTTTTCATGCACTAGGTTTGCATTTTCTCTGTAGTTTATGCATGTTTTGCATTATCTCCTTTTACAATCATTGGGTTATTGTAATAAATGAACTGAGATAAAGTTCCATTAAGGGGGGTTATTGCATCCATCTTTCATGTTGGTGACAACTCGCATGAGTTTGTCTAGTTTCCTGTTGTCTCCTTCTAGCTTCTTTCTTGCTTAGCTGGATACATCTTTGGTTTGATTTGGTTCACACTTCGGGATTTTATGGTTCTTGATCCTTATTGGTTCAGATCTTTCCCATTTGAAGGCCATGTTTTTATGGTGAATGTTCCAGAATCTTGATGGTACTCATCCTATGGGCAGTTTTAGTTTCAGTTTGGCATTGGCTTTGAGACACAGTTTCCAGATTTGTCACCATTCTGGGTCCATTCATCCTTTCATCTACTGTTGTTCAAAGATTCCAGAGTTGATCCAGTATGTGAGTTTCCAGTGTTCCTTGGCATTGGGTCTGCTGTTGCATTTGTGATTCCGATTGGTATTTTGCAAACAGAAGTATCTTTCCTTGCTTGCCAGATTTGGGGTTCCAGTGTTGCTTCATCAAAGTTCTTCCAGTGTTTCTTCATAGCAGTTCATCTCACTGAGCGGAGTTTATCTCTCTTTGCATTTGTACATGAGTACCTGATCAAGCCTTGTTGTCGGGACTCATATTTGCATAATAATCTGCTTCTCCCTAAGTTGCACTTATGGGGGGGTGTTGGTGTAATTAATTATTAATTACACTTAGCATAAGTTTACTTAGGTTTATTTAATTCCTAAGTTATAGGATCTCATCTTTATCTTATCGAGCTATCCTGTTGCTCAAGATAAGATTAGGTTTAGGAATCTTTGCTTTTATAAAGCAAATTATCTCTTGTAATTAATTGGTCTTTTCGAATATATCAAATTGCATGTTTTTATGCCATCTCTGCTTTTTCGTTTTCCTCTTCTATGGAAGGTAATTTTAAGGTTTGCAATCATATTATGGGTTTCTAACAACTTCTTCCCGTGAACCCTCAAATATGGATCGTAATCAGACCTTGGTTTATAAGTGTCAAACTTATAAAATTGTAACTCTAACTTCGCTGCCTTAGCTGATTGCAATGAGGGGCAGACTTCTAGCATTTTCCCAATTGTAACAGGAAAATCCACTCCTTGTTTGTTCTTCTTCCCCTAAATGGAATCCATGTGTGCCAACTGCCTTGCAACTTCAAGCATTATAATCTTGTCCGTTGGATACCGAGGGAGTTTATACGGAGTGTCTGGGAATCCATGAACCCTTATGTATGTAAAGGTCAGAAATTGGATGAACCAAGATCCGAATTTATCAAGCAACACTATAGCCTCTTTAGACAACCTTTTCTGAATTCCTCCTTGAAGCAATCAAGTGATATACATGAGGAAACTGTCATTAGTTATCTTATAATTGTCCTTATAATGCAACTATAGTTGTGGGTAACACTCATACGCTTTGAACTAGTTATTTCAAAGTCCAACTTCCCCTTTGCAAATTAGTCCTTTGTACTTAGTAAACTGTGCCAGGATATAAACTATGTAGGAAGTCATATAGAAGGTCTTAGTCTTTTCCAAGTTTCTTAACTGGAAATCAATGTTATCACTTATCAATTTTGCCCAATTTATTGCTTCCATTCCCAATACGACCTCCTCTACGTATGAAAACATCCACACTTCGAAGAAAGATCCCTGAGAAGTACCCATAATCCTGTTCAGTATGTGAATCATGTCATTGTATTCCTGTTTAAAGTCTATGCAAATTAATCTCTTGGGAAGCTTAGAGCGATGCCTTTTTGGTTCTTTAATCCAGTTGGAATTGACTGTCCATACAAGACTCTTTGGCTTGATCAAACATGGTTTGTGAATCCTCTCGGGTCCTGTTCAACATTTTATGACGTCGAGGAATACGAAACACCTCTCTGACTGAATCTTTTGTGAAGTATGCCAAAGTGATCCCGTTAGATGCTTTAATGGATCTTGTCCGTGGATTGTATCTTCTGGCGCACTCAACCATCAACTCACTGCATTGAACTGTTGGTGGAAACCCTGCTGCTTGGTGAAGTCCGCACTTAACAATGTTAGTTGCAATAGGTGTGGGCATTTCATGCTAAGTACCAAACATCCTTTTCTTGTGTTGAATTGCATTGAACTGCTCGAAGTTGGTATCTGCTACCTTCTTTCATTTTGACAATAGTTGGGATTCTGGATAGAATTCCCTGAGAACTTCCTTCACTTGGATTTTTCTAACTCCACCTCCTACGTTTTTTGAAGTGGACATTGTGCCTGTACGAAGCTCAAAGTTAGAATATTTTCAAAATTTGCAAAAAAGGCGATTTTATGGCTAGAGAATATTTAAATAAATTAATTAAAAAATTCTAGAACTCGACTGCCTAGGCTGGTTTGAGAATAAATCTTAGTAAAATGAAATTTAACCAGCCTTAATCTTTTCTAAGACCATTCAAAGAATTTTTTAAATAATTTACTGGACTTTTAAAGCTGAAAACTGAAGTTTTTGTGCAAATCCAAGATAAAAAATCCTTTTCCTTCTTCAAATTCGCCAGCTATGACTCTGTAGATGATTGAGAAATCTTGAAAATAGAAGAAAAATGTCCAACCTTGTACTCTGGAATCAATGTAACTTGCAGCTCAAGGAGAAAATAAGAAGGACGCCTTTGTGTGAGAGAAGTTTGCCTGTGAAAAAACTTAACCTGTGAATAATGAAAAATAAACTCACAAGCACTTCTTTTATAATAAAAAGTTTCCTTATTTGCCTGGGTCGACCTCTTCTCTGATTGGGTGCTTTGTTTCAAAACGCAAAAAGCAATCTTATCTTCTTTTCTTTGATTTTTTAAGGCGTCCCTCTTCTTGCTTGCTAAGTTTTTATTTTTTAAATAAAAACTTAAGTTATTTCCTTTGCCTTTTAGAAAATTCGACTTCTAAGTGGACTAATCCACTTTTCAACTGGATTTTTCCTTCTACCAAGGTAACTCTTTTGCCTTAGGAAAAATTTCGATTCTCTCCTTGGAAATTCGACTTTTAACTGGAATTTTCCTCTTTTCAAGTGGATTTTAACTTCATCTTGGAATTCTTGAAGTCCAATTCGAATTTTTTACTTGCCTTAGCCAATTTTTATTATTTTTCCAACTAGATTTTGAATTATCCAACTGGATTTCCTTGTACTAGGCGAATTTTAGCAAGACTTCTCAAATGGACGAATTTTAACTGGATTTCCTTTATGGGGCGCACCTCTCCAGCCTTGGGCGAATTTCACCATAATTTTCTTGCTTTTTACTTGATTTTTTCGATTTTTTAAGATTTTTGCCTGCTTTTCAACTCCAAAAGTGGAAACTTTCGACTCCACTGCTAGTGAGAGCTAGCACTTTCTAAAAATAGAAACTTACTAAAAATAGAAAAAAGCAAAAAGCAACTTTCTAAAAATAGTAAATTCCAGATTGGTCCAGAAATGCCAAAAACGAAAAAAGCAATAAAGCAAAAAAGCAGAATCCCTAAAAAAATAGAAAGTGTCAGAATTGAGCAAAAGCACAGGCGATCCTCGTCTACCAGGTCTTCTAAGCACTTCTATGACGTTCATGTTCAGTTTCAGGCCCAAATTCTCAACTCAGCTCGGGTGATGACTCCAGACTTTGACATGAAATTTTCAAGACACCAGAGATTATGAAATTGCTACTCAAAGCTAAACCCTAAGACCAAACCAGCGAGGGTCCCTATTTGCAATGGGGCGATGTGTGAAATAGGTCACAACATTACACTTATAACTCTATGAAAGCATTAAATTTCATTTTGGAAACATTTTGAGTTAAATTTCTATAATTTGTTACCATTTTTGGGCAACCTATTGTAACATGCCCCATAGCATAGTGGCCAAATGACTTCCATTGTAGTATCTTATTTTTATATAATGTTAAAAAACAAATCTATGGGTTGCAATAACATCCTCTAAATGATAGTAGAGATCGGTACAATGCAATCATGTTTGTATCAATGTGATCACACCCTTTGCCTCTAAGACTCCAATTTTCTAGTTGGACTACATAAGTTTATGTTTTTTTATATCTATTTGATGTTGGTTGATTGGATTATGGCCAACAAATGATGTTTTAAGTTTTCTTAAAAGTTTTCATGTACCCTTTATTTTTTGTGTGAGATTGGTTGTAAATGAAGTTTCCTTAACTTGGTGTGATTGGATGAACACCTCCATATTCTTAAGAGAGTATTAATCATTTCAACTCTTGTGAAGTTTATTGCTATTGTTTCTAGATTAAATTGTGTGTGATATTTGTTGCATCAACATTTTGGATCACACAATGTGATCCATCATCAAGATGATAGTAGAGAGTTCAATGAGACAAAATTGGTTAGTTGCAGACCAAGAAGTCAACTAAAAAGAAAGAGGTAAGAGAAGAGAGCAAGAAGGCTACATGTGAAACAGGGAATTAAATAATCTACATGTTAATCTAAATAAATAAATACCACACAAATTTAAAAAGAATTAAAAGAGTACAAGATAAATGCAAATTAATATAACCATAAAATAGAGAAAAAATGACAAATAAATTCACACAAAAAATAGGAAAATAAAATCAGCAAAACATGATTAAAAAGAAAAACAAAAACAAGATGAACAATATCTATACATTTATATATATGCAAGCATAAGACATCAATAGATATATTTAATATAAAATAAAATAAAAAGAACAAGACCAAAGCACTTGCAAGAAATTGCAATATACACATAACATAAATGAAGGAATCTGCAAAAACCTATATATATGAAAATACATATGCATAACGATACATATGTATATATAAAAGTCAAGAAATATTTAGTTATATATAGTATATAATTTATATAATTAGCTATAAGAAAAATAGTTATATTATAAGAATTTATCATCATGAATTCTTATGTGTGCACTTCAATTTACTCTATTGTACATAACTCAATTAATGAAAGCATGTTACTAGTTACGAGAAAATGAAGTTATTGATGTGTGTTAGCATGCTTCTCATGCTATTCCTAATAGTTACATTTGTACTTGTTTATGAGTGCAAGTCATTTTTATGCATTAGTTAAGCAATGAAAATGAGTATCATTAACCATTTCCTTCTTGCAAATGTTGTATTTTCTTAGGAATTCAAAGAAGTGAATCATCTATATGTATTAAGATCTAACTCTCTTTTGTTCTTCCATGTGTAAGATAAATGAAAAGAATATATTGGCTTAATCGAAAAATGTATTGATCATGAAAGACTATCATAGGAATTGAAATGGAAGTGTTATTCAATCTCCCTTGTTGAATTTACTTCTAAAAGATTAAGTGTATAAGCAATGTTACGAAGAAAGTAAAATCTTGTAACTATCTTCTCTTAAACTGTTTGCTTTCTTGAAAGGCAAAGTAGGTTAATAATAATAAGATGTTCTCTACATTAGTATAGACTTTAATGATGCTAATATCGTTTTATCACTTTGTTTTGAGAATGTTCCTCTTTTAAAGATATCAAATTTCCACAATCCATATTATTATTTGAATATGATTTCTGAATTCCATTGTGTCGCTGCTTTTTTGTCATCAACATTTTGAATCACTCTTTGTGATCCATTATCAAGATGAAAAAAACCTAAGGAAAATATGAACTGTTCACCCTTTATTCCTTTGAGACCTTGACAGAGTCGGTTACCCTCAAGGTTTCACTCTGTGTCACTCGTTCCTTCCACAGTGTAGTGTATTGCATGGAAATGCAAGCCACCCCCCCTTAGAGATGCCGCACCTCATCCCATTCATGTGTGCTTACCAACACATCTCTTCCACCTGTTTGGTATCTAATGGAGTTGTGAAATGAATGTGTGTGCACATATTTGATGCATTTGGTTCGAAAAAAATATTGATTGCATTTTTCCAAGTTTTGTCCATGGCTGTATTTGGGAATTATAGGCATATTACACATGCAAAAGCCTGAGAAAAGAATTTGGCTTGATATTTCATGGGGTAAAAGTGTAGAAAACGCTTAGCATACTTGCTTTGCAAATTATATCATTAATGAATTACCATCATGTTTTACCAGTAAAATATAAAATGGCAAATCTGAACATGAAGAGTTTCTCGCTTCTGAAAAAGCAGATTAATGTTAGACGAAACAGTTAAGGAGAGACTCAGTTAAATAACTGACATTTGAAAATAACTTAAAAGATGAATTCCTTTGCTTTCTTAAACTTGCCGAACAAAATAGCCAGGCAATGTAAATGAGAGCGACATATTTACAAAGCGTAAGAGCATTGGAGATTTAGGAAGATTTAGGAAGGTTCACCATTAACTTTTTTAGTTTAAGGCAATTTTTTGTTGAGACTCCAGCTATAAAATTATTCATAGAGATAAGTATTCAAGATCTCACATGGATAAATTCTTTATTGGGGAACACTTAATCCTGTTTGACAGTCTCTGGGTAAGAGGAAAATCTTGATTATGAAAAATATTTACTAACAAATAAAATATAAAGGTCATCCTCCATCAATGGCTACATTTTAGGAGATTACCAAAATGTGATACTGACAACTTGCTGACATTTGCCTTAATTAATAAATAAACATAAACCCAAATAATTGATACTGGCTGTTGCAACCTTTTGGTTGATCAGTCAACATCTTCTTTGAAGATATTGACAATAATTTTACTGTTATTTTTCTTCATGTATTGTGCAACCTTACAACAGAAATCTGATAAATAAATGATACAATCTGCTACAAATAGCAGACTTGAAAAGCATCGATACTAGCAATCTAATAGAATACATTGACTTCGACAAAAGTGTACTAACACAAAAATCTCTAAATATCCCATTATGCCGAAATAGAACCCAAATCCAGCTCTTCATCTGAATCAATAGCATTCTCATAATCATAATAAGCATTAACCTGCACAGATCAATAAAGTCAATCATAAGACACTGTTTCCATGAATACAAAAATAATCACAAACCCATTGTTAGTCTTCGATTAGAATAACTAAACAAGATTTTGTATCTTCCATATTATCAATAACACAAATAAAACATGCATTCTTCACCATGCCCTCTGAAAATTACAATTCAGAAATTTATCTTTGGGGACCAAATTTTGAGGAGATGACATCCAGCTCTTAGTGAAAGCTCCAAGTACCAACATATTCGTATGCACTAACTGCTGAGGTGGGTAGTTTGCAATAATTGAAAAGCATGCTAGCCCATCGTAAACTCAATAAGATGCCTCCCACTGTACAGATAAGATTAAAGTATGCCAGTGAGAAGCTCCTTTTTCTCAAATGAGGGACTTTCAAAAGGGTCTCTATGAAACAACCCCATTTTCCCCATACTTCGCCATTAGAGAACTAAAATACAGAGGAAACATTCATCAACTCTTCCTTCTCAAAGGAGATGACTAGGCCCCCATCAGGAAAATCAAGAAAATCAAGAAAAGGTAGCTCAAGATTGCTGTTTAAGGAGTGATTCCCTAGTAATCAAACAAAAGGTCAAGTCCACTATGAGATGCAAAACACTTAAGTTTGAGATGCTACTGACCGGTGAAAAAATCATGTCTCAATAAACAAAAATATCAACTTTGATATGCTTAAGTGATAATTTGTGCAAAAAAGTAGAGGTTGGACCCCAACCTTTGGCCTGGGCATTACAGCTTCAAATGTGTGAAAAGTTGGAGTTGCAAAATCAGGTGGCTCAAGTACAATGTATGCACCTCGATTATTGTAGCGTTCTGTACTTGCCTGAGCATCAGATCCAATTATTCCAGGTTAAGAAAAATAGAATCCATTTTAATCAAATTAAATAAGCACAAAATTTAGTTACACCCATTTGTTCATTTAGGAAAAATACAATCAATTTCAAATTTTCATATTTGAATAATAACTAAATGCAGAAAATAGAAATCATTAACATCTTTTCTCTTGTTAACTATTCCTGTGCAACCAACCTCAGGAATTGATTGTCATGAGAAACCATGGCTATTAAATTAAAAAAAATACAGAAGACTAAAAATGAAAGAAAATAACTAATAATAGGGCTGATGGGAAAGTTTCTAATTTGAGCTCTCATGCTTCAACGACAAGGGCAACTGCTGCAACTCAGAATCAAAATATATAGTCAGAGGTAGATGTGTCTTCTAGAGATGTACCAGCAGAATATTCTCACAAGAGACCACACATTGACAGCTCAAACCCCATTGGAAAATTATTTTATGTGCAAGGTCGAGAAATGGTTGATACAGGGATTGCACGCTTCTTTTATGCAAATGGAATACCATTTAATGTTGCTCACTCACCTTTCTATGGAAAGATGGTCCAAGCTATCAATAATGGACCAGCTGGGTTTAGATATGAAAAGATTCACACTAATCTAATTGATTAAAAAAAGTTCGATTAGAGCAACAAATTGCGCCAATGAAAAGAGTGGTCTATAGAAGGATGCAGTATTATGATGGATGAGTGGACAGATGCTAGAAATCATCCACTACTTAATATCATGGTAACATGCAGCAAAGGGCCTTATTTTTTGAAGGCAATAGATTGTTCAGGACAAGAAAAAAATGCAATTCTTCATAACTAGCTATGTGACAGCATTGAGAAGGTGGTAGCATCACATGTAGTCCAAGTTGTTACAGTTACTGCCCTTGTTTGTAAAGCAGTGGGCATGTTGGTGCAAAAAAAGTACAAGCATATATTTGGACATCATGTTGTGTGCATTCATTGAATAATGCACTCAAAGATATTAGCAAGTTCCAATGGATTTTAGATCTCATAGAAAAGGGCAGAAAAATACAGATGTTCATATGTAACCATCACCACACACAAGCCATTTATCGAAAATTTGCCAAGCTAGAACTTCTCAAACCTGCTGATACACGGTTTGCTTCTTATTATATTCTCTTTGACCGTCTTTGTGAAGTCAAAAGAGTTTTGTGTTCCACAGTAGTTAGTGATGCATGGGCAGCTTGGAGATAATCTACATCAAATACTACGGCTGAGGTGAGAGGTATGGTCCTTGATGACCATTTTGGGGCTGAAGTTAAATTTGTTGTGGACTTAAGCCCATATGTTTGGGAGAAATTTATGAAGAAATAGATTCTATGAGTGAAAGAGTCAAGAAATAATAGATGCAAAAGATCTTCTCTATATCCTTTGATAGAAGAAAAGTTACATGGAAGATGGAGCAAACTTAACACGCCCCTTCATTGTGCTGCCTATGCCTTGAATCCTTAAATGGTATAATATAAAAGTGAAAGAGGGCTCCATATGAGGATAGAGAGGTAATGAAGGTATTTTGGGCTGCAATAAAAAAGATTTGTGGCCAAGGTGAGGATGCTTCAATTATGAGGAGTCAATGGAACAAGTTTTCACGTGGGCATGGTTATTTTCTTTCGTGGAAGCTTTATATGATATGCAAGCAAAGAAAGACCCTATAGAGTGGTGGTCGAACCATGGAGGTGACTAGGTTTAGGACTATATTTTCTAATAATTGTTGATCATCAAACTCAGCAATATACTACAAACCTATTATACGAGAAACTAAAAGAAGACTAATTTGGTAAACCAGGAACATACAAGACATCATCTAGCTCAAGAATATCACTAAAAGGCATGCAACACTTTCATTGATGAGGGAGTTGTGGCACATAGAGGACTCAAAGTAGAGAACGTGGATAGATTGAAGGTGATGTAGCAGATGGATTTACTATCACATGCACTAGGATGATTCCCCAGGTGAGTCTACAGTTGGGCAACTACAAAGTCATGGATGACTCCTATGTGGTTAGCATTGGTGATATGGGTGCAGTGTTGGGTATATAGTGGCTGCGATCTTTAGGTGAGATCACTCTATGGAGCTGAAATTTAAATCAAAAGGAGAAAATCTGGTCTTAAAGGGAATGTTCAATGGTAGACCTCAAGTTGTGTCTTTCAAACGCATGGAGAGGATATTTAGACACGATCACATTGAGTGCGTAGTAGAGTGTGTGATCATGCCTACAATTACAACGGAGGAAAAGAGGGGCTACCATCCAAATGTTCAGGCTTTGCTATCCAAGTGAAGCAAGGTATTCAATAGTATACCTCTAGGGAGGCCTCCTGATAGAGGCATTGAGCACATGATTGAGATGGAGGGCGCCAAGTCCATTATTACTACTCCTTATAGGCTATTAAGGAGTTATTAGAGATTGGACATATTAGGCCAAGTAAGAGCCTGTTTGCTTCTTTAGTGGTTTTGGTCAAGAAGGATGGAACCATACACGTGTATTGACTATAGGTCCTTAAATAAAAAGACCATCAAAAATGGGTTACCCATTCCACGGATTGATGAGCTCATTGATGAGCTACATGGAGTTGTGTATTTCTCTAAGATAGATTTGAGATCTAGTTACCATCAAATATAAGTTAGAAAGGACATAGAGAAAACAACTTTTAGATGCCACTTTCGACACTTTGAGTTTTTGGTTATACCTTTTGGTTTAACCAACGCTCCTGCTACTTTCCAGTCTTGTATGAATCAAGTGTTTCATAAGCAACTCCGTGTAATGTCCCCATTTTTAGCAGTATGTTTTCCAATGACTGTTACCCTATCCCCGGATGCCCGTAGGCTAGTCAGATGCAGAATTAGGGTTTCAAGCTGCTTGGAGGTCTCTTTTGTGGATCCAAGGGTTTGCATGTTGCAATTTTGCAATTTGGTTTATGGATTCCTTTTGGGTTTTCAGAGAGCTTCGCAGGGGTATGACATGCAACTGCATCAGGTAACTTTTCCGGACTTACTATTTTTAGTAAGTTACGACGACTACCTGATTTGAGCCTAAAACGCATTTAAGTCAGTCACTATTTTTAGCAATATGCTACTTATACTTATAGTAAGTACTATTTTGGTAGCGGTTCAATTTTCCAATGCAGTGGCTATTTTTGGCAATGGTGGCAGTTGTGGTGGTTGGCATCTTTCTACTTATAGCAGTGGTTGGTTAATGGTGTTTGCTATCTTCAGTTGGTCACAGTACTCTTCAATGGTCTTCAGTTTTGCTCAATTTGGCGTTTGGTGCACACTTACTATTTTTAGTAGTGCTATTTATAGTAAGTCATTCTTGGGGGAGTTGGTCTCAGGCCTTTGTGTGCGTAGCAATATTATTTCTCATATAGTTTGGAGAGCCTAAGGTTGAAACATTTGGAAATTGTTTTATTCAATCACTTAAGTTGTTTTATAAAGTTATTTTATAAACTTAAGTTGAGGGGGTGAGTGGTCGTTCAAAAAGCACCTTGGGCTTAGGTGCACAACTTAAAGTTGTTTTAAAAAGATTTATAATATTATTTTCCTCATGTGTGGGAAGCCTAAAGGAGAAGAATAATTTAAAATGTTTAAATTTTCAAAGGCTCAAGGAAGGGCGTGGGTTTTAGGAGGGAATTGAGAATCATTTCAAATCCAGACGCCGTAATCTCTTTATAACCTTATTTTCGCTCTCATTTGGATATCTCTACTTTGGCAACATAATGAACTGTTGCTGAATTTCTTCCATATTGTTTGGGCTACGAACTAAGGATGGAAACCCTCTTCATTTGGGCTGATTTCGGTGGTGAAATATCCACCCTAGTCAAATTGTGAGTGATTCCATAGCAGGGATCATATAGAGCTTAATAGAGTTCGAGTTTTGGTGATTGAAAATGAAGATTTATCAGTACTTTTAAGGAGTTTTTTGGTGTGGTTTGTTTAGTTTTCAGTTTGGGTGTGATTTTATGAAAATTTTGGTGTGTTTCATATCATTTTCTGGGCATTGCTTTTCTGGACCAAAACTCACCTTATTGCTCATATCTCAAAGACGTCTTGAGAAATCCAAATTGAGTATTGGAGCAATGGAAGGGCCTTCTCATGGCGATTCTTTCAAGCACAAGTTTGCAATTTTTAACTGAGTTTTGAATTAATTGGAGCAAATCGAACTTTCCTAGGAGGACACCTTGCTGCTGCTAAAAACACCAGTTTGTGACCAGCACATTGAATAGGCGCATGTGGTTGTGTATTGGGGTTCATTGTCTAATTGTTGGGTGTTGGAAAAACAAGGAGTTTGAGCCAAGAAATATTGCTGCAGATCGCAGTACTTTGGAAAACTAAAATCTGCCTTAAGCTACTTCCCTAGGTCTGAAATTGTTATGTATTTTTTGATATTTGTCTTATAAAATCTGAACTTTACGTTAATGAAATCAGAATGTTAATGAAAGCAGAAAACCTCTCTTTCTTGCAAGTTATCTAGTTATTTTCTCTTGCAATCTGTCATGTCTATCTTGGATTGTTCCAAACTCAATGATATATGAAAAAAAACATCAAACAATCAAACTCAGGAAACCTTGAAACAGCAATTAGAAAAAGAAAAAAAAAATTAGGGGTGTATGTTACACTCTGTAAGTTCGTGCTAATATTTTTTATGACACTGTTTTTAAGTAGGCCATGGGATGAGCACTTGCAGCATCTAGATGAGGTGTTGAGAATACTTGAGGCAGAATCTTTGTCTGCTAAGGAGACTAAATGTGAGTTTGGGATGATAGAGTTGCTATACCTTGGTCACATAATCAGCTCTAAGGGAGTTACCATTGATCTAGAAAAAATTAAAGCAATTATTGATTGGCCTCCACCCACAAATCTTACACAATTGAAGGGTTTCTTTGGTCTGTGTGGTTTCTACAAGAGGTTTGTCAAGGGATTTTCACAGTTGGCAGCCCCACTCATAGATTTAACCAAAATGGGGGCTTTTGTTTGGTCCAAATCAGCACAACAATCATTTGATAATTTAAGCAATTAATGAGCACATGCCCTATGTTGGCTGTTCCTAACTTCTCCAAACCAATTCAGCTTCAATGCGATGCTTTTGGTGAAGGAATTGGTGTTGTCCTAATGCAAAACAAGCACCCAATGACTTATGAGAGCAAAAAGTTGAGAGGTGGAGATAGATGTTGTTCCATCTATGACAAGGAGATGCTTGCCATTATGCATGTTTTGGCAAAGTTAAGGCAATACCTTGTGGAAGGTAAGTTTATTGTTAAAATAGATCATAATAGCCTCAAATACTTCCTAAATCAAAAGGATCTCAATGATAGACAATAGAAGTGGGTAAGTAAGCTTCAAGCTTACGAGTTTGACGTTGAATATGTCAAGGGGAAAAGAAATGCAGTGGCTGATGCATTGTCGAGAAGGCCACATTTGTGTTCTTTGGAAGATTGAAGCAGATTGGAAGGATCAAATTCTTGCCAAGTATGCCAAGAACACATTGGCATATAGTATTTTGGAGGGTTCATTGCATGATAACAAGTATTAGGTAAGGGGTGAACTCATATTTTATAAGGAAAGTATCTTGTTAGTTCCCGAATCAAGGCTTAAGCTGAAGGTTTTGAAGACATTTCATGATGTTCCTATGGCTGGCCACCCTAGTTTTTAGAAGACTTACAGGAAGATCCGTGAGAGGTTTTCTTGAAAAGGACTTAAGAATGAATTCTTTAAGTATGTTCGGGAATGTCCTACATGCCAATAGAACAAAAATGAGCATGCATATCTAGCTGGTTTGTTGCAGCCCCTGCCCATTCCCAATCAAAATGTATTGTCCCCTTATTAGACTTCGGCTAGCTTGACCTAGAACATCAAATGCACAAATCAGGATAAGGGATTTTATATTTACCAACACATAATTTTGCTCATGTAATTTGTCTTGAAGACCTGCACACATCACGTATTATCGAAAACACATAGTTCCTTGTTCACGAATCAATTAGACCATTTTAGATTGAACATTTTAGAATAAGATAAATGCATTATCATCTAGTGCATAAAACTATCATAATCTGATATGACTTATTACTCTTGATCGGAATAGATCTTCGCCTTTTTCCTCTTTCCTAACCTTATCGGCAGATGGAAGAATTACTGTGCCAAGGGCGCGTGAACGGTCTCCAAGTGGACTCCCTCAAGGTTTCCTACCTGTCTTGGGACCATCCATCAATTTTAGTGTTATCAATTTCTCCTTAACATATTCATAATTTTTGAGGGTTATGATAGTCCGCCCCCCTTAAATTTGCTTGTCCACAAGCAAAATTCAAACTTGGATGTTTTAGGATCTCTTCACTTTCCCATGTAGAATCTTCCTTGAGTAACCCCTTCCATTTAATCAAGTATTCAAGAATGGTTTTGTTTCTCAACCTTTTCTCTTGCATGTTTAGGATAGTTTCAGGTTCTGAACAAGTCTACCTTTGTCATCAAGTGGTGGTAAGAGTTACATGCCCATCTCCCTCATACCTTGCTTTCTTGCATACATTTTCCTTTATTTCTTTGTTGGTGGTTGCCTCTATCTTGTGGGTTCGACCTCTCTTTTCGCATTTATGCCTGGGTGACCACTCTGCATTGCAATAGCAACAAGGGTTCTTCTTCCTGTTGTCTTCTTTCTTTTCACAAGTGTGCCCACGCTCCCATGGGCCTTTACATGTGAAGCACAAATTCTTCTCCCTTAGTTCATCTCATTCCTCCTTGGTGAGAGGATTGCGACGTGGATCATCCTTTTTGTGGGGATGCTTACTATAGTTGTCTGAAGTTTTGTTACTTGCTGATGAAGTTTCTAGCCTTAAGGCTTTTTTCTATGGCATCCTCAGGGTTTAATGGGTTAAGAGCACTGACTAGCCCTCTAAGTGACTCTGTAAGTCCCTCCACAAAAAGGTATGTGAGTCTATCTTCCCCAATCCTTGAACCTCGGACTAAGATTTTCTGAAATTCAGTCATGTAGTTTTCTACTGTCTCTTGTTGTTCTAGTTGAGTGAGCCTTTTAAAATCTTCTTGAGGATGTTTCCTATCAAACCTCTAAATGAGTTTTTGTGAAAATTCTTCATAGGAGGTTATATTTTGGTGGCCTTGGGTGAGGATTCCATGGTGACACCATTCGTGGGCTAAGCCTTCCAAATGTAAGATTGCAAATTGAAGTGCATCTTGTTCTGTCATTGGGTTGAGGGTGAAATAGGTATTTAGTTTTTGCAACCAAGCATGGGCGGTGATTTTGTTTGAGCCATCAAAGTTAGGCAAGGTTACTTTATTCACTTTATGTTTCAAGTCTTTATTTGGTGGCTTCTTTCCTCGTCTAGGGGCTTCATGCCTCTTGGCTTCACAGAATTCCCTAAATGACACAAGTTCCCTAAGCTTGGGTTCAAGATCTCTATATGCTCTAATGATTTCCTCGGTGCTGTTTGGTGTTGGATCCATCTCCTCCTCCCTTCTAGGACCATTCTCCTTGGTTATGAAGGGGGTTTGGGAACTCTGGGTGTGAATGACCCATTATTAGCTTTTGAATGATTCAAACTTACGTCTCTCCCATTTGAGGGATTATTTTTCAGGTTGTTGATTGAGTTGCAAAGTTTGGATGAGTGCTTGGTTTGCCTTTTCTAACCCTTTATTTTGGTTCATAAGGGTTCGATTGGTTTGTTCCATAAAAGCCCTTAGTTCATTGGACAATTGTTCAACCATAGACCCCTTTTTTCGGTGGGCTTGCATTCACCCGCGTATAGGATGGCAGGATTATGCTCTGATACTAATTGTAATGTCCCCTTATTAGACTTAGGCTAGCTTGACCTAGAACATCAAATGCACAAGTCAAGATAAGGGATTTTATATTTACCAACACATAATTTTGCTCATGTAATTTGTCTTGAAGACTTGCACACATCACGTATTATCAAAAACACATAGTTCCTTGTTCACGAATCAATTAGACCATTTCAAATTGAACATTTTAGAATAAGATAAATGCATTATCATCTAGTGCATAAAACTATCATAATCTGATATGACTTATTACTCATGATCGAAATAGATCTTCGCCTTTTTCCTCTTTCCTAACCTCATCGGCGGATGGAAGAATTACTATGCCAAGGGCACGTGAACAGTCTCCAAGTGGACTCCCTCAAGGTTTCCTACCTGTCTTGGGACCATCCATCAATTTTAGTGTTATCAATTTCTCCTTAACATATTCATAATTTTCGAGGGTTATGACACAAAAATGGGAAAGAATTTCTATGGACTTTATTACAAGACTTCCCAAAGTGCAAGGAAAGGATTGCATATATGTGGTAGTGGATAGATTGACCAAATTAGTTCGTTTTTATGCCATTTCAGTAGTGTTTGCAGCTATACAAGTGGCAGATTTGTTCTTCACAGGGGTCTTTAGGTTACATGGGATGCCTAAAAATATTGTTAGTGACAAAGACAGCAAGTTCATAAGTTTATTTTGGCAGGAGTTGTTCAAATTGAGTGGAACCGAATTGACTCCAAGCACTAGATACCACCCACAAATAGATGAGCAAATTGAAATTGCCAACAAATGGGTGGAAGGGTACCTACATGACTATGTTTCAGGGCAACAAAAGACATGGGTAAGATGGTTGCATTTGTGTGAGTATTGATATAATTCCATCTATCACATGACCATTAAGATGTCTCCTTTCATGGCATTGTATGGATATGAAGCTCCTAGCTTCATTAATTTGTTGTTTGGTGATAGTAGAGTGCCTAAGGCCAAATATTTATTACAGCAAAGTCAGGATATCATGAGATATTTGAGACAATATTCAGCATGCTCAGAATCAGCAGAATTTATATGTAAACCAGCATCACATTGAGCGTGCATTGAGGTGGGGACATGGTTTACTTGCACTTGCAGCCCTACAAACAGTCCACTCTCAAGAAGAGTGGATCAAAGAAGTTGAAGCCACGATTTAATGGCCAATTTAGGATCTCCAAGAGGATTGGAGAGGTGGCATATGAGTTGGAGCTACCTAAGAGTAGCAAAGTGCATAATGTCTTCCACGTATCTCGCCTCAAGAAGGCGTTTGGGCATAATGTGGTTCCCTCTTTTGAGCTGCCTCCTTTGGATGAGGAAGGTAAACTTGTGTTAGTTCCTAAGGTAGTGATTGATTATAGGGAACTTGTGTTAGATCTCAAGCCTAGTGAGTTGTTGTGCTAATTAGCCTATTCCAGAGTTCTCGTAAGCTAATTGGTGGTGGTTAGGGGACTCCAAGGCTCTTGGAGAGCTCAATGTAATGTCCCATTTAATTCCTAAATGTCTGTAGCCTATGTTTCAAAAGAAATCAATAAAGTTAATTATTATTACACCAAACTGACTTTAAATAAAGATTAAGTTGTTAAGAATGGTCAACCAGCATATAAAAGGTTGTGTCCCTTGAGCAAGATAAGGTATATAAGGTAGATCTAGAAGGAAAGGTAAGGGTGAGGAATTATTATGACTGATTACAAGTAATGGACAGCAGCACTAGCAAATTAACTTATTTAAAATTAAATTATTATCCTCCAAATGCAGTGATGAAGGGTTGTAACTAGAAGAGGTGTGACTCCCTCAAACTTGAGATATAGAAGGGAGAGCATTTCATTTGAGAAAGATATCCTTAACATCATTCAATCAATCAAATAAGAATAAATATGATGTGACTCCTTCTAATGTGAAAGTTTGTGACTCTTAGTGTGAAAGGTTGTGACTCCCTCAATAATAAATTATAAGATATAAAAGGGAGATCATTTCCTTAGGGAGAAGACATCAAGAGGAAGTGGATTGGATAGAAGGAAAAATAAGAAATTGGAATATAAGAGATCTATCGGAAATAAATATTGTTTTAGCAAGAATATTATTGGGAAGTAAGTTTGAGAATGTAAATTAAGAATATGAGAGGTGAAGTATCGGCCTTTCCTTCATCAAGCACGCCACCCCAAGATGGAGCACTCGTGGGGCGAGAGGCGTATCAATGCTCCTGAGCTTGTTGAGGAAGGTGGACTTCATGCATCTTATCAAGCACGCGACCCTGAGATCAAGCGCTCGTGGGATTGGAGGCAAATGAGTGCTCTTGAGCTCAATCAAGGAGGATGGAGCGCCTCCAAGGTGGATTGAGGGATGGAGTGGAACCTGAGATCTTGCCATGTTTGTGAACCAAGAGGCGGATGAGTGCCCCTGGGCTTGAGGGACTACTCAAGTATGCCACCCTGAGATGGAGCGCTCATGGGCCAAGAGGCATATGAGTACTCTTGGGCTTGAGGGTCTTCTCAAGTATGCTACCCCGAGATGGATGCATAGGGATCCACCCATGCTCTTGCAATACAAGGACAACCATCATTGAGATTGCGGTTTGCAAACATTTCAAGTGAATTCCTAATATGATTGACTATAAAAAATATGCCTTGGAATAATCATTAATGATGTTAAGTTATTTTGAATTCAAACATTGATAATGTTATGAACTATAGATCTAAATATTATAATGTTTTAGCTATGATGTATTGCTCTCAATATTATAATATTTTATGTGTAAATCTGAATATGACCATAAAGTTGATACTTGTTATTACTAATATCAGTTCTTAGTGATTAATATTATTTTGCAGGACTCAATTTAAGAATATCCCAAAAGGGGACATTACACTCAGTATCGGGATTTCTTGGCATCCAGTGGTGTTTTGGCATTTAGATGCAACTCAAGTTGGTGGTGATACTCTTTGTAACATTTTTGGCCATCTAGGTTGTTCTCCACATTTCTTGGAGAACATGCCTATTTTTAGTAAGTGCATGTCTTAGCACTTGGCATCTTTCTTCGACATCAGTGGCTTCTGGTGCAATTAGTTTCTGTTTCTAGTGTCTCAAAGGTACTTTTTGTAAGGAGTATGGGATTATATTAATATTTGCACTAAAGTTATAAAATAATTTTTTAATATTCACTTTAGTGTTAAATATTTTAAATTGATATTATGTTTTCCCAAGTTGGACGCCTAGGGAAAAGTGATATGGAGACTTGAGTTGTTTTTAATTTGTTAAAGGGGTCTTTTCGAGGGAAAATGAAATATTTGAATTTTATAATGTCATTTTTCCCAACTCTATATAAAGGGGTTTTGGCTCTCATTTTCCTCATTTGAATTTGCACACGTAATAGGATGTTGTCGGAGTGAACATTGAGTTCTTCCAAGAGTTGATTGAGGACGAAAACCCTCATCAATATTCACTAGTTTCGATGGTACAAGATCCATCCTAGCTGGTCTAGTGTTTTCACTCAGAAAACACATTGATTTTTCATGGAGTTTCGGATTTCGAGGTTTAGGAAAGATGAAAAATTCAAGGTATTTTGAAGTGAATGATTTTGGAGTGATTAGTATTGAATTTTAGAAGTTTTTGGAGTGCTTGTTTATGCTTTGCAGGAGCTTTTTCAGACCTGGCCATAACCCTCTTTTTGAATGCATTGACCAAATGAAAGACTTGATGGCTTTGGGTATTTTACCAATGTTTTCTCTCAGCTGGGCGACCCTTTGGCAAGTGTTATTGATTGGTAAGCAGCTGGTATTATTTTTCTAGAATGAATCGCCCTTCTCAGCAGGCCGTACATTTGTTTAGTGGGTTTGTTCTCGGATTTGGTGTCAGTTTGAGTTGAGTTGTGGCTGCAAATCTTTCCCGGGAAGGCGCCTTAGCTTATGGAATTGAATTCAGGTGATAGGGGGCAGATTTGAGCTCACAGAAATTAAATATGAATTTATTACAAAAATCGCCTAAGTATATCAGCACCCTGTGTGCTTCTACAGAGGATCTGAGCAGATTATATTGCTTGGAAATGTGTGTTGCTCGCTGTTTGAGGATGAATCTGCAAGTCTGGACAGTTTAGAAGTGTTTATTGGTGTTTGGAGTGTCTTTAAAGCATATTGTTGCAGCTGGGAGATTTATGGAAAGTGCTGATGAAGTACTTTGATGTTGTTGCTGACTGTCATCACTCAGAAAATTTGCTTCAGCAGGACTGTTATGGTTTCCAGATGCCTTTCCTTCAAGGTATTTACATTCTCTATGTTTGATGTTATGGTGGATGACTCATAGTGTTTATCCAGTGGTGTTTTGGGTCTCAAATTTGTAATAGCAGTGTCTATTATGAATGAAATCATCATTATTAATTTGCAACAGCTGAAGACTTGAAAATGCAAACCTTTCAATGCTTTTATTTTGTCAAATCTACATGTTATATGTTTATTGCTTAAGTTGTTGTTATGGTATCAATTGGTGAAAACTTTTTAAAAAATGAGGCAGTGTTCTTACAAAGTTATTAAAATAAAGTAGAAAGAGAGAAAATAAAAAATAATAGTTTATCTTTCCAAAAGTGATTAATAAAATAAAGGAAATGAAAGGTCAATCATCAAGGAAGTGATGGGACACTAGGAGGAGATATGAAGGGTCACCAAGGAGGGAGTCCAAGAGAATTTTTAGAGTCTAAGAGACTCAATTCTCCCTAGTATGGCATCCATTTTTTATGAAATCAACTTCTCTCAATTGTTGAACTCTTTAAAGTTCATCAAATTCAGCATAAGGACAGAAACCATTATAGTTGGAGCAAACCCTCATTTGCATTACGATTTGAGGACAAAAACCCTCACCATTCATGTAACGATTTGAGAACGAAAACCCTCCAAATTGATTTTGTAATTCCATTCTCGGATTATAACTGAGCTTCATCAAATTCAGTTTGAATAGTTATAGGGCAAAGTGCATGGTGAAATCAGCAATTGCAGATTGCAGAAAAGACAAAGAAAAAATACACATACAAGGTAAAGAATAATTAAGCAATTAAGATTAATCACGTCATTCAAGGGAGCAAAGACAAAAAGGAAAAAACGGTGAATATTAGATGAGCCAGTAGTAAAGAAAAGACAAAGGATTCAAATAAAAAAGATCATAGCTGAAGAAATTGCCGCCACATTAGACTAAGACAGCTCTTCATTGAAATCACTATTTTATGGAATAGAAGGAACTGGCAGAATTAGAAGACACAATTCAAAAGGAAGGCACAAAGGAACCTCATAGAAGAAATTGCTGCCAATCTAAAAGAGCTTCATGGGGTTTAAAACTTTAAAGTGAAGACCCAAGGAGAGGCCGCAGCATAAAGAATTATTACTTTTTGTATAGCAACCAAAAATCTGGAACCATGCCATCTGCATGGGTATCACCACCAATCTATAATCTTGAACTCTAAAAAAAGGTTACCAAAAGTAAAGAAAAAGAGGAGGTAGCAGGGTGAAGGTGATAAGGAAGCCAACCAATCTTTATGATCAGAGAAGACAACAGCACCAGCATTTTGCTGATCACAGTCAATAACAGAAGAATAACTTTAATGCAGAAATCAAGAGCAGCACTTCCTTTGTAATCAGATTTTTGCAAAAACCCATTTTGTAAAAAATATTAAAGGATTGAAATAAAGCTGATATTTCCTTGTGAATTACAATTCTATCATGCCTTTGAAAAGCAATTGTAAAATCATTTTATTTATTTCCAATTTAGAAAGCAACGGTTTCATGTAAAATCCAGAATTGTCCTAATCTATCCAGAAAGGGAGATTACATTCACGGGATAATAGCTTATAAGAATAGTAGAAGTCTCCATCAGTTGTTGTAAAATTGTATTTTGATGGGGCTTTGAAATGCAACTTTGGGACATTGAGTGTTGGCTATGTCATTAGAGATACAAAAGATGATTTTGCACTGGCAGGCTCAAAACATTTAGGTATGAAGGTGAACAATGAAGTGGAAATGGAGGCCCTTTTTGCAGGGATACAGACAACATATGTGGTAGACCATCAGATCTTAGAGATTGAAGCAAACTCACAAATAATGGTGCAAGCAATGAGTAAGCAATCTTGTCCCAATTGGAAGCTCAGGGACATTTTAGATTAAATCTTTAAATAGAAAGAAAAATTTGATAAGAGTAATAATATCCCACCGCTTTAGAGATAAAAACAAACAGAATTTTCTTCAATAGAAAGCAAAGATGACAAGGATTGGGATAATTTTATTAAAATAGTAACTAGCATATGTTAATGCTCAATCACGTTTCTATAATTTAGCTATGTAACGCATGTTACTCCTCTAACTTGCTAATTGTTGTTTCCGTTACCTTCCATTACTAGCTCCAATCACGTCTCTGTGATTGTTGATCGCCTTTCATTGTATTCTATAAATTCATTCTTTCTGTGAATAATAGTGATCCGATTATTTGAAATTTAATCACTCTTGCTTCTTAATATGGTATCAGAGCAGGTGATCGATTTGGCATTTTTTTGAATTTTCTTGCCTTTGAAATTTTTCGAGGTTGTGAGTTTGCGTTTGAGAATACTCAATGGTTGCGTCGGGTGATTGAGTTGCTCATTTTTGGGCGTGTCTTTCTTATCCTCGAGCGCATGTTCTTTGTTCGTGTGAATTCCCTAGCATCGATTGGTTGTCTTCCCGTGCATATCTACCTAGTGTATTCGTGCGCGTGTATCTGGAGTATTTGTGCGCGTGTATCTAGATTATTTGTACTTTGCATTTGTCTCCACGTATTCCTGTGATTGTGTGTCTCTGTTTCTTGCTTGATCGTGCGTGAAGGCATTCCAGTGATTGTGAAGTTGTCTCCTGCTATTGCCGTGTTTGTGCAATTGTCTGGAGATATCGTGCGGTCTTTTGCTTCTAGTGCCTATGCGTATGCTCATGTGTTGATCGAGTCATGTCTGGAGCCACGTTCATTTCCCGTGTGTATGGGTGTGCGGGTATTTCATTCCCATTTGGTGCCCGTGCGTACTCATTTTTGTGCGCTTTGAAGATTTCGTTTTTGGAGTATATGCGTTTTTTGGAGCTTCCCGTGAGCATGTTTTTGTGATCGTGCACTCTTGAATATCATCTGGGTGTTGTGTGTTAGATTTCAATGATCACTTGTCCATTTTTTGGTATTTGTGCATCTACACGGGATTTTTTCTGTGTGGTCCACTGCTTTTGTCACTCAGCTTTATCTTTTTCTGGGTGCCTCATTATCCATGCATCGGGATTTGTGCCAACAGATTTGTCTTGAAATATGTGCCTGAAACTACCTCAAATTTCAGTGCATTGGAATTTGTGTCTTGGGTTCTATGCATTCATCCTCTTCTATATATCTTCATTTTTTGTGCCTCGAAAAGCGTGAAGCATGGCCTCTTTGACCAACATCATTTTAGACAATAGTCAGAAGTTCAATGGTCGCAACTACAACACATGGAAGCAGCGTATGATGACGATATTTGAGTATCGATGTCTTGACCAGATTGTTCTAGGCACCAAGACACGACCTCTCACAGTTGATAAGGATCGGGAGAAGTTTGATGAGCAAAATCAGGAAGTTGTTATGCTCATAAAGGTATTAGTCACTGATGACCAGTTACCTCAGGTTCCTTCAGGTAAATCAGTGAAGGAGATTTGGGATCTTCTGAAAGATCTTCATGAGACTTCCGACAAGAGTCGTGCGTTCTTTCTGAAGAACATGTTGTTTTCCATCGTCATGCATGAGAATACACCTCTACAGGCACACTTGACCAGGATTAAGGACATTTGAGATTAGCCCGAGGCTATTGGTTGGAAGATGGAGGAAGAAGATATGGTGGTGATCACTCTGAAGAGTTTACCACATCCGTATGAGCACTTTATTGAGATGCTCAACATTACAACAACTAATGTTGACTTGACGTTTCCAAATCTCTACAACAAACTTCTACAGTAGGATCGTTGGTGTTAATGAATGATAGCTTCGGTCATATATGAATGACGATTGTTGTAAGCATCATCGTCATTCATACTTGATCAAAGTTTATCATTTATATTGAAATATTTCTGGAAAAACATTTAATCGAATTTATGAGCATACATATAAAATTCAAATTATATATATGATATATTCTGCATTTAATCGAGTTTATCATTTATATTGAAATATATGATTAGGACACCTTCATTTCCGTGCCCTACCTTCTATGGAAAAACTTGTTACAGGCTTACCCAAGCTAAAACCATCTCATGAGGGAACTTGTAAAGGTTGTGCCCTAGGAAAGAATACAAAGGGATCCTTTCAGAATAGCCTGAGTAAAACCCTTAATGTGTTAGAACTGGTTCACTCTGATTTATGTGGACCCATGTTTGTACCTTCTAAAGCAGGATTTCTATACTATGTCATATTTGTAGATGACTTCTCTAGGAAAACCTAGATCTATTTCCTTAAGTGTAAAGAGTCAATAGAAATCCTTAAAAGGTTCAAAGAGTTCAAAGCCCTTACTGAAAACTTCTCTGGAAAGAAAATAAAAACCTTAAGGACAGACAATGGGAAAGAATACACCTCTGAGATTTTTAAGGAATTCTGCATGAGTGCTGGAATTAAGAGGGAGTTCACAGTTGCCTACAACCCTCAACAAAATGGGGTTGCTGAAAGAAAAAATAGAACCATTGTAGAAGCTGCTAAGGCAATGCTGCTTGACCAAAACATTGAAACTTCTTTCTGGGCAGAAGCCTCTAGGACTGCTGTCTATATCCAAAATAGATGTCCTCATTCTCATCTTGATAACAAAACTCCTGAAGAAGCCTTTACCGGCATAAAACCTGACATTAGTCATTTTAGGATTTTTGGCTGTCCTGTCTATATACATGTGCCCAAAGAGAAGAGATTCAAACTAGAACCTTCTGGAAAGAAGGGAGTATTTGTGGGTTATAGTGAAACCTCCAAAGCCTACAGGATATTCATACCCGGGCAGAAACAAATTGAATTGAGCAGAGATGTCATCTTTAAAGAAGACATTGCATTCAAGAGGGCAAGAAGTTCTAGTGAGACAGAAACCTATTCCCCTAGAGTACCTGAAATAGAACCTGCTCCTGAGATTCAGAGGGAGCATCCTGATGAAATGCCACATGAACTTCCTTCTACTTCAAATGAGAATACAAATGACAACGGCAGAAAAAAACCACTTTGGGCCAGGAAAATGATCAAAGAAGCAGAGGATCATGTAGCACCCAAAGGAACATTCAGGGAGAGAAAAAGCACATCAAGATGTTGCTTCAGTTTAGGATCAGCTATGATCTCCTAGATTTGCAGAAAACAATCTTCAGTTGCACAGAGCTCAACAGAAGCCGAATACATTGCAGCCTCAATGGGAGCAAGAGAAGCAATTTGGCTTCGTAAATTGCTTGTGGGACTCTTTGGTGAGCCCTTGAATCCTACAATTATTCATTGTGATAATCAGAGTTGTATCAAACTCTCTGTAAATCATGTCTTTCATGATAGATCTAAGCATATTGAGATCCCCTATCATTATGTAAGAGATATGGTGGAAAGGAAAGTGATTCAGTTGGAGTATATTAGTACAAATGATCAAACTGCAGACATTCTCACCAAGCCTCTCTCTCGAATCAAGGTAGAGCACTTCAGGAAGAAACTTGGTATGGTTGAAATGTAATTTGTTATTTATGTTTGAAATACAAATTGTTTATAAATTGTACTAATATATAAAGATGTTTAATGTGTAAACTCTTTTGTCATGTGTGTGACTCCATGACTTTATGGGCCTACTCCCCCTGTGTACATTATTGAAAGGTGACGATCTTTCTAATAATGAGCACTTGTATTTGACATTGTAAAGTGACGACTCTACAATGATAAACTATCATGATAGATATCATGTGACTTGATATCTGTGGACATGTCATGATAGTATCTCTTGGACACTTTGATTGATATCATGGGACTTGATATCATTTGTAGATCATTGTGATCCTTAAGAGATAATCATGGTGGATATTTATATCCGTGGATATGCCATGAATTATGGTAGACATCATGTGACTTGATGTCAGTGCACATACCATAATAAAGATATGTTATGAAGAATGTCATGTGACTTGACAATTATCATACCATGTCTTAGATATCACGTGTTAAGGTGATATCTCTACTTATTTGATTTGAAATATCTTCCCTAGCTAAGAGGGAGTGTTAATGAATGATAGCTTCGGTCAGATATGAATGACGATTGCTGTAAGCATCATCGTCATTCATACTTGATCAAAGTTTATCATTTATATTGAAATATTTCTGGAAAAACATTTAATCGAATTTATGAGCATACATATAAAATTCGAATTATATATATGATGTTATATTCTGCATTTCATTAATCGGAATTTACTTACTCATCCGCCACGTTGTAGAAGGGTATATATGAGTTATACTAAACAATGATAAACGACTTTATCTTAGGGGCGGGTCTCCTCTCTTATTTATGGCGGATCCTTCTTTGATATGCAAATATAGAAATTGAATAATGTTCTGCAATCAGCACATTCAAAATAAGAAATTCAAATCTGGAAATTGAAAATCTGAACATAGAAGTTTGAGTAGTATTCTTAACACTTAGAATTTTCATAAGTCCCTTAGTCTCCCAATTTGATTGAAGATTTGTTTACATTTACAGTTGGAAACAACAATTTGTTACTAGTGCCACTTCATCCTCTTCAGTGCAGGCATTCCCTACAAAGACATTTCAGAAGAATAAGGGCAAGCCTTTGTCCTTTCAGCAGCACAATCAGGGGCAATCTTTAGATTCTTCAAAGTCAAAGAATATTCAATGCAATTATTGTCACAAGTTTGGCCACATGAAGAAGGATTGTTGGAAATGCTTGGCCTCTGAACAAGGCAAGCAAGGAGAGTCTAGACCGAAAGCACATGTGGCAGCGCACACTGAGCAGAAGGACTCTGCCTTCTTTGCATTCATGGCAAAGAGTCCTACAGATCCTGTAAACACTTCTGCTTGGTACATTGACTTTGGTGCTTCACGCCATTTCATGCATCGTCGGGATTGATTCATTCAGTACACGCCTTTCAGAGATTTAGTTATCTTTGGAGGAGACGAAAAGTATACTATTGTCGGCAAGGGCAACGTTCAGATTCAATCTGGTGGGAGAAATTTGACATTTCTCGATGTATACTTTGTACCTGGCATGGAGTTGAACTTACTTTCTGTAAGTCAGATTATGACTCACTCTCCTTAGTTGGACATCGTCTTCAATATGCATACATGCAGTATTGTTGACAAAGAAACACGGACTACAGTCATTCAGGGACTTGAGGATCATGGTCTTTATAGACTTGTTGATTCTGGTGATTCTCAAGAGCACGCTATGGAAGCCAGGAGCACTTCTATCAGCAATCTCTGGCATCAGCGTTATGGGCACGTGAACATGCACTATCTCTCAATTATTGCAAGATGATCTTGTTGGTAGTCTACCTACAATTCAAACTCAAACTCATGGAGTTTGCAAGGCTTGTCAAGCTGGAAAGCAACATCGGACTCCTTTCTCCAATGGCAACTCATGGCAAGCTTCCAGGGTTTTACAGTTGGTCCACGCTGATGTATGTGGTCCAATGAACACGCCTTCTGTTACTGGATCCAAGTATTTTTTGCTTTTTGTTGACGATTTCAGCAGAAAGATGTAGGTGTATTTTTTGAAGCTTAAATCAGAGGTGTTTAGCATATTTCAGCAGTTTAAGGCCTTAGTAGAAAAAGAGTCTGGTTCTTCTATTATTACTCTTAGGTCTGATAATGGGGGGGTGGGGAGGGGGAATTTTGTTCCAAAGATTTCTCCACACTCTATGATGCACATGGCATCAAGCGCCAATTCACCACACCTTACACCCCTTAGTAGAATGGTGTAGTCGAGTGTCGCAATCGCACCATTACTGAAATGGCACGTTCTATGTTGGAGCATAGACATGTTCCTAAGAAGTTTTGGGCTGAAGCAGTGTATACTATTGTTTATCTTCTGAACAGATTTCCTACTCATGTTGTGAAGAAGATAACTCCTGAAGAAGCCTGGCCTGGACGTAAGCTAAACATTAGTCACCTGAAGGCTATGCTCCATGGGGTTTCGGGGCGGGGAGTGTTGGGTACAGCGGGACAAGTTTTCAGTACGAGGGTACATTTGGGTCATTTTTTAGGGGACGGCTGATAAAAAAAATAGGGAAATTTTTAAAAATATAGAGAAATTTCAAATGTTCATAGCATAACATTGATAAAGCATTCATTCTAGAAATTTTATAAGCTTAATACATATCATTAGACTTGAATTGAGATTTCACATGAGAATCGACAAACAAATTAACAAAAATCATATGCTTTTCAAATTCATAAGTTGTTGGCCTTGCTACACTCCCACTGCCTGAAGAACCTCCAATGGCTGCAATACTTCTATGAGTTCTACTTCTATGTCTAATTCTTTTATGCATTTGAACCTCAACCTCCTCACTATCATTAGTAGTAATCTCACTACTACTCATGATTTTTTTGGTTAAGAATTGAAAAGAGAGCTGCAAGTTCAAATAAAGGAAAAAATAAACTCACAATGCCCTTCCTACATGATAAAAAAAACTTGAAAAAATGGAAAACAAATGTAAAATAAAGAACTTACCTCCAATGAAGTAGATTTGATGCCCTAGTCTCCCCTTTCAACTGTTGTTCTCTCCTCTTTCACTTGCTGCTCTTCACCTCAAGTTTGCAAATGTCAAAATGAGAATGTTTTTTTCTTTTAGTTGTTTTGATAAGTCAAGTAGGTTTGGATTTTGTTTAAAGTGGTGGGGGATTCTTGTGGGCCCATCCATCCCCTTTTTTTTTAATTTAAAAATGTGTTTTTTTACAAAAAAATAAAGTAAGATGTTGTTGGGCCATAGGGGACGACTAGCAGTCCCCGAGACGGTTAGGGACGTCCTAGCCATACCAGGTACTGCTAGTCGTCCCCTAAGTCTCCTAAATCTGCAAAAACATCCCCTGGAAGTTTCGGAAACTTTTGTGATAAAAGGGACGGCTATGGGATGTTTCCTGGCTGTCCCCGCATCCCCGTTTCGTCCCTAGTATGGGTACGAGCCAAAAAAGGCAGGGGACGCGTCCCCATGGACCATAGCCTGAAGGTTGTTGGCTCCACTGCTCATGTTTGGATTCCTAATGCTCAGCGCACTAAGTTGGATTCCAAGAGCTAGAAACTCATGTTTATAGGTTATAGTGACAACCATAAGGCATACAGACTAATAGATGCAGACACTAATCGTCTAATCTTCAATCATGATGTCGCAATTGATGAGAATTGTGGGTTCTTCTATCAGTGTTCTCCTGTTTGTTCTGAGGTTCAGCCTTAGAAAGATTCTGATTTGGGTGTTTATCTTCCACTTGGTCTACTTTATGGGAGGGATTTTGTCAAGGTGCAGGCACCTTAGCAGCCGCTTCCACCACCGGCCCCTATTCAACAAGATTTGGATGTTCTTCTAGATATGTCAGTTCCAGTTGATCCAATAGAGGTTGTTCCTCCTGATTCCGATATTGGTTCATCTACTCTTCAGCCTAAATGGTGGGCTTCGATGATTGGTGCTCTTCATGATGATGAGTTACTAGAGGGTAGATTTGCTCGGAATAAGAGCAAACAGCAGAATACAATGAATTTTGCTCTTATGGACAACCTTCATAGCATTTCAAAGCCTCAGACATATATAGAGGCTAAAGGCACACCTAAGTGGCAACAGGGTATGACAGCTGAGCATCATAGTCTCATGCAAAATCACACTTGGGAGCTTTCAGATCTTCCGCATGGGAAGAAACCCATAGGCTGCAAATGGGGTTATAAGGTTAAGTATAAGGCTGATGGAACCCTTGATAAATACAAGGCTAGGCTGGTAGCCAAAGGGTTTTCATAGCAAGAGGGCATTGTCTATGAGGAGACTTTTCATCCTACAACCAAGATGAGTACCATTTGGCTTGTCCTCTCGATAGCAACTCAGTTTGGATGGAAAGTCCATCAAATGGACATAAAGAGTGCCTTCCTCAATGGTAATTTGCAAGAAGAAGTTTACATGATGCAACCTCCCGCTTTCAAGGTTGTTGGTAAAGAACACAAGGTATGCAAACTGGTGAAAGCACTCTACAACCTTAAGCAGGCACCACGGGCTTGGTACATGAAGATTGATCAGTACCTTATTGATCATGGCCTTCAGCGAAGTCCTTCTGACTCTAATCTGTATGTCAATCGGACTGGTAATGATAACTTGTTCCTAGTTGTCTATGTCGATGACATAATCATTACTGGCAGTTTAGATCATCTGATTGAGGAAATCAAACATAATCTGAGTCAATCATTTGACATGACAAATTTGGGACTCCTCCATTATTGCCTTGATATAGAGGTTTGGCAATCTACTGGCAATACCTTCATTTCACAGTCGAAGTATACCAAGAGCTTGTTGGACAAGTTTTGGATGACAGATTGCAAACCAACATCTACACCTATGGAGAGAGGGCTGAAGTTATCAGTTCAGTTGGATTCACCCATGGAGAACGAATCAGAATTTAGGCAACTTGTGGGCAGCCTCATCTATCTCGTTGCCACTAGACCTGACCTTAGCTTTGTAGTGAGCTACATCTCTCGCTTCATGTCAGCCCCTAAAGTTGAACATTGGGTTGCAGCGAAGCGTGTATTGAGATATGTGAAAGGCACTTCTGACCTTGGCATTTTATAAGGGAGGTGCAAAGATCCAAATATTAAAATAATATTTATTATTTATTAATGCCCAATATTGTACTTTATTGTAAATTATTGTGATAAGATCGTCTTTGATCTTATCTGGAGTTTCTTTTTAGAAACTTCCCATTTTTTGTAAATTTTGTAAACTATTTATTGAGCACATTGCTCAATGTAAAGATCATCAAATATTTTACCAATTACTTGCATAATATGGTATCAGAGCCAATATGCTCAAAATCGAATTTTTAATTCATAAAAATCGTTCAAGATTTTTTCAATGTTTTTCGAATTAAAAATTTGATAAAATCTTCACATAAATTTTCAAAGATTTTTTTGGAGAGTTAAAATTTCGATTTTTTTTTCGAAATTTCTGTGTGGCTCCTGAGAAAAATTGAGGGGTTTTACAATCTGCAATCTTCGTGGGTTTTTAAGCTGTAATTCAAAAATTTTATTTTCGTGGTTCTTGCCCACCCGCGCGACTTTCTAGCTCAGGTCATGTTTTTCCTACGCAACTCTTGTTCGTCATTTTTCTTGAGCTCCCATGCATCCTTTGAGGCTTGTAAAATTCGGGTGGAGACCTTTTTTCTTTCTGCCTTTATCCGCAATTTCTCCTGTTTTTGGGTCGCGCTTTCTAGGAGTCGTAATTTTTTTGCATCTGGTGTCCAATCTTTAGGCTGCGATTTTTAATCTCTTGAGGTTGCGACATTTTTGTGTGTGGTCGCGTTTTCCCTCTCCAAGTTCTTGCGCGCGATGTTTACCAATTCTTGGGGCCGTGGTTTAAATCTGATCGTGTTTTTCTGCATCTTCTGGCTGCGATCTTCATTTCGTCTGCTGCACGATTTGAAGATTTCTAGTCAACACGTTTTTCAGGATTTTTTCTGCGATTTCAGAGCTTTAATGGCGGCCTAGGGTTCTGAGATTTTTGTCTAGGGTTTTGACCCTCTGTTTCAAGGCGATTTTTTTTTTCGATTGCAGATTCTTGGTGGGTTTTTCAAGATCTCAACTGGGTTGGTCTCCGATTTTTCTAGGTACATAATTTTTCATGCCTCGAATTTTGTCCTAGTGGATTTGCATTGTTTTTCGTGCCTGAACTTGCCTCCTTGTTTTGAAACTCATGACTCGGGTTTTGTGTATCAGCCTCTTCTCAGTTCCTCATTTTTCGTGCTTCGAAAAGCATGAAGATGGCCAATTTAAATATTATGCTGGAGGGCAGTCAACGGTTCAATGGCAAAAATTATAACACCTAGAAGCAGCGGATGATGACCATCTTTGAATATCGCTGCCTTGATCAAATGATCCTCAGCAATGTTACTCGTCCCACAGCGGTGGATAAGGATCAGGAGAAGTTTTATGAGCAAAATCGTGAAGCGGTAATGCTTATTAAACTTTCAGTCACAGATGATCAGCTCCCTTAGATTCCGCCTGGAAAATCAGCAAAGGAGATTTGGGATCATTTGAAGGGTTTGCATGAAACTTCTGACAAAAGCCGTGCGTTTTTCTTGAAGAATATATTGTTTTCTATCATGATGGATGAGAAGACAACTTTGCAAGCGCACCTGAACAAAATCCAGGAGATCCGACATCAATTGGAGGCTATTGGTCCGAAAATGGAGGAAGACATGGTCGTGATCACTTTGAAGAGCCTGCCTAAGTCCTATGAACATTTCATATAGACTCTCAACATTACGTTTGCTAATGTTGACCTCAAGTTTCTAGAACTTTGCACTATCCTTTTGCAGTAGGATCGCTGGAAACAACAGTTCGGTAGCGGTGCATCATCATCCTCCACGAAGCAAGCCTTTGCAGCTAAAACCCAACCCAAGCACAAAGGGAAAGGTCAACCTTCGCAGCAAAAAGGCTCTAGTCAAACCCCAACTAGCCCTAAGAAGAAAAATATTCAGTGCAACTATTGCCACAAATATGGCCACATAAAGAAGGATTGTCGTGCACGTTTGGCTTCTGAACAGAAGAAGTAGGGAGGGTCTTAGCAAAAAGCGAATGTCGTCGAGCACTCCGAGCAGAAGGAATCTGCCTTTTATGCACTCATGGCAAAAAGGCCTGCAAACCATGTCAAATCTTTTGCTTGGTACATTGATTCAGGTGCCTTGCGTCATTTCACTCATCAACGTGACTGGTTCACAGACTTTTCCCCTTGCACTGACTCAATGATTTTTGGAGGAGGCGAAGAATACATAGTTGTCGGTACAAGGACTGTTCAGGTTCAGTCTGGTGGGAGGAATCTCATATTCCTCAACGTATATTATGTACCTGATATGGAGCTCAACCTTCTCTCAGTTAGTCAGATCATGCGGCATTCTCCTCAATAGGATGTGGTGTTCAATGTTCACAAATGTTCTATTGTTGATCGGGAGACTCGCACAATGGTGGTCGTTGGTATTGAGGATCATGGCCTCTACGGGCTTGTTGACACAGGTGATTCTCCGGAGTTAGCCATCGCATCCAGAAACTCTGTTGTCACCAGTCTTTGGCATCAGCAGTATGGCCACTTGAATGTGCACTATCTCTCTCAGCTTGCTCGGGAGGGACTTGTAGCTGGACTACCTGACATTCAGACTCAGCATCAAGGCGTTTGTGGTGCTTGTCAGGCCGAGAAACATTGGACACCGTTCACGGATGGAAACTCTTGGCGAGCTTCTAAGGTACTTCAATTAGTTCATGCTAATATTTGTGGGCCTATATCTACTCCTTCTATAACTAGTTGTAAGTATTTTCTACTTTTTGTTGATGATTTCAGTAGGAAAATGTGGGTGTACTTTCTTAAGCAGAAATCAAAAGTGTTTAATGTATTTCAGAAGTTTAAGGCCTTGGTAGAAAAAGAGTCCAGTTCTTGCATAATAACTCTTAGGTCAAATAATGGGAGGGAATTCTATTCTAGTGCATTCTCCAACTTTTGTGATACACATGGGATTAAACGACAGTTAACCACATCCTACACTCCTCAACAAAACGGTGTTGTAGAGCGGCGCAATCGTACGATTGTTGAGATGGCTCGCTCCATGTTGCAACACAGGAGTGTTCCTACCAAGTTTTGGATAGAAGCAGTCAATACTGCTATCTATCTCCTTAATCGGTCACCCACTCATGCCATTAAGGGGAAGACTCTTGAGGAAGTGTGGACTGGTCGCAAATTTAGGATCAGTCATTTGAAAGTCTTCAGCTCTCTAGCATATGTTTGGATTCCAGATGCCAAGC
Source organism: Sequoia sempervirens (assembly GCA_007258455.2). Lineage (NCBI taxonomy): Eukaryota > Viridiplantae > Streptophyta > Pinopsida > Cupressales > Cupressaceae > Sequoia > Sequoia sempervirens. The sequence goes on along the minus strand of VDFB02281492.1, from coordinate 578,242,215 downwards.
GCTCTAAGTTGGATTCCAAGAGCCAGAAACTGATGTTCACAGGGTACAGTGACAACCATAAGGCATACCGATTGATTGATGTAGACACTGATCATCTTATCTTCAGTCGGGATGTTGTCTTTGATGAAGAACGAGGACCATTTTATCTTTCCTCGCCTGTTCAGCATTCAAAGGATTAGCCCTTGAAGGCTTCTGATTTGGGTGTCCGACTTCCATTGGGTTCACCTAATGGGAGGGATGACAAAGACTCAGTCTTTGATGATGCTCAACCTGATTTTCCTTCGGATGATAGTGAAAATCCCCCTGCTGAACCTATTCCAAATCCACAATCAGTTCCAGCTCCTCCTGTTACATCTAATGTTGGCAGTTCTACTCTCCGGCCAAAATGGTGGCTTAAGACTATCAGTGATCTTCGTCAGGATGAGCTCGTTGAGGGTAGATCATCTAGAAATAAGAGCAAACAGCAGCCTACAGTCAATTTTGCTCTTATGGCTAACATCCACAGTGTCTATGAGCCTCAGACATATTTAGAGGCTAAAGGAATTCTTGAGTGGGAAAAGGCGATGGAATCTGAATACCAAAGTCTTCAAAAGAATCACACTTGGGTCCTTTCTGATCTTCCTCCAGGGAAGAAGCCCATTAGCTGCAAATGGGTGTATAAGGTGAAATACAAAGTTGACAGAACCCTTGACAAGTACAAAGCTCGTCTAGTTGCACGGGGGTTCTCACAGAAAGAAGGCATTGACTATGAGGAGACTTTTCCTCCTACAGCCAAAATGAGCACCATACGGCTCGTCCTTGCCTTAGCAGCCCAATTTGGTTAGAAAGTCCATCAGATGGACGTTAAGAGTGCTTTCCTCAACGGTGAGTTGAAGGAAGAGGTCTATATGATGCAGCCTCCAGGTTTCAAAGTTGTTGGTCAAGAACAAAAGGTGTGCAGATTGGTCAAAGCACTCTACGGCCTGAAACAGGCTCCTCGGGCTTGGTACATCAAGATTGATAAGTACCTCACAGAACATGGCTTTCAGAGGAGTCCATCTGACTCTAACCTATATGTCAAACAGACTGGTGGTGATATACTTGTTGTTGTCTATGTGGATGACCTGATCATTACTGGCATCTCGGCACATTTGATCAATGAGATCAAACAGGATTTGTGCAGCACTTTTAACATGACAGATTTGGGACTTTTGCATTACTGTTTAGGTGTTGAGGTTTGGCAGACCGAGAGCAGTATTTTCATCTCCCAGTCCAAGTATGCTCGAAGTCTTCTGGATAAGTTCTGAATGCAAGATTGCAAACCTGCCTCCACACCCATGGAAAAAGGGCTTAAGTTGTCAGCTAAGTCCGACTCACCTATGGTAGATGAATCATTGTTCAGGCAACTAGTGGGCAACCTCATCTATCTCACTGCCACTGGGCCTGACCTCAGTTTTGCAGTGAGCTACATATCACGCTTCATGACAGCCCCCAAGGCTGATCATTGGGTAGCAGCGAAGCATGTGCTGCATTATGTGAAGGGCACTTCTGACTATGGACTCTTGTACACTCGGAGTCACGATCCTCGACTCGGTGGTTTTTCAGACTCAGATTGGGCAGGTTCAGTTGATGACAACAAATCAACATCTGGGTATGTGTTCAATTTGGGATTTGGTGCAGTCACATGGACTAGTAAGAAGCAGCAGGCAGTGGCTCTCTCCTCAAAAGAAGCAGAGCATTGGGGAGCAATTAAAGCAACATGTGAGGCAGTTTGCCTTCGTCGGATGCTTGCAGATATGCAAATATCTCAAGCAAGTCCGACTCCCTTGTTCTGTGATAATCAGGGGGTTCTCAAACTTGCCAAGAATCCAGTCTTCCATGAAAGAACCAAGCATGTGGAAACTCATTGTCATTTCATTCGGAAGCTGGTTGAAGACAGATCAGTTCAGTTGCTATATGTTCTGACAAAGCAGCAAACAGCAGACATTCTCACTAAGTTGCTCAGTCCAAATAAGTTTGTAAAATTCAGGGGGCATCTTGGTGTAGTCGATAGATTGAGCATTAAGGGAGGGTATTAAAATAATATTTATTATTTATTATGCTCAATATTGTACTTTATTGTAAATTATGTTGGTGTTTATGGCAGCGTCAGTCTCATACTCCATCCCAGATCGTGCACACAAAGAACAATTAAATAATAGCCTTCGTCTATTTAATTGTTGTGATCGTATCCTTTGGAGAATCACGTCCTTTGGCAAATATTAATTATATTTAATTTTGGCTCGATTATTGAGGAGACACGATTTATGAGGAGGCCGACATATCATTTTTGGATGCGTCTCTATGAAAGGATATCTCTCTATGCTGGCCAACCTGATGGTGAAGAGTCACGTCCTTCTCTTGATATTGTATATATATTCGTTGGCATTCTCTTTGTCATTCATTCAGTTCATTCGATATTCATTCCATATTCATATCAAGTTCAAGTTCTTCAAGTGAGAATTTGTCTCTAGAGCAGATCGATATTTGTGTAGAAGACTGAGATCTTTATTAGCAGATTGTATCTATCAGTTTCAGCATTTGCATCAGATTGTGATGCTTCTTGTTGGCCTTCTTATTGGCCTATTGTAAAGGAGACATTCTTATTGTGATTCAATAATATAAGAGATATTATTGGCTGGGTTTTTCTCCCTCAAGAGGAGGGTTTTCAGAGGGTATCTGTTGTGTCTTGTGTTTGATTTTAAATTAATTTTCTGTGCACTTAATCTGATCACTAAATTTAACATGGTATTAGAGCGGGTTTGAGAAGATCGTGATCAGATTTGTTCTTACAGCGATACTCTATTCTCTTCTTGATATTTCTTTGTCTATCTCTACCTTAGTCAAGATGGTGAACAGTTTGAAGATTGACGATAGACTCGAGGGAGCATCCAACTATACATCATGGAGGTTTAGAATCATGCTCACATTGGAAGAGAATGATTTGGCTGAGTTTGTGGAGACCAAAGTCCCCGAACTAGAAGAGGAAGAAGAGAAGTTGCAATGGAGGAAGAAAGACATCAAGGCGAAGAAGTTGTTGGTTGATTCCGTCAAAGACCACATTGTTCCGATTGTCTCCAAGTTGAAGACGACAAGGGATATGTTCAAAACATTGGAGGAGATGTACAAAATCAACAACACAAGTCGGGCACTTGCACTGAAGCAACAACTACACCATGTGAAGATGGCGAAAGGAGAAACAGTGATTGCCTATTTCATGAGGATTTTGGAATTGAGAGATCAGCTTTCTACAATTGGTCATGTGATCAATGATAAAGACTTGACGATGCTTGCTCTCAACGGTCTTCCATTATCATGGGAGTCCTACATTCAAGGAATTAGTGCAAGATCCAAACTTCCTAAGTTTGATTGCTTGAGGGCTGATTGCATTCAAGAAGAATCAAGGTTGGTGGCTAGAGGCGTTGGTCAAAGTTCATCTAATTAAGATATTCATGTTCTCGCCTCCCAAGCTTCGAAGAAGAAAGGAAAAGATGGAAAGAAAGGATTCTTCAAGAGGAACCGAGATAAGGGAAATGATGGTGCTCCCCCCTCCAAGAAAAAGAGAGACTTGTCCAAGATCCAATGCTTTAGGTGTGATAAGTTTGGCCACTTTGCTAAGCATTGTCCAACTAGACCTAAGCAACAAGCCACCGTTGCAGATGTTGATGATGCTTCTCCGCAGAAGGATACATGTGAATATTTGTTCTACTCAGCATTGTCAAGCAATGTACCTACAGACACCAACACTTGGCTGATCGACAGTGGTGCTTCTCGACACATCACGGGTTTTAAGGAGCACTTATCAAGCTTGGTGGAGAAAGAGTCTTCCGAACAAGTCATTATCGGAGATGATGCTAGCTACTCCATGAAAGGGATTGGAACCTCTACTCTTCATTTGGATTCCGGCATCACACTTCAGTTGAGCAATGTTCTTTATGTTCCAGGAATCAAGCGCAATCTCATTTCAATTTCAGCCCTAAAAGATAAAGGATATCAAGTTGCCTTCTCCAAAGGCAAAGTTCTTGTATGGATGGAGAATTCCAGCTTCAAGGATGCTCAAGTAATTGGTGTTAGACATGAAAGCCTCTATAGGCTTGTTACGAGTCCACTGCAAGCATTAGTTCATGATTCTTCAAGTTTATGTGATCTTTGGCATCGAAGATTGGCTCACCTACACTTCTGAGCCTTACCTATCATGAAGAAGATGGTTTCGGGCCTTCCTAAGTTCAATCAGGAGCATGAAGGAACTTGCAAAGGTTGTGCATTGGGTAAGAATACAAAAGCTCCTTTCCATAGTAGAGAAAATAGATCTAAGTGTATTTTAGACCTTATTCATTCTGATTTATGTGGACCTATGTCTGTTCCTTCTTCGAGTGGGTTCTTGTATTATGTTCTTTTTATTGATGACCACTCTAGAAAAACTTGGATTTATTTTTTGAAAACTAAAGAGTCTGAGGAAGTGTTAGGAAGGTTTAAGGAATTCAAAGCCTTGGTAGAGAATCTTTTTGGTAAAAGAATCAAAGTCCTCAGATCTAATAATGGTGGAGAATACACCTCTGGCAGCTTTCGGGATTTTTGTGTTGATGCAAGGATTAAGAGGGAGTTTTGTGTCCCCTATAATCCTCAACAGAATGGTATTGCAGAAAGAAAGAACAGGACGATCATGGAAGCAGCAAAAGCCATGATCCATGACCAAGATCTACAAACCTTCTTATGGGCAGAAGCTTCTAGGACTGCAGTATATGTACAGAATAGAAGTCCTCACAAGATCTTGGAGAATATGACTCTAGAAGAAGCCTTTACAGGAAAGAAGCCTGAGGTTAGTTATTTAAGGATCTTTGGATGCCCTGTCTATATTCATGTTCCAAAGGAAAAGAGAACTAAGTTGGAGTCTTCTGGCAAGAAGGGAATTTTTGTGGGCTACAGCGAGACATCAAAGGCCTACAGAATATACATTCCAGGACAGAAGTTGATCGAGATCAGTAGGGATGTCACATTCGAGGAAGAAATTGCATTCAGGAGATCCAGGGGCACTCATATGGAGATCGATAATGAAGAGTCTCCTTAGGATATGGAAGTTGACCATACTCCTGAGATTTAGAGGGAGACTTCAGAAGCAAAAGAAGATATTGATCCTGTTGAACCCTTAGAACCTACTGATGGACCTACCGACATTGTAATTGGAAGAAAAAGACCTCTATGGGCCAGGCGTACTATGCAAGAGGCTGAAAGTTTTGCAACTCCTAGAGGCACATTTAGAGAAAGTAAAAGACCACATAAGTTCTCCAGTTATGTTGCCTTGATGAGTCTGAGCCATCTAATGTGGAGGAAGCTTCCAGTCATCAGGTTTGGAGAGATGCTATGTCCGAGGAGTACCAATCAATTCTCAAGAATGATGTTTGGGACATTGTTCCTAGACCCAAGGGCAAATCCATGGTATCTTCGAAATGGCTCTTCAAAATCAAGCATTCTGCAGATGGGAGCATTGAGAAGTACAAGGCAAGATTCGTGGCTCGTGGGTTTTCACAGAAAGAGGGAGTTGATTACGAAGAAACATTTGCTCCTGTTGCTCGCTATACTTCTGTTAGAACCATCATTGCTATTGCTGCATCTAGAGGATGGAAGATTCACCAGATGGATGTGAAGACAGTGTTTCTGAATGGTGTGATTGAGGAAGAAGTTTATATCGAGCAACCTGATGGATTTGAGGTTCATGGGAAGGAGTCTCATGTTTGCAAGCTGAAGAAGGCCCTGTAAGGTCTTAAGCAGGCTCCTTGTGCATGGTACGAAAGTATTAATCGTTACCTGTCAAGTTTGGACTTCTTGAAGAATGATGCTGACTCTAATTTGTACTTCAAGATAATTAATGGTGAAGCATTAATTTTGGTCTTATATGTTGATGATTTGATTCTTACTGGAGAAGATCACCTGATTCTCGAGTGTAAGAAGGAGTTGACTTCTGAATTTGAGATGAAAGACCTTGGGCTTATGCATTACTTCCTTGGCTTAGAAGTCTGGCAGAAACCAAATGAGATGATTCTAAGTCAAGGGAAGTACACCATTGATATACATAAGAGATTTCGTATGATGGATTGCAAATCCATGTCTACACCCATGTAGACCAACCTACATAAATTGAAGGAGGCTGCAGCTAGTTCAGACTTGGTGGATCCTACTATGTACAGACAGTTGATCGGGTCCTTGATGTATCTAGTTAACACTAGACCAGATATTTGTTCTGCTGTGAGTGCACTTAATCAGTTCATTTGTGAACCGAGAGAGATACATCTAGTTGCAGCGAAACATATCCTGAGATACTTGCATGGCATAGTTGGATATAGGTTGAGATATTCTTCAGATGCAGACTTGGAGCTACATGGTTACACTGATTCTGATTGGGCAGGGTGTGTCACAGATCAGAAGAGCACCTCTGGTTGTTGCTTCAGTTTGGGTTCTGCTATGATATCCTGGTGCAGCAGGAAGCAATCGTCTGTAACATTGAGTACAGCAGAGGCAGAGTATATTGCAGCTTGTATGGCAGCTCGGGAAACAATGTGGCTTTGTAAGCTCCTTGCAGGATCGTTTGGACAATCAATGGAGCCTACTATCATTCATTGTGATAACCAGAGTTGTGTGAAGCTTTCTGTCAATCCTGTGTTTCATGACAAAACCAAGCATGTTCAGATCAAGTATCACTATATTAGAGATATGGTACTGCGGAAGGCTATACAACTAAGGTATATCAGCACTGATGAGCAGACGACAGACATTCTCACCAAGCCTTTCTCTAGAATCAAGTTTGTGTACTTTCGAGATAAGCTTGGTATGGTGGAGAACTAGCCTTAACTGAGAAAGTGTCTTAGCATCAGTGAGCCTGATTAATGAGTTCTTCTCTGTGAGAGAAGTTCGAGGTGAAATCCCTTGATTAATGAGTTCTCTGTGAGAGAAGTTCGAGGTGAAATCCCTTGTTAATGCATTTCTCTTTGAGATTTGAGGTGAAAGCCCTTGTTTCCACCCTCTGAGAGAGTCATGGTGGATGTCATGTGTGTGACTCCATGACAACATCACATGAGAGAATCTGTGATGATCTTTTGTACTTGTGTTTCACCCTCTAGGAGAGCCATGGTGAAAGTCATGTTGAGGTGACAACATCACGCAAGTGATGAACACTTGTACATACCATATATGGTTGTAGCCATTATGGTTGATATCATGTTCAGGTGATATCTGATATCACGATGAGGTGATATTCTTCTTCTCCACTCATAGTTGTAGCCATAGTGGTAGTCATCACAATGAGGTGATTTGACTTGTGCAGCTGGAAGTATACTCCTTAGCTGAGAGGGAGTGTTGATGTTTTATGGCAACATCAGTCTCATACTCTAGCCCAGATCATGCACACAAAGAACAATTAAATAATAGCCTTCGTCTATTTAATTGTTGTGATCGTATCCTTTGGAGAATCACGTCCTTTGGAAAATATTAATTATATTTAATTCTGGCTTGATTATTGAGGAGACACGATTTATGAGGAGGCCGACATATCATTTTTGGATGCATCTCTATGAAAGGATATCTCTCTATGCTGGCCGACCTGATGGTGAAGAGTCACGTCCTTCTCTTGATATTGTATATATATTCATTGGCATTCTCTTTGTCATTCATTCAGTTCATTCGATATTCATTCCATATTCATATCAAGTTCAAGTTCTTCAAGTGCGAATTTGTCTCTAGAGAAAATCGACATTTGTGTAGAAGACTGAGATCTTTATTAGCAGATTGTATCTATCAGTTTCAGCATTTGCATCAAATTGTGATGCTTCTTGTTGGCCTTCTTATCGGCCTATTGTAAAGGAGACATTCTTATTGTGATTCAATAATATAAGAGATATTATTGACTGGGTTTTTCTCCCTCAAGAGGAGGGTTTTCCCAGGGTATCTGCTGTGTCTTGTGTTTGATTTTAAATTAATTTTCTATGCACTTAATCTGATCACTAAATTTAACAAATTATTGTGATAAGATCGTCTTTGATCTTATCTGGAGTTTCTTTTTAGAAACTTCCCGTTTTTTGTAAATCTTGTAAACTATTTATTGAGCACATTGCTCAATGTAAAGATCATCAAATATTTTACCAATTACTTGCGTAATACCAAAGCTGATTGGTTATACAGACTCAAATTGGGTAGGTTATGTTGATAACAGAAAGTCTACTTCAGGGGATGTATTCAGTTTGGGTACAGGTGTAGTTACATGGACTAGCAAGAAGCGGCAGGCAGTGGCTCTCTCCTCGACCGAAGCAGAATATCAAGGAGCTGTTAAAGCAACTTGTGAGGCAGTTTGGCTTCGAAGGATGCTCTCAGACATGCAAATGTCTCAAGCAGGACCTTCCCCCTTATATTGTGACAATCAAAGGGTGTTGAAACTTGCCAAGAATCCAGTCTTCCATGAACAGACAAAACATGTTGATCTTCATTGTCACTTCATCCGCCAACTTGTCGAAGACGGATCCATAGCATTGCAATATGTTCCGACAGAGGATCAAATTGCTGATATTCTCACCAAGTCTTTGAGCCCGGATAAGTTTGTTAGATTTAGGGGGCATCTCGGTGTAGTTGATAGATTGAGCATTAAGGGAGGGTATTAAAATAGTAACTAGCATATGTTAATGCTCAATCACGTTCCTATAATTTAGCTATGTAACGCATGTTACTCCTATAACTTGCTAATTGTTGTTTCCATTACCTTCCTTTATTGGCTCCAATCACGTCTCCGTGATTGTTGATTGCCTTTCATTGTATTCTATAAATTCATTCTTTCTATAAATAATAGTGATCCGATTATTTGAAATTTAGTCGCTCTTGCTTCTTAATAAATTTATCCAATCTCCCTCTGCAATGTTACCCTCCCTGAGTTAATGGCTAGTATTGTGAAGATTGATAGTCATTATGACTATTAGAGGATACTTTATCTAGTGATAGAAACATAACTAGAAGGGGCTTCCTGCACATATAAGGGTGATGTCATTCATTAATATCCTTCATAATTGTCAAGTAAGAAGCTGTGTTTTTGTGGGAGATACTATGCACCATTAAGCATGGCAGTGGCAAAATTTTGTTTTACCACTTGATTGTTATTTTACGCCCCTGGTGGTCTGGGCTGTGTTACAGGTGTTATATGTATTTGCGGGTTGATGATGAGAGAGAGAAATTCCAGGGACCCTCTCTGCCATGGATCTGCCTTAGAAAAATCATGAACTGTGTGTCCTGGCAATCTTAGGGTGATAAAGGTAATTTTAGGACCATCTGGATTAAATTATAATGGCAGTGTAAGGTTGAGAGAGTCCATAATGGAATATTTTAACTGAACGTTTAATATGGCAGTGTGGGATTTAGAGCTTAGGGAGAGCCTTCAAGATCTGTTTATTAGCTTGGCTTTGGAGGTAGAGGATCTAGAGGAGATGGTGCAACCTGACCAAGATGTGTCGTTGTGGCTGCATAAATCTAAGGCCATTCAGAAGGGGATAGACAATAGGGCCATGAAGGAAAAAGTTAAAGCTTTAATGGCACAGGTTCAGGCGTTGGATGCATACTGTAAGGACATCAGTTTGGTAATGAAGCACATGGTACGTTCTCATCACAAAGGCATCTTAGATTTTAGATGCTAAAGTTGAAGGCAGGAAATTACAAGAGCAGTAAGGTGAGCAAAATTAATCAAGGGTATTAAATTTAATAGTCTTCAGAATGCAACAGGTCCTGTGATGCCAATGTTGGAGCAGACAGCAGTTTCTAGAAATGGAGATTATAATCATACCTATGACTGCTGGAGGACAGCTCCTCTGGGCACAAGGATTGATTGATGGGGTGTCTCTTAATTGTCCTAATGTCTGTGTGGGAATGTTTATTTCTTCGAGTCATAGTTTTTTGGTAGTATGAATAAAGTTCCGTCTTTATGGTCTATGATCTGTGTAGGTAATTACAAATTTTGATATATATGCTGTTCCATTCTTGCTATGCCCAATGTTTGGTTTGTTTATGCAGACGTTTTTATTAATATGGTGCATGTTTTCTGTTTCTAGCTGGGATAGGGCCCCTTTAATAGAACCCCCATATTCAATCTATGAAAAACCTAGAAGCCAATCCTACTCCAAAAGGCACAACTATAAAGATTCATTGTGTTGACCTGCTAAGTTTAATTTGCTTGGTCCTGCATAAACAAATTTTGGTAGTATGAATAAAGTTTTGTATTTATGGTCTATGATCTGTGTAGGTAATTACAAATTTTGATACATATGCTGTTCCATTCTTGCCATGCCCAATGTTTGGTTTGTTTATGCAGATGTTTTTATTAATATGGTGCATGTTTTCTCTTTCTAGCTGGGATGGGGACCCTTTAATAGAACCCCTATATTCAATCCAAGAAAAACCTAGAAGCCAATCCTAGTCCAAAAGGCACAACTATAAACATTCATTGTGTTGACCTGCTAAGTTTAACTTGCTTGGTCCTGCATGAACAATTGCATCCTAAAGATTTTTAATTGTGTACTAATGTCTATTCATGAAGTTCTACCACATAGGTTGCCTCAACTTCCAATTCTGGATTGTGAAGGACAAAAAGTAAAATCTTTAAACAGGAGGAAAAAACCTTGCAAAAAAATTGTTAAGGATAAAGTCAAGAATGTACCCTTCCGTGTCTCCTTGCTCTTTATTTATTTCAGATTATTTAAGAATCTGCATACAAGCTCCAATTTTTTAGTCACAAAAGACTATTCTTACAAGCCATTTTTTAACCTTTTTTTAGTTTGGCATATAGCAAATTTTACTATGCTAGGTTTTCATTCTCTCCTCACTCTTCTTGAGTGTGTTGTCTGTGTCTTAATGAACATAATTCAAAGTAATTTTTCAAAGCTCCATTGAAAGGAAATGCATTCTCATTGTCAATATTTTGGAGGGGGCAAACTGATACAAAAAACACTAAACAGCATGTATAGTAGATAAAATCCTGTGTGTATGCCATGAACAATGCAAACAAAAGACTTTGGAGTAACTTAAGTAGCATGAAAACAAGAAAGCAAGAGAATAAAGAAATTCTACAACTCTGGATATAATCACTACCAAAAATTTGACTACTGCTTGCACCAACCTGAAATTGTGGATAATCTGGAGCACTAAATAGAGTGATCAGCTTCCCTGATTCCACAACATGGTCAATGGTGTACCCTTTATGCATTCTTCCTAATCCAGCTCGTTTCTCCCTTGCATCAGGTCCTTCATGTGACCTGACAATCAACTGCATCTCCAAAAAGAAACTGCAACATTTCAACACTATATTATAGGTAGAATCATGAAGCTAAACCATAACACTGCAAGTAAACCAAAAGACTATTTGATTTTGCAAGAACATAATTCATACTTCAAGCTCAAAATTTTATATTCAGACAAGATGTTATCTTCATACAACCATTGCTAGAAGGCCCCAAAATCAAGGCTGACAAGAACCGAAATCTTGATCAACCATGGAAGCCTACATAACATTGAGTCCATCTATAGATAATCAAACATATGTGTCACTGAAAAAGGGAAAAAAAATTGTAAACCACTTTATATTTACTTAAATATCATGCATACAGAACATAATTTGTAGCCAAAACAAGATTACAAACCATTTCATACTAGTTAATGTAGACTGCATCACCCTCGTATAGCCAGTCTATAACAATTGACTGTGGCAGCCTTGAGACAATAGATTGTCTGTCTGAGAGTTCCCCAACCCTTTCCATCCTCACAGGATAGGGGCATACATTGTATTGTTGGTCTTAATGACCAATTATATTATTCTATCAAGTTATTCTTGTGAATAATTTGGGCCTATATAGAGTGAAAAAGTGTACTTGATAAATAATACTACTTAGATTAGAAAGTGTGAGTCTAACCATTACAACTCCTAACGCTTGTTATCCTTGGTGTTTACATATAAATTTGAAGTTTCAAGTTGTAAAGTGTTGCCTCAAAGTTGGATCACATCGGCTTTTTTTAATATTCATTACAACTATTTATCTATTTATCTTGTGTGCACCTCTTCCTCATAAAGAAAATGCATGTGCTCTCTTAACAGCTTTACAGCACACTGATGCAGGCTCTCTCTCTCTCTCTCTCTCTCTCTCTCTCTCTCTCTCTATATATATATATATATATATATACAAAACCCATCTGAAGTATTAATCCAATGTTTAAAATTTAGCATTCAAAGAAATTTTATGTCTACCATCCAATATATATATATATATATATACAACAACCATCTGAAGTATTAATCCAATGTTTAAAATTTAGCATTCAAAGAAATTTTATGTCTACCATCCATAGCTCACAATTAGTCACCAGGAATTCCCCCCTTCCCACCTACTTCCCCACCCTCCTCCCCCCCTCTCTCTCTCTCTCTCTCTCTCTCTCTACATATATATATATATATATATACAAAAACCATCTGAAGTATTAATCCAATGTTTAAAATTTAGCGTTCAAAGAAATTTTATGTCTACCATCCATAGCTCACAGTTAGTCACCAGGAATTCCCCCCTTCCCACCTCTCTCTCTCTCTCTCTCTCTCTCTCTATATATATATATATAAACCATCTGAAGTATTAATCCAATGTTTAAAATTTAGCAATCAAAGAAATTTTATGTCTACCATCCATGTTTAAAATGTAATATAGCTATACCCTTAATCATATTCTTCCATACCCTATATCAAATGGGTTCCCCTTCAACAGTGAATATCCCATGTCCCCTGGTGATTGTGGCTCACAGTCAATTTGAGCACTTTTGTCTCATATATAGACATTAAACCTTGTAGCCAAGGATGCTAAGCCAACCTAGCTAAAATTGCATATCTGCCCAGTCCAACATTAGATAAAATAAAAATGGAAAACAGCAAAGAAATAATCATAATTATTAGTAAATCTATCATAGCTATCACCTTGTTTGGAAATGTGCAGTTAAAATTCAAGAACAAAAAGATGGGGATAAACTAGTGATGAACTATGAGAGGACAGAAAGGCTCAAACATTCAAAATTTTGGTCTGCATAACCACAACTGAGAAAGCTTAATCAAATGATGCCACTGCATAAGCAAACCTTATACATGCACCAAGCTCCGCAGTAATCTTACCTTTAAATGATTCTTGTTCAAAAACTGTTCTGTGCAGTCTGGACCCCATAATAAGCCAATCCCTCTTTCTGTGTTTGGGGAGAGCCCTGGATGAGTTGAAGGATCTGACCAAAGCACATCACCAGGAATCAAGTTCAAACCCTCCCAAGGTGGATCAAGAACACTCCGCCGAGCTTTGGCTAATTCATCTAAAGAACCAAGCTTTAACACTTTCGAATCTGAGCCTGAGACAAACCTGCGTCCCTTCTTTCCCTTTGATCTTTTTAATGAAGGCAACTCAACATTGCGAAAAAGTCCTCCATGTGCAGTGTAAACACAACCAGCAATTATAGATGCCAAAGGAAGGCCTTCAAAGCAGCCTAAACATTTACGATAAATATGCCTACCCTGATCTCCATATTTGGCCATCACTTCCTGTTCAAAACCATAGACAGAGGTGCAAAATTTTGATTCGTGATTCCCACGGAGGAGAAATACTCTATGAGGTAGAAAAACCTGCAGCACCAAATTTGCAAGCAAACATTAAAATAGCAAGCAGCATTAATGGTAAATAAAAAATAAATGTTTTTCTATAACTAACCTATAAATCAAATACCATTAGCATAGAACTTACATAATTTATCAAGCTTTGATACAGACGATTGAATATTAGAAACAGAGAGCCAGAGCATATATGTTCTGTGCAAGAACAAATTCACTTAAGGGTATGCTTTGTGTGGATTAATACCAATGTCAAACAATAATCTCATCCCTACTAAATTAATATTGATATAACACCAGAGTTGTGAAAAGTGGCATATTCATTTCATGAATGCTCCGCAATATTACATAAATATTAATAAATATCAAACATTATATTATAAATTTTACTAAATATCAAATATTATATTAATAATTTAATACTGATGGAATTCCCGGAGTTGTGAAGAGTGCCATATCCATTTCAAGCATGCTCCCCATAGTTGCAAATTGCAATAAGGTTTTGAAGTTAAAATAGCCAAGCGGGTGGGATACCACACCACAGCACCATATGACGAAACATTCTGCCATATTAAGAACAATACTAGACTTGTAAGTAGAAAGTATAAACATCTTAAAATAAGACTTTGCCACAAAAGATTCAGCATCATACACATGGTCAAACTGTGATTTTGATAATCCTGGAAACGAGGTGAAATAAAGCCCTCTTCCAAGGAGAGTTTTCAAAATTAACTTTGATGGCACATCAAGAGGTTATCCTGATAGATATGGAGCAAGATGTGTCATTAGAGATTGCCTTGGGACAATTATCATTGTCACTTCAAAGAAACTACTTGATGGCACCAACAATGAAGTTGAGGCTCAAGTGGTTTTTCCAGGTCTTCAGTTAACCTCCACTTAGAGGGCTGATAGAATTTTCTTAGAAGGGGGTTCAATGATTGTCATCAAGGCTATTTCTAGATTTTCTTCTCCTAATTGGAAGATCAACAATATTTTAAGGCAAGCTTAGAATGTTTTAAATCAGTTTGTAGAATTTTCAGTTCAATATTGTTATTGAGAAGCTATCTCTATTGCTGATTTCCTTGCTGACTTTGGGATTCACTCTAGTGATGAGTTAACTATTGGGGACTAAATGGAGAGGTGAGAAGGACATAGAAAATGTGTGGGAATTGGATTCCCTAAAGGCGACATCTAGACTTAAGATGTCTTAAATTATTCCAGATCATGCTCTCCTTCGATATTTGTTCTCTTACATAGTCAAAAATTTTGCAGTGTGGTTTGATAATACTCTCAAAATGTGGGAACGCCTTGGGACCATCTTCAGATGTTATATATTAATGTGGGTGATGCTGCTCAGCTTATTTTGACACCTGCATAGCTTGCATCCTTGTTACCTATTTGCACTGGCAGTTTGCATTTTATGTGTCTGCTTAACATATGAAGCCAATATTCTTTTAATTCTCTGAGAAGAGGGAAATGGCCTTCAGAGGGCCAATCTCTGATGTGTGTCTGAAAAATGTTTTGTAATTCAGTCAAGGTTGATTGAAGCAGCTATAAAGGAGATTCGGGGTGTGGTCCATCTGAAGCTTGACATGACCTATTTCAATTTCAAAAATTGTGTCTTATTTGCAGTGTCCCTTCTTGGGATCTTCCCACTTTCTGCTCTAGAATAACAATTCCAGCTCAAGTCTAAGGAGGTAATTCATTTTCAATCCTAACTTTATAAAAATATTATCAAATGTAATACACGATTTAAGATAATCCTGGTTTAGGTCCTACAATAATATTAATAATCATTAAGAAGTAAGAATATATGATAACATCTAAATTTACAAGCATTAACATTAAATATCAAGATTTCATGATAACATATAAATCCACATACCCACCATTCATATTTAAACCAAAATACATCAATAGCATTAATAATTATTCCAAGGCATATTCCTATAGTAATGTATTAGGAATTCGTTGGAAATGTTTGCAAACCGCAATCTCAAGGATGGCTGTCCTTGTATTGCGAGAGCATGGGTGGATCCCTGTCCATCCATCTTGGGGTGGCATACTTGAGAAGACCTTCAAGCCCAGAGGCACTCATCCGCCCCCGGCCCATGAACATGGTAAGATCTAAGGTTGTAATATCCCCATTTTCGATGTCCTCTTTTGGATTAGTCTAGTTCTGACACACTTACTACTTTTAGTAAGTGCTATATTTAGTAATTGGTCCGGTAGGCAGAGCAGTGTAGGGTTTCCTGTTTAGTCATTGTGTGGAAGTTGCCCGATGAGCTTTAATACTTTGTGCCAGTCTTTTCTGTGGGGTTTTTCGGTGTTTCAAGCGTGGCTTTCTATTTTTAGCAAGGGACCAGTCCAATGCTTACTATCTATAGTGAGCTCTTTGGCATATCAGTTATCTTTCCAGCTTGTGTCTCTGATGTTTTTACTATTTTTAGTACTTAATAAAAATAGTAAGTCTATTTTTAGAAGCTGGACCTGGTCATGGTACATTCAACAACATTATTTCAGTTGAGGCTCTTAGTTGCTAAGGTTGGAATATTTAAATATTTGTTCTCTTTGAAAAGTAAATTAAAATAAAGTTATTTTATAATTTTAAGTCGAGAAGTGGAGGGGACATTAAAAAGTACTTTGGTGCCTAAGTGATAACTTTAAGTCGTTTTAAAAGGCTACAAAAGTGCAAATAGTTTCCTTATTAGCAGACCCTTTGGCCTAGTTGCACAACATTGTTTTAAAAGAGAGGCCATGTATTTCAAGTGGATGCCTAGAAAAGATGTTTATTTATCAATTTTAAAGGCTAATGTTATGCCTAATAAGGTGGGACGCTTAGTTTGGGCTTAATGTCAATTTTAAATTAAAAATCAAAAGTGGAATTTTAGAGGCAAAAAGTTGGGCGCCCCTCTTGGGGTAATTTTATGACATTTCATAAAGTGAAATGAGAGGGGAATGTATTCAAACTCAAATGAAAGTTGCCCTAATCCTTCCCTCACTTAATAAATATGAGTTTTGACTCTCATTTGGTTATGGATAATTTTGGTTGCATAAGGAGATACTGTTGGTTTTTTGCCAGAAGGTCTGAAAGTGAGTGTTAGGGATGAAAACCTTTGACATCTTGGACTGGTTTCAGTAGTGCAAGACCTGCCCTAGCCAGTGGAAGAGTGGTTTCATCCAGAAATCACATTGGAGCTTCAAGTTGCAGTTTACAGTCATTTAGAATGAAGATATTTCAGCATTTTTGATGAATTTCAGTTTGGGTTTAGATTGCAAATCGTTTTCTCTCTTTTTGGTGTGATTTTCAAGGAGTTTGGAAGAGGTTTTATCATTTTCTGGGCATTTCTTCTACTGGACCTGAACTTGAGTTTTTGCTCATATTTTTCCAATGACATGAGAGTCCTTTGTGGGTACTGAATCAGATTGAGCCTCTCTTCAAGGCGATTCCAAGTATATATCACATGGTATTTTTGAAGCATGCACTCATTTTATAAGCCAAGTCGCCCTTTGGTTGGGAGCGCCCCTTTCTGGGTATGTTTATTATTCTAGTCGACCTTTTGTGGTGATTTTCTGACTTCGTGGAGCTGTTAGAAGGGCACCTTGGGCTCTGTTTGGAATCGAGTTTGAAGACCATTATCTTGGGCGTTGTACGTGGCAAAGTAACTTTTAATATCTGTTGTTTAGGAGCTCATACCCAGGTCTCAAAAATGTAATATTCTGAATTATTATTTGATCTTGAAATGACTGTTAATGCTGTTATGTTTTCTAAGTAATAAGAAGCTGAAAGTACTCTTTTCTATGCAAGTTTCCTAGTGTTATTTCTGCATTTAAATGTTATATCATTGGGCATGTTCAAAATCATTATGGGCTTATGAGAAACTCAAAACAAACAAACAAACTCAGAAAACCTCACAATCAGCAAGCATTGGAAAACAAAACAAAAAAAAAAAATTTGGGGTTGGCCATTACAGTGGTATCAGAGCACAAAATAATCCTGCCAACCAGTGGGTGATAAAAATCTATGAGCATTAGTGACCAAGAAAGAAGGTACCAAGAAAACATGGGTGAAAGAAGAGAAGAAGCTGAAAGAAATATTGGTAAGCAAGATCGTATGATGCAACTCTTGGATGCAGTGGTTAGAGATCAAGAAAGAGCAGCCCAATGTGCACAAGAGACCAATCAACAACTTGCACAGGTGGTACAAAGATTGGATTGTTTGGGGCAAGATAATGATGTGGGGCAACAAAGGGCAGCCAATCAGCAGAATGGAGCAGCCATGGCTAGGCCTCTTATGCTTATATTTCCACCAAGAGTAGAAGCACAACTCAATCAAGAGCTTACCTTAGTTGAGTTGCAAGATCAATTTAGATAGGATTGTTTGGATGCAAGCCCCAGTTTCCAGCATGACATATGACTTCGCGATTATATAGATCTCAGGATGAGTCATACACCTAACAGGGGCAATAGGGAACATCATAATGACTTACGAAGGAAAGATGGAAAACTTAGCATTCCTTATTTTGACAGGTCCAATGGGATTTCAGTGAGAGCATGGGTTCATAGGGTGGAAACATACTTCAATCAAAACCCCATGCCTGAAGAAGAATAAATAAAAAATATTATTATGCACCTTGATGGAGTTGCACATAAGTGGTGGCATCATGGGATGATCATAATGGGGCATGCTCAAATTACATCATATACTAAGTTCACTGAAAGACTCATAGAGAGGTTTGATAAGAAGGAACCAGAATTTCATTTTAGGGAGGTGGCAAAATTGAAACCTCATGGGTTCAATGAAGAGCAAGTGGTTGAAGAGAAGTTCATAGCAAAAAAACCAGATGAAGTAATTGCTTTGAAACTTGATGGATGTGAGATAGAGCCTCAGGATGACTCTTTGGTCATGCATGCAACTGCTATAGATGAGGTTGTGCATGAAGGAATTGACGAAACAGCAGCCTTGTATACTCCCTTAGAGCTATCCAATGAAGTTGAGATACCTTTAGATGATGGGCATGATGAAAACAAAAGAGATGATGATTTTGAATCAACTATTAATGATGATTCTTTACCCTATGTGGGTAATGGTGACACAGGTGGCTTTGGGTTAGACAAACAAATCAAGCCTATGGAGAGAGATGCTTATGATGTTTTTAGTGATAATGAGTTGGAGAGTGGCTTATTTAAAAAGGCAACTACTCATGAGGAGCACAACAAACACTTATTCTCTAAACAAAGTGATCAGCCTTTCTACACGTGGGATCCGGGTGTGTTGGCACCTAAGTATGACAAGGATCCCATTGGGATGAATTTCTTTTTTATTGTAATGATGTCCTTACTTCATCCTGAGAGCCATGCATAGAGGATGGCATTGATAGTGATGTTTTTCAATCTTGAAAAGGAATCTGATTTCACATTGCAGGTAGCTGATTTTGAACAAAGACCTTATAGCCTGGTTGGTTCGGATTCACAATCTTCTTTTGAGAATAATCAAGGAGTGGCACAAGTAATTTGGGATAGTGATGGAGACTTTGATAACAAGTATAATAATTCTGATTTTTGCATGCCACATAACAACAGTTCATCATTTTTGCTTGATCATGATTGGAAAAGACAACTCTTGGTATCCGCTAAAAATGAGATGCACATTTTATCTAGTTTGGACAGCAAACATATGCATGTGGAAAATTTAATTCATAATGCATCTATGGGACAAAGTGAACTTAATATTTCATTTTTTGATTTACATACATTGAAGAGCCCTATGGAAGAATTTAAAACAGCTTACTTACACATGATGCATGATGAGATATAGCCACCAAGTTTGTAGATGAAACCTTGTCTATGTCTAAACAATTAAGGGAGGAGGTTAGTGAGCTCACCATTGAGCTTAATTCCACAAAGTTTGCTTTGGAAAGTGTCCAAGAGGCACTTCTTGAAGCAAACGATCAGCTCTATGAGACTCAACAGTTTAAGGAGAAGGAAGGTAGAGAAAGGGCAAAGGAGATCAAACAGGTAATGATGGAGCTTGATATCATCCAAAAGGAGTATGATTTTGCACATTGTCCAAAAAGATCAGAAAATAGGAGTTTGGATCAGCAAGAGGATTGGTTTGATTCAGGAGTTGAGGATAACCTTCAATTTATTGATAATCCTTTGTTTGAGGTAGATGGTGATATGTCGTATGACAATCCGTTTTTTGAGTTGGATGATGGAATTACTCCTAGTTGTAGCATTGCTTTGGGTGAAAAATGTAAGGTTTGGGATCCAGGTGCAGTTTCCAGTCATGAGGAGTTGTCTCAGGATTGGAGTAGTGGGTCAAGTTCCTCTATTAGTACTGCTGCCTACTTTCTAATCAGCTGGTACATGACTTCGGTATTGAATCCGCAGATGAGTTGGATGGTTTCTTCAGTTCAGCAGTTGGGCAGTTCATGGTTGAGCCTGGATGGCGGTGATGATTTGGTCTTAGGAGATGATTTTGTTGCTACCTCCATATTCATCTTTCCAATGTTTTCATTAGAATTTGAGTTTGATTACTGCTGCCCTTACTTTCTTTTGTTGGTTATGATGGCACCTTTTGATGAGCAAATTGATTTTGAGTTTGGGTACGCTTTGGGGCAGTTGGCTGAGAGCATTTTTCCGGGCACAGTTCATTCATTTACTGCTTCCACTTTGGTGAGTGACACTCACTGTAGATACTTCATGGAGATGATATACATTATTTCAGATGATGTTGTTTTGATTGCAGTGGTTTGGGTGTGTTGGTGTGTTTGGGACCATTCTTTTGACACTCGGAGGTTGAGTGTTGATGTTATGATTTCGGCTTGCATCAGCATAGGCATTTCCTGGTTGGTAGATTTCAAAGATATGGCAGTGGTTGACTTGCTTCGAATTTTGGGCATCATGAGGTGTCATGCTAGGGTTAATTTTTTATGGTTGAGCAAGGTGATTTTCATGGTGACCAGGATAGTGATTGGCAGTGAGTTTATTGATGTAGTCTTCTCTGAGTTGCCTTGGTAGGATATATTTCATGACATTGACTTTAGTCCTTTCAGGTTTTTCAGTGTGGGTTTTGATGATTTTTACTCTTTAAAGGTCCAGGGTAGGAGAGTGTAATATGGGCACATTGGTTTGACAGTTATGATCAGTGTGGCACAGCTTCAACATGGTGCTCCCTTTCTGAGACTCACTTGGAACCCGGGAATCACACTGAGTTGTAGTGCAACTACCATTTGGGATGAGAGAGTCAGTGTTAATTTTCTAGAGCTTACTCCTGTGGCACATCAGTTTGGTTCTCTTGAAGGGCATTCTTTTGAGGAGTTGATTGAGTCTTTGCAGTATTTGATTACTCTTCTCACAGGAGGTTTTCAAGAGGTCTCATGTGTTGGTACCTCGTAGGACAAAAATTTGAGCAGATGGTGCTACTGATCTCCTAGATTTATTTGGGACCTTGGAATCGTTTTTGGTTTCAGTGTGGATCAGATTGTTGGTTATGGGGTTTTACTGGCATTGCTTGAGGACAAACAATCTTTGGGAAAGGTGGACTGTAATGTCCCCATTTTTTATGTCCTCTTTTGGATTAGTCTGGTTCTGACACACTTACTATTTTTAGTAAGTGTTATATTTAGTAATTGGTCCGGCAAGCAGAGCAGTGTAGGGTTTCCTGTTTGGGCAATGTGTGGAAGTTGCCCGATGAGCTTTAATACTTTGTGCCAGTCTTTCTGTGGGGTTTTTCGATGTTTCAGGCGTGGCTTTCTATTTTTAGCAAGGGACTAGTCCAGTGCTTACTATCTACAGTGAGCTCTTTGGCATATTAGTTATCTTTCCAGCTTGTGTCTTGTTGATGTGTGTTTTGTGACATACCAAACATCAAAATAAAATGCCCAAAGACACCTTATCCTCTCTTGAAAAACCACCGTGTATGCTAAGATTGCTAGAAAGGTCATACGGTAATTCCAATCTTTCGTAAGTTGGGGATGGACAAGCTTAATGGATGATGTGATATGCTAGTATCACGAAGGGACCTATGCTAGGCTTGTTCAATTCACAATGAAGGTTTAGGCAATGAAGCTCTGTTGTTTGGGTCTTTCAAACAATCTGAAAAAAGATAAGGGTTTAGAAGTTCTAATCTACTACCTAAGAATTCAAGAGACGGTATTGACTTGGCAAAACTCGAAACCAAACTTTGTTTCACCACGCAGAAATCGCGCCAACTACGCAAAGCCAGTGCAATCTTCAAGGAAATGTGCTTATGATTTTCATGTCATGAATAACTACCATCAAATTGAACAATATTTATCCAAACAGAAGTTAAGCATCCACAAAGTAAGCTCAGGCTAACTTTACACATTGAACGAAAATCATTCGTTCAAAGAAAGTATGAGCGGAAGATTCACCATAAATCAATACTTATCAGATCTTGCATTCTTCTAACATACATGAAATAAAAAATCTAAACTATGATGAGGGATAAGAACCATGCAAACTCCAAAATAAAGTAGTCACCATCAAAACAATGCATGTATTACTTATTACTTTGGCAGTCGTACGCAACAATTACTTATCTCAACATGTTTTGCAACATGCTCCCATGCTTTACAAATGAGGAATGAGCTCAATTTATAGGCTCCCCAATTACAATTCAATGGCCAAGATTGATTTAGGATCAACGACCGAGATTAAAATAAAACCCTAATTAGGGCTTGCCATAACTATCTCTTTCTCGACCAATGAGAAAATTACACTCGAGGACACTTGTCCTTTTGCTAAATATGAACCCACAATAAAATAGAAAGCTGTTGAATCTAGACATGTTGACTTGGAACGATTTGATTGGTCGAGGGGCCACTTCAGCAGGTTGGATGTCCACCTTAGTCACTTTGTTCGTTTTTTCATATTCTTGCCTTAGAATATTTTCCTTGCCGATGACTTTGTCCTCTGTGCTTTTGCCACAATGGAGGAAATTGGAATTTTTTCTGTGATGTATTTCCCATACTTAGCCAAATTTTGGCTATTCAAGTTCATTTTGTGACACCTTCACGCGGACTATTCAACATTTAGCCAAGATTTTGACCATCTTGATGCTCGAATGAACTTTTCTTGTGGACTTGCCTTCAATTCTGAATCCAGCTTGTGCTATGTAGGACAAATTCCATCCTTGGTTTGGGCGGACTTTCCTTTCAATTTTCCATTTCCTCTTCAAGTGTTGATTCTTCCCAACTCCTCCTCCTAAGTAGACATTGTGCCTGTACGAAGCTCAAAGTTAGAATATTTCACAATTTGCAAAGAAGGCAATTTTATGGCTGGAGAATACTTAAATAAATTAATTAAAAAATTCTAGAACTCGACTGCCTAGGCTGGTTGGAGAATAATTTTCAATAAAATAAAATTTTCCCAGCCTTAATCTTTTCTAAGAACATTCAAAGAATTTTTTAAATAATTTATTGGACTTTTAGAGCTGAAAATTGAAGTTTTTGTGCAAATCCAAGATAAAAATTCTTTTTCCTCCTTCAAATTTGCCAGTTATGATTCTGCAGTTAATTGAAAAATCTGAAAATAGAAGAAAAAACGTCCAACCTTGTGCTCTGGAATTAATGCAACTTGCAGCTCAAGAAGAAAATAAGAAGAAGAAGGACGCCTTTAGCTGAAAGAAGTTTGCTTGTGAAAAACTTGACCTGTGAATAATGAAAAATAAAACTCACAAGCACTTCTTTTATAATAAAAAGTTTCCTTATTAGCCTGGGTTGACCTCTTCTCTGATTGGGTGCTTTGTTTTAAAACGCAAAAAGCAATCTTATCTTCTTTTCTTTTTTTGATTTTTTCAAGGCGTCCCCTTTTGCTTGCTTGCTAAGTTTTTAATTTAAAATAAAAACTTAAATTATTTTATTTCCTTTTTCCTTTTAGAAAATTCGACTTCTTAGTGGACTAATCCACTTTGTAATTGGATTTTTCCTCTTACCAAGGTAACTTTTTGCCTTAGAAAAAATTTCGATTCTCTCCTTGGAAATTCGACTTTCAACTGGATTTTTCATCTTTTCAACTGGATTTTAACCTCATCTTGGAATCCTTGAAGTCCAAATTCGAATTTTACTTGCCTTAGCCAATTTTTATCATTTCTCCAACTGGAATTTCGAATCATCCAATTGGATTTCTTTGTAGTAGGCGAATTTTAGCAAGATTTTTCAAATGGACGAATTTTAATTGAATTTTTTCCAAGATTTAACTGGATTTCTCTTTGATGAATGAATTTTTTAAATGGATTTTTCCAAGATCCAACTGGACTTCTTCAAGGGGCGCACCTCTCCAGACTTAGACGAATTTCACCATAGTTTTCTTGCTTTTTACTTGATTTTTCGATGATTTTTCTTCCTTGAAGGTGCGATTTTTCAATTGATTTTCCAGCTTTTGCATGCACTTTTGCTTGCTTTTCTCATCTTTGCATGCGCTTTTCCTTGCTTTTCTCATGATTTTTTCAATTTTTTAAAGATTTTTGCTTGATTTTCGCCAGCTTTTCAATTCTAAAAGTGGAAACTTTCGACTCCACTGCCAGTGAGACCTAGCACTTTCTAAAAATAGAAACTTACTAAAAATAGAAAAAAGCAAAAAAGCAACTTTCTAAAAATAGTAAATTCCAGATTGGTCCAGAAATGCCAAAAACGAAAAAAGCAAAAAAGCAAAAAAGCAAAATCCCTAAAAAAAAGGAAGTGTCAGAATTGAGTGAAAGCACAGGCGATCCTCGTCTACCGGGTCTTCTAAGCACTTCTATGACGTTCACGTTCAGTTTTAGGCTCAAATTCTCAACTTGGCTCGGGTGACGACTCCAGACTTTGACATGAAATTCCCAGAGCAACAGAGATTATGAAATTGCTACTCAAAGCTAAACCCTAAGAACAAACCACTAGGGTCCCCATTCGCAATGGGGCGATGTGTGAAAAGGTCACAACATGTCTCTGATGTTTTTACTATTTTTAGTACTTTCTAAAAATAAGTCTATTTTTAGAAGCTGGACCTGGTCAGGCTACATTCAACAACATTATTTCAATTGAGGCTCTTGGTTGCTAAGGTTGGAATATTTAAATATTTGTTCTCTTCGAAAAGTAAATTAAAATAAAGTTACTTTATAATTTTAAGTTGAGGGGTTGAGGGGACATTAAAAAGTACCTTGGTGCCTAAGCAAGAACTTTAAGTCGTTTTAAAAGGCTACAATACTGCAAATAGTTTCCTTATTAACAGACCCCTTGGCCTAGTTGCACAACGTTGTTTTAAAAGAGGGGCCATGTATTTCAAGTGGATGCCTAGAAAAGATGTTTATTTATCAATTTTAAAGGCTAATGTTATGCCTCATAAGATGGGACGCTTAGTTTGGGTTTAAGATGGACGAAAAACCCTTGACATTTTGGACTGGTTTCGGTAGTGCAAGACCTGCCCTAGCCGGTGAAAGAGTGGTTTCATCCATAAATCACATTGGAGTTTCAAGTTGCAGTGTACAGTCATTTAGAATGAAAATATTTCAGCATTTTTTATGAGTTTTAGTTTGGGTTTGGATTGCAAATTGTTTTCTCTCTTTTTGGCGTGATTTTCAAGGAGTTTGGAAGAGGTTTTATCATTTTCTAGGCATTTCTTCTACTGGACTTGAACTTGAGTTTTTGCTGATATTTTTCCAATGACATGAGAGTCCTTTGCGGGTATTGAATCAGATTGAGCCTCTCTTCAAGGCGATTCCAGGCATATATCACATGGTATTTTTGAAGCATGCACTGATTTTATAAGCCAAGTCGCCCTTTGGCTGGGAGCGCCCCTTTCTAGGTATGTTTATTATTCTGGTCGGCCTTTTGTGGTGATTTTCTGACTTCGTGGAGCTGTTAGAAGGGCGCCTTGGGCTCTGTTTGGCATTGAGTTTGAAGACCATTATCTTGGGTGTTGTACGTGGCAAACTTTTAATATCTGCTGTTTAGGAGCTCATACCCAGGTCTCAAAAATGTAATATTCTGAATTATTATTTGATCTTGAAATGACTGTTAATGCTGTTATGTTTTCTCAGTAATAAGAAGCTGAAAGTACTCTTTTCTATGCAAGTTTCCTAGTGTTATTTCTGCATTTAAATGTTATATCATTGGGCACGTTCAAAATCATTATAGGCATATGAGAAACTCAAAACAAACAAACTCAGAAAACCTCATAATCAGCAAGCATTGGAAAACAAAACAAAAAAATAATTTGGGGTCAGCCATTACAGAGGTCCACTCCATTCCTCAGTCCACCTTGGATTTGGTGCTATATTTCAAGGCAGTTTTCAATAAAGAAAGTTGATAAGTAGTTAGGGTTTCATCTGATGGTTGCTTTTCCCTACACCTACCCGTAATCACTCAAACAATTGTATTGATGCCCTAACTTCAAAAATTGAGTAGTGAACACTGCAGCAACCATCATGATATTAATGCAATGATAGAATCATTGTAGGGGTTGAATTTTCACACAGTTTCAAGTTGTAATGACAGAAATGGCTTAGATTCACCATTAATGCACAATGGTGGCCTTTACAACAACAATGATAGACTGCCATGATGGATTTTGTGTTGTAAGCGAGGATTCGAAGAGGAGAAAGAAAAATAAAACTCTGCCTAAGTTAATGCAGCCACTAGGATTTCAGAACCCAATGGATTCACAACATGTTTTTGGTGATTCACAATGGATTTTGCAAACCCATTTTGGCTATGTACACCCAAAACCCCCAACCATCATTGCACACAATAACAGAGATTGAAATGATGAGAATTTTCAGCCTGTTTGAACTGCCATGTGAATCCCAACGGTGTTGTTCTCACTTGCAGACATTAATGGCAGCAATGACGATGGTCTAAGCAACCTCTACAGCATTCTTCTGCCACATCCTCTGCTCATCCTATTTCCAAGGCCAGAGATCTATATGTATGCAGATTTTTCTCATTTGTAAGGGTTGGTCATTTTGGGTTTCCATTGTATTAAATGCAAAATAGTCTAGGTTTTCAAATTCTGATAGTGTGTCTGCCATTAAAGCTGCTCTCTAAGTTGCTGAGAGGTAGCTACTTTAGTGTGTGCTTGTAAACAATTGTCTCCTTGGCTGATCATTGGTGTTTTAGAGGATTTTTAAGGTTTTCAAGTGTGACAAGCCCTATCCTTGTAAATTCTCTTCCACCACATTTGTCGGTGCAGCAGTAATGATTATTTGAGAAATGTTGCAACATTTTAATCTATTACACTTTTTCATATGTAATAATCTTTTATTTGTTATGGACAAATACTAATGAATTCAAAGAGGGATTATTATGTAGAACTGTCTATTTTGCATAATATCTCTGCTATTCCTTATTGATTCCTACTTGTTATGGTTAGACACTATTCTGTTACCCAATCAGGCATTGGTCACTGAAAATCTCGAACCTCCATACTCATTAAAAAAAAGAAAATCTTTTATTGATTTTATGAAAATAGAAGTAGAAAATCTGCATGTGTCCATAATTTAGTGAGATAACTAGGGATAAATGTTAAGTGAAATTTGAACTATCATATGTTTAGTGAATCATGCAGAGCATTGTATGCCTTGCTGTATTTAACATGCATTCAATAGAAATAAGATTTTGTGGATTGTAAACTGTTGTCATCTTACACATATGATGCAAGGTATAGAATCAACTATAATAGGTCTGATGCAACTAGTGTTGTCTCTACTTCACGACAAATTTTGGGAGTTAAGGGCACAACTGGGTACAATTGCTATGCAATTCAATGATCAGTCATCCTTAATAAACTATTTTAGTGACCAGTAGGAACACCTTCCTAGGTTTAAGTTGAGCCTAAAGAGCAGGAGAGTTTACCCACTCTCATAGTTAGCCTTTAACCTTCCTAACTTTGTAGATAAGCCTATCTTTACCTCCTTGATGACAAACCCCTGGCCTTGGAGGTGAAGAAAAACTCTAGAATTTTGGACCTGTTGTTTTAAGACCTAACACCCTGTATCACAATCCAATGACACATATACCTCCCTAGAACTCCCATTACATGGACAATGTCTAGTCTAAAATTGACCAAAGCATTCAAAAGTCACCAATGGAACTCTCATAAAAGACATGGCTAAAGCCCTTTGTCACATATCCAGCCCAATCTGCAACCACAAGTCCCTGTATATTCACTGTCCTGCACAAAGTCTATCTCCATTGGTAATGAACATCGGCCATTAAGAGAATAAGTTAATAGAAGATTCGGTGAGGGACAAAAGTAAAAATTCTTTCAAAGCAACCAAATGAAATTGGTTTATCACACTGCATGGTTCAAGAGACACTCCCTAAGTAGGTGTTTGTCTCTGCATTTTGGATAGTAGATGAACAAAGGTTATGTGGTTTTCTTACTAGATTGCAATCCATCTAATGCAATATTCAAGTGAAATAGAATAGCAGATTTCAAATTCATCTATTCTTCCATTGTCTCGGTAATGTCCCCGCACCTTTTCCCACATTTAACCTTCCTACCTGCTACCCTAGTATTGGAGTAATTTTTGCGGTCAATATCTTCAAAGTCAAGTTTGCTTATGTCCCCACTCCCCGCAAGGTTTAAGGCTTCATGAGCCTCTTCATCATTCCCCCTTAGGAAAATGGTTTTGCTTAATTCTTCATCTTCTGTAGACAAATAGGAAATGGTCCAAATAATCTTTTTTCATCTTTTATTTGCTTCATTCTAAAGAGCTCACCCTTTCTATTTCTAACCCTAAACTAATCTTGATATTTATCTAAAAAGATTGTCTCCATTTTGTCCCATGTGTACAATAGAGTTGACTGTCAACCCCATGAACCAGCATAGAGCTGATTTCTTCAATGTGGAGAGGAACAGTTACAATTTCTAATTGTCTGTCCCATAGTCATAGGTTTAGCAAAGAATCTTAAACTCAAATAAGAATTGATCAAGATCTTTAGAAACTTTTCACCTGAAAGTTGGTAAAACTTAAGGGAAAATATTCTTCATTGGAGCTTCATCTCTTTCCAAAGTCAAGCAGATTATATGTATAAAGGTTCAGTTGTTAGGACCATTTTGTTTGTCATCTACATTGCTAGTTATGTCTACCATAGAGTAGGTTGTCCTATGAATGTTATGAAGCTCTTTGTCTAATTAAAGTGGTGAATTGTAAAATATTGTTTCTACCTCTGCCATTGTTGATGGTCTTTGAATATTTCTACATGACAATTCTAAGGAGAGTGTCTTGTTGTTTTGAATTTATCAACTTCTTTTTGTTTCTCTCCTGTAGCTTCAATTGGGGGGTTTTTTCACAAAGTGACCTAAGGAATACCTAGGTATATTCATAAACAAAAAAAATCACACAACCTTCAACACTCGAGTTTACGAACCCTTAACACCCAACAATTTGAAATTTGTTCTCTGGCAATGGCGCAAAAAATGATGAGATTGTTGTAGTTTCTCAAATGCTCATCATTTAATTCTTATCAATTCAGGCTGGTGTCCAAAGGCGATATTCAACAGGATTATGGGTTCTTATTGTAGTAGTTTCTTCTCAACTAACTCTATCGTATCCTACAAATTTGTTGGAATTGAAATCAAATCTAGTTTACTGTTGTTGGAAGGAAACACACTTGCATGAAAAACAAGAAGAAAACTTTTTTTTTTTTTGGTTGGTAATAAATTTTATTTTATTGAGATAGAAATAAAAAGGTTACAAAGCAAGAGCCTGAATAACTTCCAATAAATTTCCTATCAATCTCCACTAGTTCCCTATAAAAGATCCAAGTAGCAAACCCCAAACCCCGCTATAATCCATCCCAAATAGAAAGATTAAAAATAGCTAACTACCAAATCTAGAAACTAAAATCCAGGGAACCCATTAACAGGTCAAATCTATGAAGCCTTTTTTGGATGGCCTTTAGCATGAGATCGGAGGACCATAGCAAAGGATTTCTTCACTTTCTTTCCCACAACCAAATGCCATCCATCCTCAACCCTTGCAGCCTGCTTCTGCCAGTCCAATGAGCTCTCCCAGGGACTCCCCCGGGCACCATTTCCACTATCATCTTGCTGATGCTGATCATTAGCCATCCGCTTTCCAGGGTCCTTCTTCTGAGGAAATAAATCCCTGGGACTCCTCCAAACACCCTCTCCACTGTTAGCTTGCTGATGTTGCTCATCTGCTTTCCGCTTTCCCTCATCTCTCTTCTGGAGTCTAATACCACCTTTCTTTTCCCTACATTCTGGGGTTGCAGCCCCGGTATTAGTGGTCGGCTCCTTGACACTACCACTAAGAACAACATTAACATTGTTTTCAGCCAAACGTCTTTCCTAAGTAGAAACCTCCTTAATTTGATGCTGCTCCTCACAACTTACCTCCTACACCAGCCATTGCTCCACCATATTCAATTCCACTATAACCTTACTCTTCTCCTCTGAGCCTTTCTGCTGGGTACTCCCTTGCTTCTTCTCCTGATTTTCCACTGTGTAGTGCTTGGTGGATGCATCTTTCCACCAAGAAACAAAAATGTTATTTCTGTGTTTGGCACATTCAGCTGCCAAGTGCCCCGTTTGGTGACACTTTCTGCATCTAAAAGGGACCCCTTCATAGTCCAGTGGCTACACCCAACAACCCTTTGAGGATTTTAAGCAAATCTCCTTCGGGGGCACCTTGGAAATTTTTATTTCAACCAAAATCTGGGCATAAGTGGAGTGCAGGAGATTTGAGGAACCTTCATCCACCATTATGAAGGTACCTAAAGAGTTCCCTATAGCCTCCAAACATGCTTCAAACCAAAACTGTAAGGGGAGGTTAGGCAGCCTTACCCAAAGGGGAACCATTTCAAACACCTCTATAGCTGGGTTGAAAGTCGGATGCCATGGCTTTAACATTAGTACATGCTTCTCTTCCCAATCCCAGTGATACTCATAGAGGATCTTATTTCTATCTTGTTCCTTCTCAAAAACAACAATAAAAAAGCCTTTGGCCATAGGGTAAATCTGAACATACCCATCCAGCAGGGGCTTCCAGTAATTGGAGATCCATTGATGAAGATTAGGCAAACAAGGCCAAAAACCCTTGAATCTCCCAATCAGGCCCAACCCCAAGAAAACCTTTTCATTGAAATCTACTTCTTTCTCCAACTCATCATCTAACTCCAAGGTGATTGTATCTGAAGCCGGGTGAGTAGCAATGTTCTCCCCTTTCCCCCCAGCGAGACCTCTGCCTGGTTGTTTAAATCCCTTACCAAGCCCAAATTTGTTGACTTCTTGCCACGGCTTCTTAAAAACCCTATTAGCAACCTCTTCCTTCGGAACAGCGTCACCCTGTTGAAGGTTTATCATGCCGGTGGAGTCTCCACCTCGTTTCTCTTGCAAAAGCCTTGCCGTCTTCTGGATGTCTTGTCCTCCTGTAACATTAGCGCCGGCACCAGCCATTAAAAGACCCCCAGATGCCCCTGCAGCGCCTTTTCCAAAATGTTCGGCTTGGGCAAAGCCCTAGCCGCTTCCGTCGAGAGCTGACCGTTGGAAGACATCTCTCGATTTAAGAAGAAAACTATTTTTATCTTTTCTAAAATATTCAGATTTAGATGCCTGTAAGTTTTCAATAGAAAACAGAGAAACTAGAACAAATTTAGAAATGTAAACAATAATAAAAACTTTAAAATGGAAAGTATCACATCAAGATCCTTCTCCTTCAGAGGGAACAGATCCTACTCCCCCTTTAGGATCGGATGTTTGACTCTACAAAGGCATCAAACTTGCTTGCTTCTCATTTAAAAACAATAAAACTGGTTCATACACTTCTTTTTTTACCGAACCCTAGCTATTCTCTATTTTGACTTTTTTAATCATCAACTAACTAATTCTATCCATGAGCTAAAGAAGATTATTTATAGAATTCTAACTTATCTAAGACTACAGATTGCAAATCATGCAGCAATTCTTTATTCCTAAATCTAATGCATGAAATAAAAGAGCTTTGATTTTAACTTGATGCTTTTCTTAGATTCCAGGTATGAGACAACAGTATTTCAATCTTGACTCGAATTATTTCTAAATTTGAGGTGAAAAACTGAAGTTGCAATTACTTCAGTTGTACAATTGGCTGAAGTAGTTGACTCCTTTAAAATAGGGCATGCATGCTAGTGCTCCAAAACAAGGTAGTAAAGAAACTCTTTATAACTTGTGTCCCATAAAATATGCAACTAGAGGTGCTTCATTGTGATCATCTTTGCCAAATTTCTAAAACATGTCTCAAATATTGTTCATCACCAACTAGGTGATTTTGGAGCCAACTATCATTTCATTCCAAAGATGACTATAACTGTGCAAACAACTCCAAAGGGCTTTAGAATACTCCAAAGTGTTTATGTTTTAGCACTAGATTTTTCTATTCTTCACAAGACCCTTATTTGGCACAAAAGATATGGATATATAAAAAAACAAGATATTGCATGGTCATTTAGGCATACTTAACATCAAGAAGAAATAAACACAAACACAACAGACGTTTCACTTTAAAACAGTAATAAGGTATTAGTTGTACAACTAAGTTTGACCATATCAGTTGTTCTAAAGGAAAATACATAATTTCTTCTAATAATAGGTGAGTCATTATTTAGTCTCATCAGTAAGCCTTCAACAAGAAATTTCAAGTAGGGAAATTCATGGTTGCCAGTGAAGATTCATATCAATTTATTAAAAAATGACATTTGCTTCCTTTTAATAATGTTTAACCTACACAGAGAATCCAATATCAAAAAGGTTTGCCAAGGTTCTTGAACTTTAAAACAGAATGCTTCCTTACAATTCTCCAGAATTTCAAACACAAAATTATTGGTTCCTTCAATTTTCCTTAATTTCAAGCATACCCCTAAATCACAATGTTAGCCAGATTCTTCCAATAAAAACATCTAACTCAAACCTCTATAAAATCAATGCAAACTTCTATAGTGTAAATGGTAAATCATTGGATCTTTCATAACGGAAACCAGGTTCAAAGCCTCAGCAGATAGTTTAAGTGTTGAAATTGGATATGATCATACTTGTGAGACTTGTCGAGCCTAAAGATAAGTTGGTCCAAATGACTCTATCTGGCTCAACTTGGTAGTCCATCAAACAAAAGGAAGAAAATAGCATAAGAGCTGCAGTACTGACTTTCCCTCCCTCGTTACAAAATCTCAATCTATGCTTTGCAGCACCCATGAGACAAAAACGTGATTTGCAGCATGGAGGACAGATTTTTGGAGATTTTGGATGAATTTAATCAATTTTTTGGTTATTTTAAATGAATTTTGATGGATTTAGTTTTCCAATTTCTGCAAATATTTTGAAATTTTCTTAGTTGAAGCCAAATACAATCCCCAAATGGATCTTCAAGTCAAAACAAGTCAAACTCTCGATATGCCGATGCAACATGGAGGGCAGATTTTTGGAGATTTTGGATGAATTTAATCAATTTTTTGGTTATTTTAATTGAGGACAGAGTTTTCAATTTCTGCAAATATTTTGAAATTTTCTTAGTTGAAGCCGAATACAATCCCCAAATGGATTCTCAAAGTCAAAACAAGTCAAACTATCGATATGACGATGCAACCCAATACTTCAACTCAAAATATCAATGCAGATTTCCATGGCATAAGCGGTGAATCATTCCTTGAAAGCATGTAAAATGCATTGACCAATTGAATGCAAAGATTACCAGCAAGGATAATTTACCCTTGAAACAAAAAAGTAAATACATTTTTTCTTAAATTTGAAATTGTGTAAAATATTACATCTATCTAGGTGCGGTATTTTTCCTTCAATTTGAATTCCGTACAATACCACATCCATCATCTAATGAGAAAATTTATCAACCAGGGGACTTAATAATCAAAGAAAAATAAATATAAAATTGGAGAAAATATAATACCCAACCTTGGGTGAGGCTTACCCATACAACTGAGGCAGAAAAATATATATATATATAAGCAAATGTCTTTAAAACATCTAAATTGGGTAAAATATAGAATTCAACACTGAAAACCCAGTTTCCATTCCTGTTGAGGAATTTACCAATCAAACAAAAACACATGCAAATTTCCTTAAAACATCCAAATTGGGTGAAATACAGGATCCAACTCAGGAAGCCTAGCTTCAATGCACACAAGGGAATTTACCAATCAAACAAAAACACATGCAAATTTCCTTAAAACATCCAAATTGGGTGAAATACAGGATCCAACTCAGGAAGCCTAGTTTCAATGCACACAAGGGAATTTTCCAATCAAACAAAAATGAATCCAAATTTCATGTATAGATAAAAGGGTAAAGGATTATATACCTTCCAAGCGAGCAATAACAAGTAAGTCTCGAGTCCCCACGCACCTCTGTCGACATAATCTCCATTGAAAACAAAAAGGCGACTATCAGAGGGAGGCCCGGCATCCCGCAGCAGAAACAAAACATCATGCAATTGGCCGTGCACGTCGCCCACTACAACAACGCTGCAATCATTTTCAGGTACATCGATCTGAAGGCAGTTGGGCTCCCTGTGCAGAATCTTCGACGCCGCCATTATTAAACTATCGATGACATTCACCGGCAGCACTGACGGCAGCTTCGACGGGACAACATATTTCGAAGACCAGTCGAAAGTGGCGCCTAACGACTCCACCCATTCCAAGCTTACCGCGCCTTTGGAGGGCCATTGCAGCGGTATTTGACCAGGCGGCGGGGGAGGCTTTCCTTCCTCATTATCTTCGTTACTGTTGTCGTTGGTGTTGGAGAGAGAGGTGGAAGCCATGGTGGTGCAGCAGGAGCAGCATAAGGCTATTAGACCTTTTCTTTTCTGTTTGCCTTTGTAGTTTGTGCGCACGCAGGTCATCAGGGAAAAGGGGGGTCTTTTTCACAAGCGTGTTGCTTTCGGGTTTTTTATCGTTTGGTGGAAACACAGTGCTCCACTAGAATTTAGAACCCATGGCCCAAATTTATTCCGGCGTCATAAAACTTCGTTGTCGTCTTTATCGTTTGGTCAGCCAGGAGAATCGCAACCATTTATCATAAATCCATGTGGGCCTAGATACTTGTCCCATAGATCAATCAATGCTAAATTTATATGGGAAGAGAGTGTAACAGAAGTCTGTCGTGATTTTGAGTAAATATTTGTTACCATTTTTATTTTATTTTTTTGGACAAGGACAAGATTTAACGTTTTTCTTGAGTATGTGGATGAGTAATCTAAAAACTATGACCATGGAATCATTTGATGTCATATTTAGTGGAGAAGTTCTCTAAAGATTTCTATGGGTTTCTTCTTAAAAATGATTTTTGAAGTTATTATGTTTCATTTCTTATTTTTCCTTAGGTTATAAGCAATCTTAACATGATGAGGAGTATGACACGGAGGTTACTGAATGGGGATCATATATTAATCAAGAATATAATGAATAGGATTAAAATCATACGCAGTTTCTCAACTATCTTGATAGTTTTCTAATTATCTTAGTAGTTTTGAGATCGTTTGTTATTAGTTTATGACAACCTTGATAATTATAGGTAAAGAGTGGAAATTGATCTTTTACTTTGCATTTTTAGTGTTTAGAAATCATTAATGGTGTCATGAAAATACATGGGAAAAGCATAAGATACTTGAAATAAATTTTGTAAGGACAGGTTCTGAATTCACCATATCATTCTATAACAAAAAAAAAGGGAACCCTACGTTTAGTGTATAAAGCCTAGGGTTAATTTGCTCCTTTTTCAAGGGTACATTAGGATGCAAATCAACAAGGTGATTAGATTGACTTTCAACCATAGAGGTGAGCCAATCAAGCCTTGGATCTGCATCTTTGTATGCATTGGAATGGATTGGAATTGATTTTTCTTACTTAACCTAATTAGACTATGTGCTCTAATATGAAAATTGCAAGATTTCAACAATTGACAGACTGTAACAGGGATTAGCAAGCAGATTTGGGAAGGGTAACATAATGTGTACCTATCATATAAATTTGGTATTAGTCGGAATAGGAGGAAATAGGCACCC
Organism: Sequoia sempervirens; assembly: GCA_007258455.2. Lineage (NCBI taxonomy): Eukaryota > Viridiplantae > Streptophyta > Pinopsida > Cupressales > Cupressaceae > Sequoia > Sequoia sempervirens. Next base: position 578,206,528 of record VDFB02281492.1, on the reverse strand, counting down.
AAGGGCATCTCTATCCTTGTAGGGGTGTCCTGAGTTTGTTTTCATAGTCCTTTGATGCCATATCTAAGACTCGTTTTCGCTCACAAACTTGTCATATCATTGTCGGATAATTTTGTAGTTGAGTTTTTGTAAGTTGACAAAATGTAGGGTTTTGAATGCAACAATGAATGATTGATCTTCAAACTTCATTCAATCCTCTCCAAACTTGAAACCTACAACTTCAAAGAGAGAGGAAGGTTTGTGTCATTTAGGGGCTTGCCTTAGTCAAACCCTATGTTAGTGTTTCCACTTCCACAATGGAAATGTTAATGATAGGAATGATAAATGATAAGAAGAAATGATGAATCAACAAAGTGTTGTATGTCACAAACCCTCAATGGCTTCCTTGAAGAACTAAAGTCATGCACATCACTTCAAGGTCTTGGATCTTGCTTGCTTGAATACTTGAATTTCTTGGAGACCTACAAAAGGGTTAGCCTTCACAAAACAATGATGACATGAACAGACATAAACTCACATAAGATTTGGCATTATGCTTGTATCTTGAATAAATCACTAAGATGTTGCTCTTGACTTGCTCTTGATGTTCACTTCTTGCTTGTTAGATCTGAAATGATGTAATAACTAGGTATTTATAGGCATTTCTCTAATTTTCCACAAATTAAATCTAGATAGTTAATATTTGCAACTTGAATTTTAAATGTTAAAATGTTGACACTGACATATTCAAATTCGGATCCCAACAAAATAGGGGGACTTAGACGCCCAAGGGCATCCCAGTCTTGGCCCTATTTTTCAAAAAATAGGGTGTCAAGGGTAAAATATTAAATGAATGACTTTGTTATATGCTTGTAATTTCTCAAAAAAATGATAAAAATAGGCTATAGAATGCATAATTTGGGAAATTAGGTGTTTAATTAGGCTCAATAATTTGCGTGGGACAAAACATAAAAACATAGTGTGAAATTGTCGAGGGTGACAATTTTTGACGCTACATTTAGCCCCCACTTTAGTGAGAGTATGAACTTATGCTCATACTCACACTAAAGTAGAAGATTTAAGTCAAGAGGGGTCTTATTGTCCAAATTTTGAAGAGATAGGATGACTAAGGATCTAGGGGAGTGCATGAGCCCCAAAGATCTAAGATCCCATGGCAAGAAAACATAAGGAAAAAGGAGCATGTGCATGTATGAAATGCAACTAGATAACACACACAAACATACATGTTGGAAAACACAAAGTATACACAATGAAAACACATGACATAACATAACATGTAGATGACAACAAAATGAACACAAAAATGATGCAAACACAAAGAAAACACACAAAAGACACACAACACAAACACAAGGTTAGTACTAAAAGGATTCAAATCGGTATGGCAAAGAGACCCTCAGTCTTAAATTCGTCTCAAATACCAAATGTCATCCATCAAATAAATGTTAGTTAAAGGGATGCTCCCAAGAGGATTAGCAAGTTGTGTTATGCCACATCACTCATGAGCCACATGGATCTACTGGATAGAAAGATGTGTTATGCTAGGTGTCCATGCAATATGATGAGTTTCACAAGGCTAGTATGTTATGTTATGCTAAACATTGATGAAATACATAGCTCTACTAGCAAGCAACCTGTGTTATGCTAGGTGGCCATGTTAAGGTGTTCATGACACATAGTAGAAAAGTCTAATATTTGCTAGATGAATCACAAACAGAAGGCACCAAAGGTTAGTGAAATCTGATATTCACTAGGTGAGCCCCCAAGACAAGGTAGCAAAATGAGAAACACACTAGGTCTAGTGAAGTTCGTTATTCACTAGATGTGCACCCATTGAAAACCATACCAAGAGTTATACTCCTTGATAAATTTGATAAGGTGCTACAAAATGATCAAGATGTTATACCAACACAACACTAGATTCAACGCAAGTGAACAAAGTCAAGCAAAAATGACAAACTCGTGTAAGGAGGCATATAAACGACAACAAAATAAGGCCAAAACCTCAAGGGGTGTTATAACAACACCACCACAAAAGGTAATTTACAAAAGCAACAAAGGGGCTTTGCTTGATATATAAAAGGTCACACCTTAGAGAACATCACACATGGTATCACCGCCAAGAGAGGACAAGTCGTGGAATAGAAGACTTGCACCTTAGGGCATATTAACCATATCATTACCACCAAGGGGAACGTCATATGTTGAGAAATATCACACACTTAGGGGATATTAAGCCCAATATCACCACTAAAGATACACTAACATGGATCAAAAAGGCCACACTTTCATCGAAAAGGTTACACTTTCTAGGAGATATATGGTATCATCACTAAAAGAGACCATTTCTTATGCAAACAATAAGCGTAGGATTGTATGGTCCCCCTTAAAATGTTAGTGTACTTGTTGAACTAACGTTTTAAGGAGATATAAAGGGATCCCTTGCTAGAAGGAATGCACCTTAAGACAAGGCTATCTAACCCCTTGCCCCCCAAGTGTAGGAACAAAGATGAGCCCAAAATGAATGATGATATGTTGATCCTTGCAAGATGAAATATGATTGTATAAAACTTAATTTATACCCCATGTATGGTAGTGAGTATGTTTTGACACTACAACTACCACATGGTAAGGAGCAGCAACAAATGCTATTTGTCATGATTACGTGAAGGTCTCTTTAATGTTTTTGTTATTTTTGAAGGACAATAACCAAGATCTCTTGTTGTTTATTGTGTGTTGAGCCCTATGGGTACATGACTGCCTTGTTCATTTACACCACATCCTTTCCCATTATAGCCAAATTATTTCAATTTTTCATAACCTCTTCCATAAATGGCTTCCATTTCTTTCAAAGAAGGTGGTTTTTCAAAATCATTTTCATTATACGTGGATGTGTAATTTGTGTCTTCACCTTTGCTAGAGGTTGTCGATGATTCGGTGATGGATTGTGTTGATATCATTGCGGCTTCTTTTTATTTTTCTAATTTTGATTGTGTAATCTTGTATTCATCCATGAATGTAGGTGTGAAATTTAATGATACCCAATCATCATCCAATAATTTTGTCACCAATGAAAGGCAATCAAGATCATCATCAATTTGTAAAGGTTCCACTTTTGAAGTTGGTACCAATGTGCTGATAGGATTCATCATTCTTGTTTCCATTTGTAAATAATTTTTAGATTTATGATAAGCTTTTATCATGTAAACCTTGTTGTTGTAAGTGTATTTCATTAAATGATGAAGCGTTGAAGGCACACCTTTCATCTCACGAATCCATGGTCTACCCAAGAGAAGATTATATGAAATATCATGGGGCATGACATGGATAGGAGCTTGTAATACAACTTTACCAACTTTGATAGGTAATTTTATTACACCAAGTGGTTGTTTTCCCATATTATCAAAACCTTGAATAGAGAAATCAACTGGTTGAATTTTAGTCTTATATGTTCCAATTCTATCCAAAAGGTTCACACTACAAACACTAAGCTCCAAACTATTGTCAATAAGCATACACCTAATCCCAACCTTGTTAATAATAGCCATTATCATCAAATCATCATTTTATTTTTTCATTTCCAAAGGAGGTAATTCACTTTGATGGAAGACAATATCTACATTAACCAAATTCATACCCTCAATCAAGGTTGCTACATTGTTAGGTTGCACACTAGGAGGAACCACAACTTTTTACAAAGCATTTTGAAGCATGTTGTGGTAAACAGGAGATGTTTGAATTAAATCCCACAAAGAGATCTTAGAAAGAGTGTTACAAAGTTGCTCAACAAGATAAAAATCTTTACCACTATGTCGTTGGATATTAGGTGCAGGTGGGAGGTATGGTTGAGGCAATGGAAGGGATTGGTGTTTCTTTTGGTTGCTTATTGTTTCTAGTGTTATATGTGTGAGCAACAGTATGATAACTTTGTTGTTGTGACACGTGATTACTAGTGAGTTATTTTGCAAAGTTTAGGATATGGCCATGAGATTTAGGAGGTCCTATAATGAGAGGTTACTTAGAAGGTCCAATAATCAAAGGATATCTAATAGCCAATTGTGTGTGCATAAACTCAACAAATTTATTTTTTTATTGATGATCTTCTATCGAGGGGGAATCTAATGTCACCTTAGCATCTTCATCTATGCAATCCATAAATGCATCAATAATTTTCATCCTCTTGTGCCACAATATTGTCCCAACTAGAAGAGATTGGGAGAGAAATAAAAAAGACCCTCATGATGCTTAATGATTGGATCTTCTAACACCAAGATATCTTCTTCACAAATAGGAGAGATATCAAGAGAAGAACAAAAATGATTGTCAATGATTGTATCCTCTTGCACCAAAACATTCTCACAAGTAGAGGAGATGTTGGTAGATGAATGAATATTAGGAAAAGTGATATTAAGAAATGTGTCAATGATTGCATTCTCTTGCACTAAGATACTCTCACAACTAGGAGAGATAGTGGGAGAGGGATCAATGAAAAATAACAAAAAAGGAGAAATAAACCAATTTTCACTTGCTTGTATCAAATTTTTTTTGAAATTCTTAACAAGACTTGACAATAATACATGAATTATGACAATAAAATATTTTTACAATGAGAACATGATGTTATGCCCTATGGATCAAGCTCGCAATGGTTTTAGCAAAACAGACAGTTACAAGACTGATATTTAAAAATTGATGTCAAAGCTAAGCAGGGACCAAAGACAAGATTTTGCACAATGAATTTGGGCTCAAAATGGAAAGACTAAGTCACCATAAGTGGATTAAATCGCCCTATGGTGCCTATGTCTTACATAGCTTTTTGCAAGTTTCAAAATTTGACTGTGTTATATTGTTCAACGATCTCAAGTCTGCTTGCACAAGGGTTTGACAATGAATTGATTTTCCAAAATTTTCTTAGTTTAAGCCAATTTGATTCAAAATGTAAGTGTGCAACAATGTTGAAGGTGTTTTAACACTAAATGATAGATTTGAATGCAATTTCCAAATCTAAGATGCCACAATTGACCAATTTTAAGATGCAAAAGTTTGTAAATGATGATTTTGATGCAATTTTGAAACAAAACAATGTAGCTACATGGAATATGCCTAAATGAATATAATTAAGAACTCCAAATCAAAGATTTGCAAGCAAACACAGACTGAGGACATAAAGATGGAGAATAGTGCAAAATTTTGATGATCCAAGTGTAGCAAGACAGAGGTGCCCAAAGGCGTATATGTCCTTGATAGGGTGTCTAAAAATTGAAAGTTTGAATATTTAGTAGTCTATTTAGGGGTTCTGAATCTATGTGTAAATAGTTCTGAAAGTGAATATTTCTCTAAAATTTGATCAATTTAACACAATGTTACTCAAATACAATGTGTAAGAAAGTTTGAACAACAAATGACTATTATGAATGTAATTTTGAATTTATATTTGACCTAAATTATTGAAAGTAATCCTATTACAACCTATGATGCTATGCAAGATGCAATTTTTTGAATTTTTATGTCTTCTATGATGCAAAAATGAAACCTTAAACAAACAATGCAAAACAATGCAATGCTAAAACTAGATCTAGGGTTGAATTATTTCAAATTACAGGAGGTTTATAATGTTAAAATATCAGGCTCACCAAAATGTAAAAAAGAAAAAGGGAACCCTAAGTTTAGTGTATAAAACCTAGGGTTAATTTGTTCCTTTTTCAAGGGTACATTAGGATACAAATCAACAAGGTGATTAGATTGAATTTCAACCATGAAGGTGTGCCAATAAAACCTAGATCTACATCTTTTTGTTCCTTGGAATGGATTGGAATTGATTTTCCTTAACCTAATTAGACTATGTGCCCTAATATAAAAATTGCAAGATTCTGACAATTAACAAACTGTAACAAGGATTAGCATGCAAATTTGGGAAGGGTAGAGTAATGTGTACCTATCATATAAATTTGGTATCAGTCAGAATAGGAGGATGTAGGCACCCAAGGGCATATTTTTCCCTGTAGGAGTGTCCTGAGTTTATTTTCGTAGTCCTCTTATGTCGTATTTGACTCCCATTTCCACTCACAAACTTGTTAGATCATTGTTGGATAATTTTGTAGGTGAGTTTCTGTGAGTTGACAAAGTGTAGGGTTTTGAATGCAACAATGAATGATTGATCTTCAAACCTCATTCAATCCTCTCCAAACCTGAAACCTCCACCTTCAAAGAGAGAGGAAGGGTTGTTTCATTTAGGGGGTTGCCTTAGTCAAACCTTATGTTAGTGTTTCCACTTCCAAAATGGCAATGTCAATGATAGGAATGATAAATGATGAGAAGAAATGATGAATCAACATTTAGTGTTGTAAGTCATCACCATTCAATGGCTTCCTTGAGGGAATAAAGTCGTACACATCACTTCAAGGTCTTGGATCTTGCTTGCTTGAATACTTGAATTTCTTGAAGACCTACAAAAGGGTTAGCCTTCACAAAACAATGACGACATGAACAAACGTAAACTCACATAAGATTTGACATGATGCTTGGATCTTGAATTGCTTCAATAAATCACTAAGATGTTTCTCTTGACTTTCTCTTGATGTTCACCTCTTGCTTGTTAGTTTTGAAATGATGTAATAACTAGGTATTTATAGGCCTTTCTCTAATTTCCCACAAATTAAATCTTGATAGTCGATATTTGCAACTTGAATTTTAAATGTTAAAATGTTGACACTGACATATTCAAATTTGGATCTCGACAAAATAAGGGGACTTAGACGCCCAAGGGCATCCCAATCTTGGCCCTATTTTTCAAAAAATAAGGTGTCAGGGGCAAAATATTAAATGAATGACTTTGTTCTATGCTTGCAATTTCTCAAAAAAATGATAAAAATAGGCTATAGAATGCATAATTTGGGAAATTAGGTGTTTAATTAGGCTCAATAATTTATGGGGGACAAAACATTAAAAAATATTGTGAAATTGTCGACGGTGACAATTTTCGACGCTACATTTAGCCCCCACTTTAGTGAGAGTATGAACTTACGCTCAGATTCACACTAAAGTAGAAGATTTATGTCAAGAGGGGTCTTATTGTCCAAATTTTGAAGAGATAGGATGACTAAGGATCTAGGGGAGTGCACAAGCCCCAGAGATCTAAGATCCCATAGCAAGACAACATAAGGAAAAGGGAGCATGTACATGTATGGAACACAACAAGATAACATACATGTCGGAAAACACAAAGCAAACACGATGAAAACACATGACATAACATAACATGTAGATGACAACAAAATAAACACAAACATGATGCAAACACTAAGAAAACACATAAAAGACACATAACACAAACACAAGGTTAGTACTAAAAGGATTCAAGTTGGTAAGGCAAAGAGACCTCAATCTTAAATTTGTCTCAAATACCAAACATCATTCATTGAATAAATTTTAGTTAAAGGAATGCTATTGTGAGGATTAGTGAGTTGTGTTACGCCATATCACTCATGAGCCACATGGATCTACTGGATAGAAAGATGTGTTATGCTAGGTGTCCATGCAATATGATGAGTTTCACAAGCCTAGTATGTTATGTTATGTTAAACACTGATGAAATGCATAGCTCTACTGGCAAGCAACCCGTGTTATGCTAGGTGGCCATGTTAAAGTGTTCATGACACACAATAGAAAAGTCTAATATTTTCTAGATGAATCACAAACAAAAGTCACCACAGGTTAGTGAAATCTAATATTCACTAGGTGATCCCCCAAGACAAGGTAGCAAAATGAGAAACATGCTAGGTCTAGTGAAATTCATTATTCACTAGATGTGCACCCATTGAAAACCATACTGAGAGTTATACTCCTTGATAACTTTCATAAGGTGCTACAAAATTATCAAGATGTTATACCAATGCAACACTAGATTAAACGCACGTGAACAAAGTGAAGCAAATATGATAAAATCACCTTAGGAGGCATATAAACGACAACAAAATAAGGCCAAAACCTTAAGGGGCGTTATAACAACACCACCACAAAAGGTGATTTATAAAAGCAACAAAGGGGCTTTGCTCAATATATAAAAGGTCACACTTTAGAGAACATCACACATGACATCACCACCGAGGGAGGACAAGTTGTGGAATAGAAGACTTGCACCTTAAGGCATATTAACCATATCATTACCACCAAGGGGAACACCATATGTTGAGAAATATCACACGCTTAGGGGATATCAATCCCAATATCACCACTAAAGAGACACTAACATGGATCAAGAAGGCCACACTTTCATTGAAAAGGTTACATTTTCTAGGAGATTGTAATGTCCCCATTTTGGCCATACACTCTTCGTTTGGTTTTAGCCTATTTCGGAAATCCATAGGCTACTCAGATGTGCGAATTTAGGGTTTCCACTTTCATTAAGTCTTGCTTCCAGCTCAGTTCTGCTTTCTATTGGTTTTGAGGTAAACTTACTATTTTTGGCAGTGGCTATTTTTAGTAAGTCTAATTTTGGCAATGGCATCATCAGCAGTTCAACTCAAGTCATCTTGTTATCCATCAGTTTCAGTTTGGCTTTGGGTTTGGTTTTCTTCATGAGTTGAGTTTATACTTAGTCAAATTTCATGTTTCTCAGTTGTACCCCATGCCTAGGAGTAATAACTTCATGTTGTTTTAAAAGAGGGGCCATTAAGGGGGTCAATTGTGCATTTAATGATTTATTAAATGCTTTATTGTTGCAAAGTGAAGTTGGACGCCTAAAGGAGGTTGAGTAATATTTTATTATTTCAAAAGTAAAAGGAAAAAAGGTGGCGTCCCTTTTGGAAGTTGAAGTGATTCAACTTCTTGGAATTTGAAGAGTTCTTGTTGCTTCATTTGCCAACTAAAGCTTATATATTGCTGTTGTTTGAAGAGCTGATTATCCAATGTTTATGCTAATGTTATGCTGTCAAAATGACAACTTGTTTAATACTTCGAGGGATGCTTACCTCCTAGTTCCAATCCAATTTCGTGTTTGAAAGACAACACCTAGTTGGTCTTATTGCTGCTTCTCAATCAGACTAGCAGATTGTGCTTCAAAGTTGGTGAATTTTGGTGAGAATTTCAGTTTTAATGTTGCTGGTGTATACACAGCTGAAGGTGTTTTTCATTTACAGCTTTTGATGTGAATTTATTTTGGTTATGGGTATTTGATCCTTGCAATTCTATGCTAATGGCGACCATATTTGGAGAATTTCAGAATTTAATTCCAAGTATTTGATTTTTAGCAAGAGAAATCGCCCCTCTTGAGGGTCGTACCATCTTGAGAGTGCATTGGGATTCGTGCAAAATAATATCTTGAGTTTTGATGCAGTTTTGTGGTTTGAGTTTGGGTGCCTATCCTCCAAAGAGACTTTGCATTTCGTTTCATTCAATTCAGAGGTATATTGAAAGAGTTATGAGCATTTCATTGTTTTACAGGTTGCTGGTTTACAGTTTCAGTTTGCTGGTTTTTATTATCAGACTTCAATAAGTTCAGAATTTGGCTTCAATTTTAGTCTTTGAGAGTTATATAAACTAGCTAAATTCATCCTTCACATATTTGCATTCATTCTTCTATTGTAACACTTGTAATTTGCAGTTTTTCTTAATTGTAAGGTTGAGAATTAGTAGTACTAATCCAACCATTTATTTACTGCATTTACTTGTGATCTTTAATGCAAATATCATAACCCCTGGATGGTTTACCACCAGTGTGGAGGAATCTGATTTGTATTTACTTTCTATCACCCACTATTAAGTGGAGAATTCCCACTGTTTAGTGGATGCCCGCCGCAGCGGAGGAATTAGTCTGGATTATGTTGTTTTCTTCCCCCCACTGTTTAAGTGGTTGAGCGGATTTCTTCATGGCTGGTTATCCGCCTATTTGTTTCAGTTTTCAATTAATAACTTCGTCATATGTTAGCACCTCGCCTCTCAGTGGGATCTTGAGTGCACATTCTTGACGTTGAGTTTGTTTCATTTCAAGTACTGTTCTTTAATTTTCGCCATATGACAACACCTATCCTTCCTTGGGATTGAGTGTGCATTCTTGGCGTTGAGTTCTTTCAAGCTTGGATTTCAGTTTTGATGCTAACGCTAATCCATTGGCGTAGTGTTGGCTTGTGTTATGATAATTCAAGAAAAAATTGGTTGGCATATTTCTAGGAGATGTATGCTATCATCACTAAAGTAACCATTTCTTCTGCAAACAATGAGCAGAGGACTATATGCCCCCTCTTAAAATGTTAGTGTACTTGCTACACTAAGGTTTTAAGGAGATATAAAAGGATCCCTTGCTAGAAGGAATGCACCTTAACACAAGGCTACCTAACCCCTTTCCCCCCAAGTGCAGGGACAAAGATGAGCCCAAAATTAATGATGATATGTTGCTCCTTGCAAGATGAAATATGATTATATAAAACTTAATTTATACCCCATGTATGGTAGTGAGTATGTTGTGACACTACAACTACCACATAGTAAGGAGCAACAACAAATGTTATTTGTCATGATTAAGTGAAGGTCTCTTTGATGTTTTTGTTATTTTTGAAGGACAATAACCAAGACCTCTTGTTGTTTCTTGTGTGTTGAGCCCTATGGGTACACGACTTCCTTGTTCGTTTACACCACATCCTTTTCCATTATAGCCAAATTATTTCAATTTTTTATAACCTCTTCCATAAATGGCTTCCATTTATTTCAAAGAAGGTGGTTTTTCATAATCATTTTCATTATACGTGGATGTGTAATTTGTGTCTTCCCCTTTGCTAGAGGTTGTGGATGATTCAGTGATAGATTGTGTTGATATCATTGTGGCTTCTTTTTATTTTTCTAATTTTGATTGTGTAATCTTGTATTCCCCCATGAATGTAGGTGTGAAATCTAATGATACCCAATCATCATCCAATAACTTTGTCACTGATGAAAGACAATTAGGATCATCATCAATTTGTAAAGGTTCCACTTTTGAAGTTGGTATCAATGTGTTGATAGGATTCATCATTCTTGTTTCCATTTGTAAATAATTTTCATATTTAGGATCAACTTTTATCATGTATACCTTGGTGTTGTAAGTGTATTTCATTAAACGATGAAGCGTTGAAGGCACACCTTTCATCTCATGAATCCATGGTCTACCCAAATGCAAATTCTATGAAATATCATGGGGCATGACATGGATAGGAGCTTGTAATACAACCTTACAAACTTTGATAGGTAATTTTATTACACCAAGTGGTTGTTTTCCCATATTATAAAAACCTCGAATATACAAATCAACTGGTTGAATTTTAGTCTTATTGTTCCAATTCTATCCAAAAGGTTCACACTACAAACATTAAGCTCCAAAATATTGTCAATAAGCATACACCTAATCCCAACCTTGTTAATACACACCATTATCTTCAAAGCATCATTTTATTTTTTCATTTCCAAAGGAGGTAATTCACTTTGATGGAAGACAATATCCACATTAACCAAATTCATACCCTCAATCAAGGCTGCTACATTGTTTGGTTGCACACTAGGAGGAACTACGACTTTTCGCAAAGCATTTTGAAGTATGTTGTGGTAAATAGGAGATGTTTTAATTAAATCCCACAAAGAGATCTTAGCAAGAGTGTTACAAAGTTGCTCAACAAGATAAAATTCTTTACCACTATGTTGTTGGATATAAGGTGTAGGTGGGAGTTATGGTTGAGGCAATGGAAAGGATGTTGGTGTTTGTTTTTTTTCTTATTGTTTCCAGTGTTATATGTGTGAGCAATAGTATGATAACTTTGTTGTTGTGACATGTGATTACTAGTGAGTTGTTTTGCAAAGTCTAGGATATGGCAATGAGATTTAGGAGGTCCTATAATGAGATGTGACTTAGGAGGTCCAATAATTTAAGGATTTTTAGGAGGTCCAACAATCAAAGGATATCTAATAGCCAATTGTGTGTGCATAACCTCAATGGATTTAAATTGTTATTGATGATCTTCTATCGAGGGGGAATCTAATTAATCTTCATCTATGCAGTCCATAAATACATCAATGATTTCATCCTCTCGTGCCACAACATTGTCCCAACTAGAAGAGATTGGGAGAAAAATGAAAAAAGACCCTCATGATGCTCAATGATTGGATCTTCTAACACCAAGATATCTTCTTCACAAATAGGAGAGATATCAAGAGAAGAACAAAAATGATTGTCAATGATTGTATCCTCTTGCATCAAAACATTCTCACAAGTAAAGGAGATGTTGGGAGATGAATGAAGATTAGGAAAAGTTATATTAAGAAATGTGTCAATGATTTCATTCTCTTGCACTAAGATACCCTCACAACTAGGAGAGATAGTGGGAGAGGGATCAATGAAAAATAACAAAAAAGTAGAAATAAATCAATTTTCACATGCTTGTATCAAAAATTTCTTGAAATTCTTAACAAGACTTTAGTATAAGACATGCATTATGACAACAAAATATTTTTACAATGAGAACATGATGTTATGCCCTATGGATTAAGCTAGCAATGGTATTAGCAAAACAAACAGTTATAAGACTAATATTTAAAAATTGATGTCAGAGCTGAGGAGAGACCAAAGACAAGACTTTGCACAGTGAATTTGGGCTCAAAATGGCAAGACTAAGTCACCATAAGTGGACTAAGTCACCCTATGGTGCCTATGTCCTACATAGCCTTTTGAAAGTTTCAAAATTTGACTATGTGTTAGGTTTGCTTGCATAAAGGTCTGACAGTGAATTGATTTTCCAAAATTTACTTAGTTTAAGCCAATGTGATTCAAAATGTAAGTGTGCAACAATGTTGAAGGTTTTTTAACACTAAATGATAGATTTGAATGCAATTTCTAAATCTAAGATGCCACAATTGACCAATTTTAAGATGCAAAAGTTTGCAAATGATGATTTTGATGCAATTTGAAACAAAACAATGTAGCTATATGGAATATGCATAAATTAATATAATTAAGAACTCCAAATCAAAGATTTGCAAGTAGACACAGACTGAAGACACAAAGACAGAGAATTGTGCAAAATTTTGATGATCCAAATGTAGCAAGACAAAGGTGCCCAAGGGCGTATATGTCCTTGATAGGGTGTTTGAAAATTGAAAGTTTGAATATTTATTAGTTTGTTTAGGGGTTCTGGATTTGTGTGAAAATAGTTTTGAAAGTCAATATTTCTCAAAAAAAATCTCAATTTAAGACAATGTTACTCAAATACAATGTGTAACAATGTTTGAACAAAAAATGACAATTATGAATGCAATTTTGAATGTAGATCTAACCTAAATTATTGAAATTAATCCCATTACAACCTATGATGCTATGTGAGATGCAATTTTTTGAATTTTTATGTCTTTTATGATGCAAAAATGAAACCTTAAACAGACAATGCAAAACAATGCAATGCTAAACCTAGATCTAGGGTCGAATTATTTCAAATTCTAGGAGGTTTATGATGTTAAAATATCAGGCTCACCAAAATGTAACAAAGAAAAAGGGAACCCTAATTTTAGTGTATAAAACCTAGGGTTAATTTGCTTCTTTCTCAAGAGTAGATTAGGATGCAAATCAACAAGGTGATTAGATTGACTTTCAACCATGAAGGTGAGCCAATAAAACATAGATCTACATCTTTTTGTGCCTTGGAATGGATTGGAATTGATTTTCCTTAACCTAATTAGACTATGTGCCCTAATATAAAAATTGCAAGATTCTGACAATTAACAAACTGTAACAAGGATTAGCATGCAGATTTGGGAAGGGCAGAGTAATGTGTACCTATCATATAAATTTGGTATCAGTGAGAATAGGAGGATGTAGGCACCCAAGGGAATCTTTGTCCTTGTAGGAGTGTCCTGAGTTTATTTTCATAGTCCTCTTATGTCATATTTGACTCTCATTTCTGCTCGCAAACTTGTCAGATCATTGTCAAATAATTTTGTAAGTGAGTTTTTGTGAGTTGGCAAAGTGTAGGGTTTTGAATGCAACAATGAATGATTGATCTTCAAACTTCATTAAATCCTCTCCAGACCTGAAACCTACACCTTCAAAGAGAGAGGAAGTGTTGTGTCATTTAGGGGCTTGCCTTAGTCAAACCTTATGTTAGTGTTTCCACTTCCACAATGGCAATGTCAATGATAGGAATGATAAATGATAAGAAGAAATGACAAATCAACAAAGTGTTGTAAGTCATCACCGGTGCAGGGGCACCTTGGGGTTTCGATGCCTCCATGAGGCTTTGTTAAACTTTGTTTTTTTTTTTCAAGGTGATGATGATGTTATAAGATCCAAAGGACCATTTTTAGTGGTTTATAATAGGCTTTCAATGTTTGTAATAGGTTTTTAATGGTTGTAATAGGTCTCTTCCTCCTATTGTAAACTTGGTGCATCTAGGCTGAAGAAAGAAACAAAGTTGCCATGATGTAGCCAAGCATTGGAGATGAAATAGTTTGATGTTATAGTATGCTAGGTGTGGTTAAGACATTAATTTTTCTTGAAAGTGGAGTCAAGTTTGCATTTTGTGTATATGTTGTTATAAGTTGTCCTTAGTAGGCAACTTTGCTAAATTAAGGACTTCTTAATCCTCCAACGGCTCCCTAATTCAAAAAATAGTTCAAGGAGTTGTAACATGTTTAAAAGTTGAGGGACATTGGTAGGAGTTGGTAACATGTTTAAAATGCCTCCTTTGGGTTGAGGCAAGACTGTTGGAGAACTTTGGAGTAGATTTGAATGAAAGAAGACTCTGTTTTCTCTGATTTTCTGTGTTTTTCCTGCTAACTTGTGTGGTATGGACATAAAATTTTTTGTACAGGAACAAAACTATTATGGAATGATAGAGGGATGAGTTAGATTCCATTTAGCAGTGATTTGGAGTAAAACCATAAATAAATAAGGAAGTTATACACGTTCTTCTGAAAGTGGCCAAAAACCCTCAAAAACCAGGGTTTGATCACCAAAATGCAAAGAACTCTCCATTCCTTCGTGGTCAAGGCTTGATTGTTGGTGGAATGGAAGATTTTGTAGCATAATTCATGATGAAAAAGGTTCTGGAGAACAACATGGAGTCTGAAGCAAGTTCTTTGGTACCCTAGGCCTGTCATCCTCATGTGATAGGCCTAGATTTACTGCAAAAATCTAAGTTTTGCTAGTTTGAGAGTGAAATTGGATAAGGGAGTGCTTGGGAGGGGTTGAAATGTGTTTTTTGACGTTGTAAGAACATTTATTATGGCTTAGGGGTGTTGGGGTGTGCCAAGGTACTTAGTTTCCTTTGTTGAGCAACCTATTTAGGCCTCCTTGTGGCATAGAAATCTGGTCTTTTGGGGTCATTTCTTTGTTTGTCATGCTGGAAGATTTTGAGGACTTTGTATAAGGTACTTAAAACTAGTGCTCTTTGTCTGTTACTGGCCCTAAGAAGACTGTCCTACTTGGGAAGGCTACAGGAGCCTTTAGGTCTGTTTTGAAGCGATGGATAAATGAAGGTTTCTAGATGCAAGGTTGGGTTGTTTTGTCATGTTTTGTCATGAAGGAAATGTTCCAAGCATTCTCAAGTCAGTCAGTTGTGTCTATCTATGAGTACCCTCACTGAATGGTGGGGTTATCTCCTTGAGGGAATAGTGGAATTGAAGGGTCCACATAAGAGTATTTGAGAGAAGCAAAGCCAAAGAGTTATTTTTCATCAAGATCAGGTCTTCCCCTACTCACTCTGCATTAACCACCCTTCAATGGCTTCCTTAAAGGACTAAAGTCATGTAAATCACTTCAAGGTCTTGGATCTTGCCTGCTTGAATACTTGAATTTCTTAGAGACCTACAAAAGGGTTAGCCTTCAAAAAACAATGATGACATGAACAGACATAAACTCACATAAGATTTGACATGATGCTTGGATCTTGAATTTCTTCAATAAATCACTAAGATGTTGTTCTTGACTTGCTCTTGATGTTCACCTCTTTCTTGTTAGATTTGAAATGATGTAATAACTAGGTATTTATAGGCATTTCTCTAATTTTCCACAAATTAAATCTCGATAGCCGATATTTGCAACTTGAATTTTAAATGTTAAAATGTTGACACTGAAATATTCAAATTTAGATCCCAATAAAATTGGGAGACTTAGATGCCCAAGCGCATCCAAGTCTTGGCCCTATTTTTCAAAAAATAAGGTGTCAGGGGAAAAATATTAAATGAATGACATTGTTATACGCTTGCAATTTCTCGAAAAAATGGTAAAAATAGGCTATAAAATGCATAGTTTAGGAAATTAGGTGTTTAATAAGGCTCAATAATTTAGGTGGGACAAAACATAAAAACATAATGTGAAATTGTCGAGGGTGACAATTTTTGATGCTACATTTAACCCCCACTTTAGTGAGAGTATGAACTTACGTTCAAACTCACACTAAAGTAGAAGATTTATGTCAAGAGGGGTCTTATTGTACAATTTTTGAAGAGATAAGATGACTAAGGATCTAGGGGAGTGCACAAGCCTGAAAGATCTAAGATCCCATGGCAAGAAAACATAAGGCAAAAGGAGCATGCACATGTATGAAATGCAACAAGATAACATACACAAACATGCATGTCAGAAAACACAAAGCATACACGATGAAAAAACATGACATGACATAACACAGATGACAACAAAATGAACACAAACATGATGCAAACATGAAGAAAACACATAAAAGACACACAACACAAACACAAGGTTATTACTAAAAGGATACAAGTTAGTAAGGCAAAGAGACCTTAGTCTTAAATTTGTCTTAAATACCAAACATTATCCATCGAATAAATATTAGTTAAAGGAATGCTCCCATGAGGATTAGCGAGTTGTGTTATGCCACATCCTCATCTATGCAATGTCACCTTAGCATCTTCATCTATGAAATTTGTACATGCATCAATGATTTCATCCTCTTGTGCCACAATATCTTCCCAAGTAGAAGAGAGTGGGAGAGAAATAAAAAGATCCTCATGATGCTTAATGATTGGATCTTCTAACACCAAGATATCTTCTTCACAAATAGGAGAGATATCGAGAGAAGAACAAAAATGATTGTCAATGATTGTATCCTCATGCACCAAAACATTCTCACAAGTAGAGGAGATGTTGGGAGATGAATGAAGATTAGGAAAAGTGATATTAAGAAATGTGTCAATGATTTCATTCTCTTGCGCTAAGATACTCTCACAACCAAGAGAGATAGTGGGAGAGGGATCAATGAAAAATAACAAAAAAGGAGAAATAAATCGATTTTCACATGCTTGTATCAAAAATTTCTTGAAATTCTTAACAAGACTTGACAATAAGACATGCATTATGACAACAAAATATTTTTACAATGAGAACATTATGTTATGCGCTATGGATCAAGCTAGCAATGGTTTTATCAAAACAGACAGTTACAAGACTAATATTTAAAAATTGATGTTAGAGCTTAGCAGAGACCAAAGACAAGATTTTGCACAATGAATTTGGGCTCAAAATGGCAAGACTAAGTCACCATAAGAGGACTAAGTCACCCTATGGTGCCTATGTCCTACATAGCTTTTTGCAAGTTTCAAAATTTGACTATGTGTTATATTGTTCAACGATATCAAGTCTACTTGTAGAAGGGTTTGACAATGAATCGATTTTCCAAAATTTTCTTAGTTTAAGCCAATGTGATTCAAAATGTAAGTGTGCAACAATGTTGAAGGTTTTTTAACACTAAATGATAGATTTGAATGCAATTTCTAGATCTAAGATGCCACAATTGACCAATTTTAAGATGCAAAAGTTTGCAAATGATGATTTTGATGCAATTTTGAAACAAAACAATGTAGCTATATGGAATATGCCTAAATGAATATAATTAAGAACTCCAAATCAAAGATTTGCAAGTAGACACAAACTGAGGACACAAAGATGGAGAATTATGCAAAATTTTGATGATCCAAGTGTAGAAAGACATAGGTTCCCAAGGGCGTATATGTCCTTGAAAGGGTGTCTGAAAATTGAAAGTTTGAATATTTATTACTTTGTTTAGGGGTTCTAAATCTGTGTGAAAATAGTTCTGAAAGTCAATATTTCTCTAAAGTTTTCTCAATTTAAGACAATGTTACTCAAATATAATGTGTAACAATGTTTGAACAACAAATGACAATTATGAATGCAATTTTGAATGTAGATCTAACCTAAATTATTGAAAGTAATCCTATTACAACCTATGATGCTATGTGTTTTTGAAGTTTTATGTCTTTTATGATGCAAAAATGAAACCTTAAATGAACAATGCAAAACAATGCAATGCTAAACCTAGATCTAGGGTTGAAATATTTTAAATTCCAGAAGGTTTATGATGTTAAATATTAGGCTCACCAAAATGTAACAAAGAAAAAGGGAACCCTAAGTTTAGTGTATACAACCTAGGGTTAATTTGCTCCTTTTTCAATGGTACATTAGGATGCAAGTCAACAAGGTGATTAGATTGAATTTCAACCATGAAGGTGAGCCAATAAAACTTGATCTACATATTTTTGTGCCTTAGAATGTATTGGAATTGATTTTCCTTAACCTAATTAGACTATTTTCCCTAATATAAAAATTGCAAGATTTCAACAATTAACAGACTATAACAAGGATTAGCATTCAAATTTGGGAAGGGCAGAGTAATGTGTACCTATCATATAAATTTGGTATCAGTGAGAATAGGAGGATGTAGGTACCCAAGGGCATCTTTGTCCTTGTAAGAGTGTGATAGGTTAGTGTTGGACGAGACAATCACAGTCCCATGCTCTGGGTCTCAACTTGGAAAAACCTTTGGTGTTCTCTCCACCTTCTTGAACCTATAGGTCCTAAGACTTTTTAGACACCCCTGGTTCTTCTGGCCAACCCTTCTATCAATTACATACACCTAACCAAGTCAAACTTGGTGCTTTCTCTTCCATTTTCCTCCTTGGCCCTTAATCTTCCTAAAGACCAACTAACTCTCCAAACCTCACTAACTTGTTGCAGGGGCGTATGGTATCCTCCAAGGCTTCAAAAACATCCCACTGTGTTTCTTGTTCAATCAAAAGTCTTCATTCTTCCATCACTACCACCAAAACCTAGTTTAGGGTTTAAGAAGGGCTAGTAGCCCTTGAGCCCCTATTAGGCCTCTTAGCCCGAGGAAATAGGCTTTAACTCCCAATTTTCCAAAAGAACTTCACAAACTTGCTTCTTGGACCCTAGTTCATTTTCTGAGCCCTCAAGGATTTTTTAGGTTTTAGGCTCCCTTAGTCCGTACACAGGCGAAACCTTGATTTAGTGGGATTTAGGGCTTTTTTTGCCTTTTCTTGGACAGTCAGTGAATTGTTTACTTCTTCCAGCCACCAAATGGATTGGTGATGACTCTTGCTTCTTTCCAGGCCTTCTTCAAGACTCCTGCAACAACCCCACACCTTGGTTTGCAAATGAGTTGTTACCCCTGCAATGTTAGGGCTTGGTTTTAGACTGTCTTCCCTAACCGGGCACTGTCAGCTCGCCTAGGGAAGGTCTTTCCCCATGCATCCTTGACACCTACTAAATTCTAAACCTACAATATGTATAGGCATGGAGCTTAGCCTCATTTCCCCACAGTCTACACACCAAGTGCAGTGGAAAGGAGAGGTCTAAGACTCCATGATCAAGAGCTAACCGGTCTGATCAACAAAGAATAAAACTTGTAAACGATGGAACAACTCCTCTAGAAACTACACAAAGCTTGAAAAATGATTACCACATGTGCTGCACCCTGTTCATTACCAGGAGCTCTTCATTAACACAGTAACAGAACAAAAAAATAGAAAAACTTGCAAGAACTTCAATGGTTTCTCTTGTCAATAGTAAACTCCAGCTGATACAATGCTTTTTCCAACCCTCATTTTAGTTTGAGGATCTCCTTTTAAAGCTTCCAAAGTGGTAATAGCTTTCCTTGGTCGGACTTAACCACCATCCAAGGCCAAAATTGCATGAATGCAACATTTTGGGCTTTGTTCCAAACTCCTAGTGGAACCTAGTGAGACAAACTGAGAAACTCATTCAATCTACCCTATGCTACTGATCAACCTTTAGTCTATCATCTTTTTATTAACATCACCAACACAAAATAACATCACTAACTCAAAATTAAATGGTGAACATGACCTTGAAGTATGAAAACACAAAATTGCTTACTAAGCTTTGAAAATTTGCTTAGTGTTACTTGATGTTGCCTAGGTGCTCCTGCACCATTCTCCCCCTCTCAGCTCAAACACTAAGGAATGGAAGGAGAAATCAAGGACAGGTCAATGCCATGCTTTTTGAATTCAACTTCATCCACCCAAGTAGCCTTAGATTCATGCTTGTCCTTCCACTTGATGAGGTGTTCCATGTACACCTTGTGTCTTGTGGCCTTCTTCACCCTTGACTCCAAGATCTTCTCTGCCTGAGGCTTGTCCTGAGTAGGTATGGACATGTTGTTGATGTCCTTGAAGATCTCCTTACGGTCCTGATCCAAATCCTTGACTGTCCCCTTATACTTGATCAAATCAGCCACATTAAACACTGGTGAGATTCCTAGATCGGTAGGTAACTCCACCTTGTATGCATTATGCCCATACTTGGCCAATATCTTGCAGGGACCCACTCTCTTCATCTGCAACTTGGTTGACATTCCCTTCTGCAACCTTGATTTGTGAAGGTGGACCATAACATAATCCCCTACTTGAAATTGCACATCTTTCCTTGACATGTTTGCCTTCTCCTTCACTTTTTGTGTAGCTTCTGTGACTGTCTTCTTGAATTGCTCCTGGATCTCCTTCATGGTCTGACTGAAGTCTTCTGCATGTCCACTCCTACTCTCCATAGATCCAAGGTATCTGAGCTCACAAATTCCTCTTGGGTGCATTCCATACACAACTTCAAAAGGACTTTTCCCTGTGGTTCTATTCACACTGTCATTATAAGCATACTCAGCTTGTGAGATAACCATATCCCATGTTTGTCCATACTTCTTGGTTAGACACCTTAAAAGATTACCTAACACTCTGTTTGACCATCAGTCTGAGGATGGTAAGCTGATCCAAATGACAGATTTGTACCCAATCTATTCCATAGAGTCTTCCAAAAGTGACTCATGAACTTCACATCTCTATCAGAAACAATGCTTAGAGGCAAGCCATGGATCCTTACAACCTCCTTGAAGAAAAGGTGAGCTATGTAGCTAGCATCATGAGTAGTTTTGTAGGGAATAAAATGACTCGTCTTGCTAAATCTGTCTACCACAACATAAACACTGTCAAAACTAGTCTTGGTCTTAGGAAGGCCCACCACAAAATCCATGCTCACACACTCCCATGGTTTGTTAGGAATGGGCAGGGGTTGATATAAACCAGCATTGCTAGCTCCTCCCTTAGCTTTCATGCACACAACACACAATTCCACATACCTTCTAACATATCTTGCCAACTTAGGCCAATAATAGAATCTTTGTACTAGCTCTAAGGTCTTATTGATACCAAAATTCCCACTAAGACTGCCATTATGCTTTTCCTGAATCAAATTTTCCCTCATTGACCCTCTTGGAACACATAACTGATTGCCCTTAAACAACAACCCACTTTGCAAAGGATACTCTGAATATTGGCTATGGAAATGGTTCTCAAAGTTAGAACACACCTTATAGGCCTCTGAAAAGTCTTCATCCTCTCCATATAGATCCTTGAAACTCTCTATACCAATGCTCTTGAGTTGTATCTCTTGCACTGTCAACAACCTTCTGCTTAATGCATCTGCCACCTTATTCATTTTCCCTTTCTTGTGCTTGATGGTAAAAGTAAAAGCTTGGATATATTCCATCCATTTCAAATGCCTATTACTCAACTTCTCTTGAGTGTTGATAAAACTAAGTGTCTGATTGTCAGTAAAAACCACAAACTCCTTGGGTAGAAGGTAATGCCTCCATTTCCTAAGTGACTGAACCAAAGCATAAAGTTCCAAGTCATAGGTTGAATATTTCTTCTTTGCTTCATTTAGCTTCTCACTAAAGAAGGCTATAGGCCTGCCCTCTTGACTCAGCACTCCTCCTACTGCCACTCCACTTGCATCACATTCAACGGTGAACAACTTGTCAAAGCTAGGTAATAAGAGAATTGGTTGAGTTGCCACTTCTTGTTTCAGTTTCTCAAACCCTTTTCCAGCTTCTTGTGTCCACACAAACTTAGTTTTCAAACCACCCTTGATTGTGTCTAGAACCGGTGCACATATACCACTAAAGTTCCTTATGAATTTTCTATAGAATTGAGCCAATCCATGAAAACTCCTTACCTCTGTTGCTGTGGTTGGTGTGGGCCAGTTTAGGATGGCTTCCACCTTGCTTGGATCCATCTTTAATGAGCCTTTGGATACTACAAAACCCAAGTAGACAAGCTCTTGCTTGAAGAACTCACACTTCTCAAGATTGATTGCCAACTTCTCCTCTTGCAACCTTCTAAGAACCATCTCAACATGCTTCAAGTGTTCTGCTATCTTGCTAAAGATGAGTATATCATCAAGATACACTACTACAAATATCCCTGTGAAATCCTTAAGTACTTCGTTCATGAGTCTCATGAATGTGCTAGGGGCATTTGAGAGGCCAAATGGAATCACTTTCCACTCATATAACCCATCATTTGTCTTAAAAGTTGTCTTCCACTCATCACCATCCTTAATTCTGATATGATGGTATCCACTCTTGAGATCCAACTTTGTGAAGAACTGAGCACCTCCAAGACAATCCATCAGGTCTCAATTCTAGGAATAGGAAACCTATACCTAATGGTGATCCTACATTTTTCCCTAGAATCAGGACAAAGTCTCCACTTACCTCCTTTCTTGGTTGCTAAAACCACTGGCACTGCACAAGGGCTGATGCTCTTTTGAATCAATCCTTGATCCAACAATTCTTGCACTTGCCTAGCTACCTCTAGGTTCGCTCTGGTGTAAGTTTGTATGTTGCTTTGTTAGGCAATGAGGCTCCAGGTATGAAGTGAATTTGATGACTTATGGCTCTCTTTGGTGGTAAGGTTGCAGGTGTACCATCACTGACTATACTCTTGTACCTATCAAGCAACTTTTGGACTGCTTCTGGTAAGACTGTCTTTTCAGCCTTGTCTTCTTCTTTAGGTTGCAACACAACCACATATCCTTCATTCCCTTGGTGTAGGTCCTTAAGGAACTCCTTACCACTACTCAACATGATGTTAGGTGCCTTTGACTGTCCCTCTTCTTCTTCTGACAATGACTGCAGCTTGAAGGTTCTTCCATCCTTTTTGAATGAAATAGTATTCTCTTTCCCATCATAAATAGCACTTCTGTCATATTTCCATGGTCTTCCCAGTAGTAGATGGCATGCATCCATGGGTAATACATCACAAACTAACTTGTCTTTATATCCTCCAATGGAGAACTCCACCGTTACTTGCTCATTCACCAAAACACTCCGCCCTTTGTTCAACCATGTGACCTTGTAGGGGTTAGTGTGGGGTACCTTCTCCAATTTCAATTTTGCTATTGCCTCCTCTAAGATTATATTATCTATTGAACCTGAGTCTACTATGACCTTGCATACTTTTCCAAGTATCTTGCACCTTACTCTAAATAGAGCTCTTCTTTGTTTTGGTTCCTCTTTAACCGGTTGTCTGATCAAAAACCTGTTGAACATCAGATTCTCTCCTACCTCAGATTCTATATGACTGATCTCAGATGCTTTGGGACTCATGGTGTCCTCTTGTGCATAAGCCACTCTCTTTTCATTGCTTGATGAGGAAGCTTTCTCCGGGCATCTATAAGCAGGGTGACCTACTTGATTACAATGGTAACACTTCATGTTGGCAAAATAAGAATTGCTTCTGCTTGCTCCTCTTCCTCTGTTTGAACCTCCTTGAGGTCCTCCACCCCTGTTGTATCCTCCTCTTGAAGATGTTTCACCTCCATGCTCAGTGAGTTTAGATTCTCCTTGGTTTCTTTGGTCACTGCCTCTACCTTGGTAGCCACCACGCTGTCCTCTTTGATCTCTTTGATCTCTGCCTTTGCCTCTGCCCTTAGAAGTCTAATCTTGCTTCCTCTTGTTCCTTTCCTCAATCTTTATGGCCAATTGATAACACTGATGTACTGTCTTAGGACTTAGTAGAGCCATCTCCTCCTAAATGTTCCATTTCAAGCCATTAAGATACCTAGCCACCTTGAGAGTCTCATCCTCTGTCACATTAGACCTCATACAAAGCTTTTGGAACTCTTCAGTATAAGTGTTTACATCTTGGTATTTCTGCCTTAGAATTTGCCTCTTCTTGTGTAATTGGATCTCATAGTCATCTGGCATGTAGGCTTCCTTCACCTTAGCAACCATTCCTTTCCAAGTTGATATGGGCTGTTTGCCTTATTTTTCCCTCTCTGTCTGAATGAACTTCCACCATGTCAAGGCTGATCCACTCAACCTTGATTTAGCAACCTTCACCTTCTGTGCTTCAGTGATTCCATCACACTCAAAATGATTCTCCATGCCTTCTATCCAATCCATGACTAGATCAGCTTCCATCTTCCCACTAAAAAGTGGTATGCCTTCAAGTTCTTTCCCACTCAAAGCTTTCAATGCCTTCAAGAAAGGCTCCTCCTTCAAAACAGGGTCAGGTTCAGGGGTCTTATCTTCCTCTGCAACCTCTTCTTCTTTTGGTATTCTTCCCTCAAACTGTGCACTCCTCACTGCTGCCTCAAGTTAGGCTATTCTTTCCCTCAATAGCCTATTGTCTTCTTCTTGTCCTTCAACCATCTTAGCCAGTTCTACATTGGTCACCATGGTGGAAGAATCACTAGACTAAACCTCTGACATATAAGATGCTTCCCAAATCTTTAACTTGCTCTAATACCAATCTGATAGGTTAGGGTTGGATGAGACAATCACAGTCCCATGCTCTGGGTCTCAACTTGGCAAAACCTTTGGTGTTCTCTCCACCTTCTTGAACCTATAGGTCCTAAGACTTTTTAGACACCCCTGGTTCTTCTGGCCAACCCTTCTATCAATTGCATACACCTAACCAAGTCAAACTTGGTGCTTTCTCCTCCATTTTCCTCCTTAGCCCTTAATCTTCCTAAAGACCAACTAACTCTCCAAATCTCACTAACTTGTTGTAGGGGCGTATGGTATCCTCCAAGGCTTCAAAAACATCCCACTGTGTTTCTTGTTCAATCACAAGTCTTCATTCTTCCATCGCTACCACCAAAACCTAGTTTAGGGTTTAAGAAGGGCTAGTAGCCCTTGAGCCCCTATTAGGCCTCTTAGCCTGAGGAAATAGGCTTTAACTCCCAATTTTCCAAAAGAACTTCACAAACTTGCTTCTTGGACCCTAGTTCATTTTCTGAGCCCTCAAGGATTTTTGAGGTTTTAGGCTCCCTTAGTCCGTACACAGGAAAAACCCTGATTTAGTGGGATTTAGGGCTTTTTTTGCCTTTTCTTGGACAGTCAGTGAACTGTTTACTTCTTCCAGCCACCAAATGGATTGGTGATGAATCTTGCTTCTTTCCAGGCCTTCTTCAAGACTCCTGCAACAACCCCACACCTTGGTTTGCAAATGAGTTGTTACCCCTGCAACGTTAGGGCTTGGTTTTAGACTGTCTTCCCTAACCGGGCACTGTCAGCTCGCTTAGGGAAGGTCTTTCACCATGCATCCTTGACACCTACTGACTTCTAAACCTACAATATGTATAGGCATGGAGCTTAGCCTCATTTCCCCACAGTCTACACACCAGGTGCAGTGGAAAGGAGAGGTCTAAGACTCCATGATTAAGAGCTAACCGGTCTGATCAACAAAGAAAGAAACAAAACTAACAAAGAATAAAACTTGGAAACGATGGAACAACTCCTCTAGAAACTACACAAAGCTTGAAAAATTATTACCACATGTGTTGCACCCTGTTCATTACTAGGAGCTCTTCATTAACACAGTAACAGAACAAAAAAATAGAAAAACTTGCAAGAACTTCAATGGTTTCTCTTGTCAACAGTAAACTCCAGCTGATACAATGCTTTTTCGAACCCTCATTTCAGTTCAAGGATCTCCTTTTAAAGCTTCCAAAGTGGTTATAGCTTTCCTTGGTCGGACTTAACCACCATCCAAGGCCAAAATTGCATGAATGCAACATTTTGGGCTTTGTTCCAAACTCCTAGTGGAACCTAGTGAGACAAACTGAGAAACTCATTCAATCTACTCTATGCTACTGATCAACCTTCAGTCTATCATCTTTTTATTAACATCGCCAACACAAAATAACATCACTAACTCAAAATTAAATGGTCAACATGACCTTGAAGTATGAAAACACAAAATTGCTTGCTAAGCTTTGAAAATTTGCTTAGTGTTACTTGATGTTGCCTAGGTGCTCCTGCACCAGAGTGTCTTGAGTTTATTTTTCGTAGTCCTCTTATGTCGGATTTGACTTCGTTATCCACTCACAAACTTGTTGAATCATTGTCAGATATTCTGTAGGTGAGTTTTTTGTGAGTTAACAAGGTGTAGGGTTTTGAATGTAACAATGAATGATTGATCTTCAAAGTTCATTCAATCCTCTCCAAACCTAAATCCTGCACATTCAAAGAGAGAGGAAGGGTTGTGCCATTTAGGGGCCTGCCTTAGTCAAACCCCTTGTTAGTGTTTCCACTTCCACAATGGTAATATCAATGATATGAATGATAAATGATAGGAAGTAATGATGAATCAAAAAAGTGCTAAAACTCATCACTCATCAATGGATTCCTTAAAGGGCTAAAGTCATGCACATAACTTCAAGGTCTTGGATCTTGCTTGCTTGAATGCTTGATTTGGTTGGAGACCTACAAAAGGGTTAGCCTTCACAAAACAATGATAACATGAACACACATAAACTCACATAAGATTTGACACGATGCTTAGATCTTGAATTTTTGTGATAAATCATTAAGATGTTGCTCTTGACTTGCTCTTGTTGTTCACCTCTTGCTTGTTAGATTTGAAATGATGTAATAACTAGGTATTTATGGGAATTTCTCTAATTTCCCTCAAATTAAATCCTAATAGCAAACATTTGTAACTTGAATTTCAAATGTTAAAATGCTGACACCGACATTCAAATTTGGATCTCGGTAAAATAGGGGGACTTAGACGCCCAAGGGCATCCTAGTCGTGACCTATTTTCCAAAAAATAGGGTGTCAGGGGGAAAAACATTAAATGAATGACTTTGTTATATGCTTTTAATTTCTTGAAAAATAGTAAAATTAAGCTATAAAATGCATAATTTGGGAAATTAGGTACTTAATTAGGCTCAATAATTTAGGGGGGATGAAACATATTGTGAAGTTATTAAGGTGACAATTTTTGATGCTACACATTCAAGTATTGACTATTATAAGAGAAAGAATAGGGTTTCCAAGGTGTAGTGACTATTTGTAGTCATCTGGAGCTAGTTGAACTTTTTGTAAGGGATTTAATTTTGTAGCATTGTAAATATGTGGAATTTGTAGACACCAAAAAATGTCCCGAGCCAGCAAGCAATATTTTATCACTAATTCACCTTCTTTCTTGCATAATTAAATAATTTTAATTATTTAATTATTTCCTAATGTCGTATTCTTCCATTAATTAAATATTTTTTATATTATTTAATTAATTCATTTTATCTTTATTCTTGTTTTGATTAATTTAAATAAATTTCAGTTTATTTAAATTACGTCACTAGTCATCCTTTTCCTCTATAATTAAATAAATTTGTATTTATTTAATCATTCATTTTTGTTTTCCCTCCTTTCTTTTATAATTAAATAATTATTTTAATTATTTAGTTATTCATTAACTTTTTCCTTTCATAATTAAATAAATCCTATTTATTTAATTATTTATCATTTTCTTATCTCCATAATTTAACAATTTAACAATTATTTAATTAATTATCATTTCCCTCTACCCATTATTAAATAATTATTTTTAATTATTTAATTATTCATTTTCACTCTTCTTAAATCAAATAATAGCTATATTATTTAATTTATTTCTTTTTAGCTAAGCCCTAAATCTCAACTAATTTCTTGAGTTTTGGTCTATCCTTATCCCTTTTCCTCTCA
Source organism: Sequoia sempervirens (assembly GCA_007258455.2). Classification (NCBI taxonomy): domain Eukaryota; kingdom Viridiplantae; phylum Streptophyta; class Pinopsida; order Cupressales; family Cupressaceae; genus Sequoia; species Sequoia sempervirens. Next base: position 578,178,406 of record VDFB02281492.1, on the reverse strand, counting down.
ATTAACCTCATCCATTGATCATGATACATCATCATTCGATCCTCACCCTTCATTTGAAATTGGGATTTCTATAAAAGCAAGCCATCACCTTCATTCCAACCTTAACCACAATCTTTGAAGTTTTCCTATCTTGAGATCTAGCAATCTTGCATCAATATCAAGCTTATCAAATATCTTGCATACTATAAATTTGAGAACAAACAAGGAAAAATGGAGAAGAGCAATGGAGATAAATCAACTATGGCATAAAGATTGACGTATTAGTTCTTTATTATTTGGATTTTGAACCGGAAAGAAAATGGGAAGTGGGATGGAAAATTCCCACTCTATTCTCTTTCGGTCACTCAATAATGTCCTAGGAATCCAAATTGGATTGACTATCAACCCAAAGGGTGAGTCAATTCTCAACAAGGAAGACCTAGGAGGGGGTTCTTTCAACTTAAAGGGGTTCACCACCAAGCAAAAGCTTGGAAAATACACTTTAACATTCAACTCATAAAACCTAATGATGCAAGCCAAATGATGGATGCAAATGATGAAATTATGTAACAAGAAGTTAGGATGTGTGTACCTGGGAAGTCTGGAAATGTGATGAAGATTCCAGCAATACAAATGTTTTGTCAAAAAGTGCTATGTAGGACTAAGATGCCCTTACTATTGTCTTAGTCCTGCTATTGTTTTTTGAGGGAAATGCAAAATCTTTGGATGCCGAAACCAAATTTGGAAGAATCCCTGAAAAATACCCTCGGGAGGACTATGACACCCTAGGTGGCAACTTAGTCCCATTCTGAATTTCTGGAATCTTTGAAAGTGATCTTAAGGCTCAAGGTTTGTACTTCCTTCTTCTTAGATCTTAGGTCTTGAAACTTTCAGATTTGGCTTGTAGGTGAATTTTTGTGAAGATAACTTTGCAACTTTACACTTCAAATGATCTTTAAGTCTTTAACCTAAATTTGTAATCACAAACACACAAGAGAGGGAAAACTTGTTGATTGTTAGTAAATGGGGTTTGCCTTGGTCAAACCCCTTGTTGGTAATTAAACCTTGAAATGAAATAGAATAATGAAGGGAAATGATGAATGAACAAAGTGCTATGTTGCAACTCACCAAAACCTTTGTAATAAGGTGTTGCAAATATGCTTGAAATGGATGTGGTTCTTGACTCTTGCTTGAATGATGTTAATCTTGGATGAAACACTTGCTTGAATCATAAAACCTACATCACAATTGTTAGCACAATAACAAACATGATGCCATAATATCCTTGATATGATGCTTGAATCTTGATGATGGCTCCAAATGCTTGATGAATTGCTCTTGAATACCTGAATACTTGAATGTTTGGATGCTTAGAGTGCTTAGATTGCTTAGAAATGAAAATGAGAGAAAGGAACCTTGTATTTATACTTATCCATGCTTAATATCCTAAAATTACACCACAACAAGCCAACATATGAATTCATTAATTAGAGGAGGCTAAATCTTGCCAAGATTTGAAATTAAAATTAAAAAATACCTTAAGGGGTACTAAGACGCCCTAGGTGGCGTCTTAGTCACTAGGCATGAAACTCGGGGCACAGACTCCAAAAAGAGGCCCATTTAAGGTGCACTTGAAATCAGGGTCCCAAGACCTTTTGGGGACAAATATGCCCTAGGTGGAATCTTAGTCTTGACCCAAAAATCAGGGACACATAGCCAAAATCATTGAATTATCATTTCCCCTTTGAGGTTTGTCGGGATTAGCCATAAAAATATATAATTCATTAGGCTTGTGGATGCAAAATAGGACCAATTAAGACATAAATAGGGATAAACAAAACAAGGTGGGCCCAAACAAGTGTGAAAATGTAAGGGTATGCATTTTCCTACACTACATTTAGCCCCCACTTTAGTGAGAGGATGAACTTGCTTCAAACTCACACTAAAGTAGCCAACCACACAATCAAGAGGAGTTCAAATGTATGAATGCTAGTAAGATAGGATGACAATAACCAAGAGGGTGGCCAAGCCCCCAGGATCAAGATCCTATGGAAAACCAACTTAGGAACAAAGGAACACACTTGTAGATGATATATGAAGCCATAAACAGATCACAAACATACACCATCAAAGATAGAAAAAAGGAAAAAGGAAAAATAAAAATGCAACGGATCAAGCTTCGGCTAGTCATCCAACATGCTGTGGACCAGGTCTAGGTTGTTTGTCCAAAAGGGGTTTACAAGTGGAACACGTTGTCCACTATGCAAATAAAACACATGCTCACAAGGGCTAGTGAAGTTAGTTGTCCACTAGGTGAGCCCCAAGAGGTCTATATCAAAGTCATACCCCCATGATTATGATAAGGACAAAAGGAAAAATGCACGATCACAAGGGCTAGTGAAGCTAGTTGTTCACTAGGTGAGCCCTAGGGGACCATATCAAAGCCATAACTCCATGACTTTAATAAGGACAAAAAGAAAAAAACACTCTCACAAGGGCTTGTGAAGCTAGTTCACTAGGTGAGCCCTAGGGGGCCATATCAAAGCCATACCTCCATGAATTTAATAAGGTCAAAAAGAAAATGCAATAAGAAAGAGGGATGTTTGAAGGTATTTTGCTTAGTTCATGTGAGGTCTAAATCTTAGGGGACATTAATCCTAATGTCTCCAAGAGAAGACCAATCAAAGGATAAAAGATTTGCAACTTGGAATGTAGTGCGTCACATCACCACTAAGAGGAATATAATGTGCTAAGATAGATCAAGCGCTTGAAGGACATTACTCGTAATGTCACCACAAAGAGAAAAATACATCGCATGAAGTAAGAAAACCACATCAAGGAACATGAAATCATGCCAAAATAATGCTAATGTATGCCCCCATTTTAAAGAAATTGCTAACACCATGCTGTGAGTAATTAATTTAGAGTAGCAAAAACATGAAAAAGGAAAAGAGGGCTGCCCCCCAAAAACACATAAGGGATCTATGGATTGAGGGTCAATATCTGTCTTTGCTACAATGATATTAGAGAGCTTGGAATTGTCATCATTCCCCAAATACACATAGAACTGGAAGAATGACACAAAAAGAGCGAAAACAAAGAAAAACCTTTTGAGTCAACATGGAAGAAACATAGGGTGTCTCGATGCCTTGCGTCATCCCCAAAAGGAAAACACAAGACAAAAATGAAAAGAAAGCAAAGATAATGGAAAATATTGTGTCAACATGGAAGATACATAGGGTGTCTGAATGCCTTGCGTCATCCCCAAGAGGAAAACACAAGACAAAAATGAAAGGAAAAGCAAAGATAATGAAAAATGAAAGGTAAAGACCAAAGAAAAGGTGAAAAGCTTATGACATATAGAAGAATGAAGGTACAAATAGAGGAATGCACATAGAGAGGAAACATCAAATAGAACATCACAGGGGACCACATTACACACATGAAATCAACCAAAAGAAAATGAAAATGCAAGAGACTAGTAAGGCATAGGCGAGTCAACCTAAAGCAGGTCATCCACCTCCCAATCTTAGTCTATATAATTGGAAGGTGGACAACGAGCCTAAGGGACAATGACAAATGAATTACTAGGACAAGGCTATTTACTTCTTACCCCCACTGAGTGCAAGACAAGAATGAGTCAAGGTAGGTGATGGGAAAGATCATGTGATGGTGAGAATAGAGTACTCTGTAACTATTACATGACAAGAAGGTAGAAGAAGATGTTATTTGATCACTGGATAACAATTATCTTTATTGAAGTGGTATTTACTCAATATGATCTTGAATGCACAACACTCATCAATACTATGTCCAAGAGCTCTGTGGTATCTACAATGTGAAAAATTTGCATCTTTAGGATATAGTATGAGCCTATCTTTCATTGGTGACAATAGTATAAGTCCTTGGTTGAGAAGGATTTGTAATTTTCTTTCACTTTTAGGTGGCAGACAAAGGGGTTGTAGTTTTTGTAATTTTTAAGGCCTTTTGCGCTTGCTAGATTCACCAACTTCTCTAGATGGGATTAGGGAAGAAGGTCCTAAGATGATTGTATCTTTGTTATCCTTATCCTTAGGCGATGTGGGTTTCTCGTTAGGAAGGAGGACATTCATATCAGGAGGAGAATCTAAGATTACCATACCATCGCTATGAAGCTTTAGGTATTCTCTAGGAGGTCTTATGTTGCGAGGGGGATCTTGATATCCTAACCCTTTTGTGTTTTCATTAGTTAATATTTGCTCTAGGACTTGGTGAATGTTATGTTCACTTGTTGTATCACATCCTTGTTTGCTCAAGATTTTGAATCCTTTTCCATATGTTTCTTCTAGATTTATTGGAGTGTTTGTTACTTTGTTATCCTAAATTGTTTGTGTGTTTGCTTGTTTAGAGGAACTAGGCTCACCTATTGTAGGGAACTTAGGTTCAACTTTTGTCTTAGTTTTAGGATGTAGGTATGAAAACATCTCAAGAGGTGGTATTATAGGGGGATTTGGTTGTTTCATGAATGGGTAAAAGGATGCATTAGCTTAAAGATTGTTAAGACAATCATTTAGGAACCTATTCATGTTGTCATTATCTTCTCCAATGATGTCAACATCATGAGGAGGACATGCATTAGGAGTTGAGTGAGCATGAGTAAGTTAAATTTCATTAGGGTCATTTCTGAAAGCACAACTTGACACATCTACCAAAGATTTCAAGGACATCCAAAGCTTTCCAAAGCACATATACATGATGCAAGATTGAAAAAATACACTTGAAATGAAAGAAATTGAGATAAGTGTAATTCTACAAACTGTAACAGAAAACTGAAAGTAATAAATAGAAGCACATAGAAGAAATTTGAAGCCCTGAAAATTGGAAAGTCAAAGTCAATAGGGACTAAGATTCTAGTAAGGGTGTCTTGGTCCTACTAATGAAATTTTGAGGTTCCAGGGACTGGAATAGATAATAAACAACAAAGAGATGGTTGAGCTAGAAACCTATAGAGGGACTAAGATGCCAGGAAGGGCGTTTTAGTCCTAGCAGAGGTTTTTCTCAAAAAAATAATAGAATCTAGATTGTTTATAGTGTTCACAGGTTTCCTATTCAGGGAGTTGATGTTTAGAAACAAAAAAATGTGCAAATGAATGCAAGAAAAAGTAACTAGTGAAAAGCAATTGGATGCAAAGTTAAATGCAATGTTTTCAATTTTGAATGCAATAACAATGTTTCTAAATGCAATTGGGATGATGAATAATGCACTTTTCAATTTTTCAATGAGATAAGATGATGCAAGAAAGCAAAAATTGTTGGAATTGTGTGCCTCAATCCCACAGGCTAAAACCTCTTGTGAAGCAATTTCGGTGAGACTGTTGAAATGTCTGGCCGACCTACTAGTTAATCCTGACTATTGCTGTGACTTCCAGAATGTCTTGGTGATTGGCATAATCGGTAACCTTTGGCATACCCTTGGATAGTCGGGATGATGTCTCAGCGACGGTAGAAAGTCTGGCTAATATCGGCTTGACCTTTGGTCTATCTGGTCGATGCAACAATCGATGTGTCTTGCCTCTGTCGAAATGAGTCTTAGCGATATGGAGATGTCTCGCTGACAGATGGAGTCATTGGGGTAACAAAAGGGGTTCGCTATGACCTCTTGGTGACAACGGTAAGTTTGGCCGACAAAGCCACATGTTATCAGGTGTTTTCGGTGAGACTCCTAGCGAATGGAGTCATCGGAGAAACACAAGGACTTCAGTATGAAGTCTCAGCGAATGTGAAATGTCTGGCCGATGGTTGGACTCTTCGACATGACTTGAAGGCATCGGTATGATGTCTTGGCGAAGAGGGATTGTCTTACTGATGGGAATCCTGATGTCGGTATAACGTCTTAGCGATAGCCTAAGTCTTGCCAACTGGGATGTTTCGGTATAACATGAAGAGCTCGGTGTGATGTCTTGGCGAAAGACGATTGTCTCACCGAATGGAATACTCACATTGGCATGACTTGAAGACTTCGGTATGAAGTCTTGGCGAACTGCGGTTGTCTTGCCGATGGAAAAGCTAACATCGATATGACCTTTGAACTTCGGTATGATGTCTCATTGAATGACAATTGTCTCGCCGATGAGAATGCTGAGGTCGATGTGACTTGAAGACTTCGGTGTAATGTCTGGGTGAAGAGCAATAGTCTTGCTGACTAATGAACTCTTCAGAATACCTTGTGATCTTTGGTGTGAGGTCTTGGCGACATGGCGAAGTCTTAGCGATAGCTCTCTGGACTCGATGTAACCTCTTGCCGATAGGGATGACTCTTGGCGATATCGAATGCTGGCTGTGTTGTCATTGGGGAGACACGGTTAGTGTCTCACCGACATGAAAACACAGGTTGAACGCCCTTGACCATTTGGATGATTGTCCTACGTGGTGTGACTTGGACGTATTATCTTCTATGTAAGGAAGTGGAAACATCTACGATGCTGAGCTAGATGATTCGATAGTTGTGATCCGATAGTTGGAAGCAAACCGATTCTCAGAGGCTGTTGAGAAAGAATGCATATATGTATGCATTGAACATTTTGAGAAAAAGGTGTAGATAGAGAGAGAGAGCAATAGAGAGAGGACCGAGTGGTTGGCTGAAAGGCCGAAGCCATGAGGCCGAAGTAGAGGAAGAGAGAGGCAAAGTTATGCTGCTGGAATCTCTCCTGATCATCAATGCCATGGTTGATCTCTCAGGGATATTTTGCTACCAGGTTGTATCCAGAATGAACAAGATGTAATCTCTATAAAGGCTATGAGCCTGAAATTGTATTGTAATCGTTTGTTGCTGAATAATACAAGGCTCGATCTTTGGAGTGTGGGGTTTTTTTTATCTGAAAGGATTTTCCCCATGTAAATCTGTTTGTTCTGGTTTTTGTCTCATCTTTCATGTCTATTGGTTCTCGTAGTAGAATCTGTTAATGCATGCTGTTGAATTTACATGTGCTTCTCTCAGAAGGATCAATGTGGGAAATGAACTGTGTCTGTTTCCACTTTAGGACATAGTTGTACGAGTCTTTGAGGTACTAATCGAAATTGAAGTTACTGAAGGCACCACTGTTCTTGGAGATTTCTCTGAGATGCCCTATATTTTCCTTACAAAAATACAACCTATATGCACTTTCACTAATGCAAATGTAAGAAAACCTAGATGCAAGATACAATGCAACCTAGATCTAGGACTTTAATGAACTCCAAATAAAAAAATGAATGCTCTAAAATGTTGGGTTCACCAAAATGAACCGAAAAGAAAATGGGAAGTGGGATGGAAAATGCCCACTCTATTTTATTTCGGTCACAATAATGTCATAAGAATCCAAATTGGATTGACTATTAACACAAAGGGTGAGTCACTTTTCAATAAGGAAGACCTAAGAGGGGGTTCTTTTAGCTTAAAGGGGTTCACCACCAAGTAAAATCTTGGAAAAGACACTTTAAAATTCAACTCACAAAACCTAATGATGCAATATGAAATTATGCAATAGGAAGTTAGGATGTGTGTACCTGGGAAGTCTGGAAATGTGATGAGGATTTTAGAAATGCAAAAATGCTGTCAAAAAGTGCTATAGAGGACTAAGACGCCCTTACTGTTGTCTTAGTCTCACTGCTATTTTTTGGGGGAAATGTGGAATCTTCAGATGCCAGAATCGAATCTGGAAGAATCCCTGAAAAATACCCTCGGGAGGACTAAGACGCCCTAGGTGGTGATTTAGTCTCATTATGAATTTCTGGAATCTCTGAAAGTGATCCTGAGGCTCAAGGTCTGCACTTCCTTCTTCTCAAATCTCAAGTCCTGAAACTTTCGAATTTGGCCTGTATGTGAGTTTTCATGAAGATGACAACTTTGCAATGCAACTTTGCGACTTTACACTTCAAATGATCTTCAAGTCTTCAACCTAAATCTGCAATCACAAACACACGAGTGGGAAAACTTGTTGATTGTTAGTAAATGGGGGTTTTCCTTGGTCAAATCCCTTGTTGGTAATTAAACCTTGAAATGAAATAGAATAATGAAGGGAAATGATGAATGAACAAAGTGCTATGTTGCAACTCACCAAAACCCTTACAATAAGGTGCTACAAATATGCTTGAAATGGCTACAATGGATGTGGTTCTTGAATCTTGCTTGAATGATGTTAATCTTGGATGAAACACTTGCTTGAATCATAAACCCTACATCACAATTGTTAGCACAATAACAAACATGATGCCATAATATCCTTGATATGATGCTTGAATCTTGATGATGGCTCCAAATGCTTGATGAATTGCTCTTGAATGCTTGAATACTTGAATGCTTGGATTATTAGAGTGCTTATATTGCTTAGATATGAAAATGAGAGAAAGGAACCTTGTATTTATACTTATCCATGCTTAATATCCTGAAATTACACCACAACAAGTCGACATATGAATTCATTAATTAGAGGAGGCTAAATCCTACCAAGATTTGAAATTAAATCCTGAAAATATCTTAAGGGGGACTAAGACACCCTAGGTGGAATCTTAGTCCTAAGGTACGAAACTCGGGACACAAAATCCAAAAAGAGGCCCATTTAAGGTGCATTTGAAATCAGGGTCCCAAGACCTTTGGGGGATAAAGATGCCCTAGGTGGTATCTTAGTCCTGACCCAAAAATTAGGGACACATAGCTAGAATCATTAAATTATCATTTCCCCTTTGAGGTTTTTTGGGATTAGCCATAAAAATATATAATTCGTTAGGCTTGTGGATGCAAAATAGGACCAATTAATACATAAAAAGGGATAAAAAAATCAAGGCAAGCCCAAACAAGTGTGAAAATGCAAGGGTATGCATTTTCCTACACTATAGATTTCTATTGTCATTTGTGCTTCATTTTTGGATTAGGGTCTTTATTAGCTTGAATTAGATAGTTTTGTGGTTGCTATCATTAATTCATGCTCTTTCCTAAGTTTTACCTAATCTGCATTTGGTGAACTCGACATGAACTAACCAAATTTTTTAAAAATTTCAAGAAATTTTGACTTTTAGAAATGCAACACAATCGTTCTGTGCAACGCCACAATTGAGCCTTCAAACATCACAATAGTTGTATACTATGACACATGTGAGGTCTGTCACACCACATATGTTGCCCATAATGATGCTGAAACATAGAAAAATAGGGGGTTCCTAGGGTTTCCCAAAATGGAAAAGTGGATCCAAAGAGGGAAAAGGGGTCCTACTTCTCTAATTTAATTAGTAAATGAGATCCCAACAAAGAATTGACTAACTACTCTTAGGAGAATCATTTCTATGGAGGAATCTTCAAATTTATTTTTTGTGTCAAGATGGGGGTCTAGGTCAAACATCACTTTGGGGAGAAAGATTAAAAATAGAAAATTAACTCCAAATTGCAATCTATCACTTAGATCTAGTAGATTAGGCATAAATCTAATGGAACCAACAAAGTTTTTGGAGAATTTGAGAGGAAAAAATGTTGTGCACCTGTCATAAAATGTTCTTTCTGCAATCCTAATAGGAACTCATTCACCCAAGGGTGAATGGGTCTTGGCAAATTTTTTTGGAAAATTCTGAATTTAAGATTTGAGTCTGAGACCTACAATTCTTCCCTATAACATTGTACCTTTGCTCCCAGATTCAGATTTGTGAAAAATATACAAAACAAAATTGTTGTTTGTTGGTGGATAGGGGTTTGCCTTGGTCAAACCCCAAGTTTGGTAATTAAATCTTGATGAAAAATATAGATCTAAAACATAGAATGTGTGTGCAATCCCTAACCTCAAGTTTGTCTAAGATTAAGGAAGATCAAGATGTAAAGGAACCCTATTCAAGTGTGTTAGAACAAGGTCCCTAAAATGAACATGAACAATGATGAAGACCTACCTTGGAAGATCTCAAATCACCCTAAAAATGATTATACCTTCCTTTAGGCAGAAAGTAGAATGATAATAGAAGATGGAATCACTTAGGAAACAAGTCATTAGGCTTGGTTGAATGTCTTAGTGCACCTCCAAAACCTAGAATCCATCATGATCCTCTATAGGCATCTCTCATTAATCCTTTGGTAATGCTTGATCTTGATATCAAAATGAGCTTGAAGACCTACAAAAACAACTAAAATGTTGTTGTAAGACTTCACTTTTGAATGATTGATTAACTTATCCTAGCTCTTGAATATGAATACTTGTGATCTCATGTGAATTTCTCTTCCTTGCTAGTGAAAATTGAATATGAAACTTAGTTTTATAGGCTTCCTCTCTAATTTTCCAATTATTAGATCCCAAAAGCTGACAGTTGAAATTTAAATTTGAAACCTTGAAATGCCACCAAAAGCATGTTCAAAGTGTAGTTTAAGGAACTTAATGAGGACACATTTTCCCATGGGCGAATGGGTCTTGACCTAAAACTTCAAGACTCCATAAATTGTTGGAAATATTGTGTCTCAATCTCATAGGTTGAAACCTTTGGAAGAGCAAAGTCGTGTGACATTCCTTCTGTTTGGCCGACTGGCAGTTTGTAACCTTGTTGAAATGTTTTGGTTGCTGTGACCTTGTTTTAGTCTTGTCGAATGGACCTATCGCTGTGACATGATGATCGCTGTAACCCTCTACCGAGTGGATTGGTCTTGCCGATAGGTTGATGTCTAAAGGTGATCGGGGAGACTTGTGGCGAAAGAAGTTTTCAGGGAGAGACTTGGAGTTCGGTATGTCTTATACCGACAAGAGAAGTCTCGCCGATAGTTATACACTTGTGGTCATCGGAGTAACTCATATGTTTCAGTATGTAGTCTTACCAATATGGAAAGTCTCGCCGACAACTTTACACTTGGAGTCTTCAAGGTAACGCAAAGGCTTCGGTGTGAACTCTTGGTAACAGGTGTTGGTCTCACCGATGCTATGGGGTGTCGTCGGTATAAATCTTGGCGAAAGATGGTCTCGGGGTAACTTGGAGACTTCGGTAAGAACTCTCAGCAGTAGCAGTAAGTATTGCCGATGGTTGTTAGTTTCAATATGACTTGAAGGGCTCAGTATGATCTCTTGGCGAATAGCGATTGTTTCATCAAATGGAATACTAATGTCTATATGGCTTGGGGACTTCGGTATGATGTCTCATCGAATAACAATGGTCTTGCCAAATAGCGATACATGTGATGGATATCGGTATGATGTCTTGGCGACAAGGGGAAGTCTGAGTGACAACTTGTGAACTCGGTGTAACGTCTTGCCAATGGTCAGGACTCTTGGCGATAATGATGATCTAGCTTTGTGGCATCGGAGAGACACGGTTAGTGTCACATTGACATGCGACACAGGTTGAACACCTTTGATTGAGTGATGACTATCCTACGTGGTGAGTCTATGACCAATCAGAGAAGTCGAATGGGAACTGTTGGAAGTTAGTCTATTGAGGTAGTTCTATGTGGAAGTTCAATAGACTATTGATGACATGAATATATTCTAGAATTGCAGATGATGTTCGATTCAATGATTCGTTTGACGGATGGATGATTGATGAACTGTAGATGAATTGTTCAATGTGTATTAGTGTGAATTCAATTGAGAGTGCATTGTAACTTGAATGCTCTGTACGAGGTTGATCATTGAATCTGCTACTGTAATTTGACATCAGAAAGATAAGTCTGATCTCTATATGTAATCTCCATTACTGTAATACAAAGTGACTTCTCTTGGTGTGGTGGGTTTTTCTCCCGTAAGGGTTTTCCCATGTAAATCTGGTGTTCATGTGTGTATGTTCATTTCTCTATTTCTGTTATTACTTTCAAGTGTATCTTAATTGGACTGTAATTGAAAATTTAAAAGTATCTCTGCATTCTTCCCTGAGGTTTTGATGTTAGGAGAGTTGCTTCCGCACCTTAGCTTTCCTTACAAGTGGAATCAGAGCCTGGCCAGTTGTGTTATCCTTGTGGGTACGTTGGGTTTTTTTTGTCAATCTTTGTTCAGTGGGAGTCTTGTAGAAGTTTGGTAATTCAAATTACAGGTTAAGATGGCAAGCACGTCAGGAAGGATTGAAATTGAGAAATTCAATGGTAGCAATTTTGAGTTGTGGAAACTTAAAATGGAAGATTTGTTGGTTGATCGTGATCTTTGGATTGCTGTGTCTGGAATGAAGCCTACAGGCATGAAGCAAGAGGATTGGGACCTTGCAGATAGAAAATCAAAGGGGCTGATAAGGCTCTATTTAGCAGACTCTGTTCTTCTGAATGTTCATGAAGAAAAGATTGCATCTTCCTTGTGGAAAAGACTGGCAGCTATTTATCAGGGCAAGTCCTTGGTGAATAAATTATTTTTAAGGAAGAAGTTGTACTCTTTGAGAATGCAGGAAGGAGGATCTGTTGCTGATCATTTGAACACATTCAACATGCTGATTACACAGTTAACATCTGTAGGTGTAAAGATTGATGAAGAGGATTGCTGTATGTTGTTATTGTGTTCTTTGCCAGATTCTTGGGATCACCTGGTGATGGCTATTGGGAGTATGACATCCACTTTTAAGATGGAATATGTTGTTGCTTCTTTGTTATCAAAAGAGATGAGAAGGAAATCTTCTGAGATGGTGAAGGATGCTCTTGCTGTTAGAGGTAGATCGAAAGAGAAAGGCAAGAAGAAGGACAAGAAGTCTAAATCGAAAGTAGAGGGGAGATCAAAGTCTCTTGGCAAGAAGTCTAAGGTGAAGTGCTGGAATTGTGGGCAACCTGGTCATGTCCGAAAGGATTGTAAAGAGGAGAAAAAGAAGAAGAAGAATTCTTCTGACAATGATTCTTCTCAGAGTGATGCAGACGCCTTCATTGTAGCCTTGGATACATAGGCATCAAATGATGTCTGACTGATTGATTCTAGAGCATCTTTCCACATGACATCTCATAGAGACTAGTTCACAAAATATGAAAACTATGATGGTGGAAAGGTGTATTTGGAAAGTGATTCATCTTTGGAAATTGTTGGCCGTGGAAGAGTCAAAATTAAATTCCCTGATGGAAGAGTGAAGGAAATCAATGATGTAATGCATATACCAGGTCTGGCTCGAAATCTACTTTTTGTTAGTAAGTTGAATGATATTGGGGTGCAAGTCACGTTCTTTGGAAATGGCTGCAAGATGACTAGAGGCTCTATGGTGCTAGCAAGGGGTGCTCGTATTGGTACCTTGTATAAGCTTGATGCACATGCTGTTCAATGTAATAGTGTCTCTGTAAAGTCACAGAAAGCTACTCATGGAGGAAAAGAGGAAGAAATTCCTGATAGTGTAAACTCTATGAAAGTTAAACTTCTAGCAGAAAAGACTATGCTCTGGCATCATAGGCTAGGCCACATTGGTGAGAAAGGTTTAAAAACTTTGAAGAATAAAAACCTGGTTGAAGGGCTTGATGATTGTAACCTCGAATTTGAATTATGTGAACATTGTATATATGGAAAACAACACTGTGTTTCATTTTATTCAGTCCTCACAAATCTTCTGGTTTGCTTGATTATATACATTACGATATTTTGGTCTAGTGAATGTTCCTTCTTTGTCTAAGTCAAGGTACTATGTATCATTTATTCATGATTATTCAAAAGAACATTTGTTTATTTTTTGAAAAGTAAATCAAGTGTTTAGTCGGTTTAAGGAATTTAAGAACCTTGTAGAAAATCAAATTGGAAGAAAAATAAAATGTTTAAGGATTGATAATGGTGGTGAATTTTGTTCTGACGATTTCAAGAGGTACTCTAAAGATCATGGGATTAAAAGACATAAAACTACACCTTATACTCCACAGCAAAATGGAGTTGCAGAAAGGTTCAACAAGACAGTGATGGAAAGAGCACGAAGTATGCTGAGCAGTGTTGGCTTGGAGGAGAAGTTCTGGGCTGAGGTAGTTGCTACAACATGTTACTTGATAAACCATTCTCCTAATTCTGCTCTTGTTGAGAAAACACCTTTGGAAGCATGGTCTAGTAAGAAGCCCTCTTTAAGACATATTCGTGTTTTTGGTGTGAGGCATATGCATATGTGTCGAATGAGAAAAGATCTAAAATTGGAGAAAAGACTATTAAATGTATATTTATTGGCTATAGTGCTGGCATAAAAGGATACAAGCTTTGGAATCCTGATATGGAGAAGGTTCTATACAGCAAGAAGTGTTATCTTTCATGAGCTGAAGCCTTCTACCTTGGATCTGTAGTCAGAGACAAAATCAGAAAACAAAAAGGATGTAGTTGAAATTCCTCCGACACCAGAGAAAGAGGAATTGGAAAATTCAAAATGTAAACCAAAACTAAGGAGAGCTCAAGTTTTAAAAGTTCAAGAAGAAGAACAACAACATCAACCTCTAACAAGTGAGGAGGTCAACTCATGAAAGTAACTTGATAGGTATGGGTTCTCTTTGATAGATTCTACTTGTTCCTATGCTTTAATTTCTAGCTGATGAGCCTAGGATTTGTGAAAGAGGCATTTAGAATGTCTGATTCAAACTCTTGGTTGGAAGCCATGAATGAAGAAATGGCATCATTAGAAAAGAATGATACTTGGAGTTTGGTGCCCTTGCCTAAAGGCAGAAAAGCTATTGGCTACAAATGGGTATTTAAAAATAAAATAGGTTTGGATGGCAGTGTGGAAAAGTACAAGGCAAGGTTGGTTGCGAAAGGTTATTCCCAGATAGAGGGAATTGATTATGGGGAGATTTTCTCTCTTGTAGCTATGCTGACATCCATTAGATTTCTTTTGTCACTTGTAACAATGTATGACTTAGAGGTTGAACAGATGGATGTGAAGACAACATTTCTTCATGGTGATCTTGAAGAAGAAATTTATATGTCCCAGCCTGAGCACTTTGTGGAAAAAGATAAAGAGAAACTGGTTTGCAAGTTAAAAAAGTATTTGTATGGATTAAAGCAGTCTCCTAGAATGTGGTACCAGAAATTTGACACTTTTGTTTTGTCATTGGGATTTGTAAGATCAAAATCTGATCATTGTGTGTATTACAAAGCTGAAAGTGATCAAGTCCTTATTATTGCTCTCTATGTTGATGATATGCTGTTCATTGGCAATAGTAAGTTAATGATTTCTGATCTTAAGTCTTAGTTGTCTGCAAATTTTGAAATGAAAGATCTTGGTGCAACTAGGTATATTCTGGGAATGGAAATAACCAGGGACAGGAAGAATAGAAAACTTTGGCTCAGTCAGAGTAAGTATATCAAGACTATTCTAGAGAGATTTTGCATGACTGATTGCAAGTAGCTAGTTGTTCTAGTTTTGTAGGGAATGAAACTATCTATTGAAGATTGTCCAAAATCTCCTACCGAGATGGAGGACATGACCAGTGTACCATATACTAGTGCGGTTGGCAGTCTTATGTATGCAATGGTCTGTATAAGGCCAGACATTGCCCAAGCAGTGGGAGTACTTAGTCGGTTTATGGCTAATCTTGGAAGGACACATTGGGATGCTGTGAAAAGGGTATTTAGATATTTGAAGGGAACTTATGAATATGCTTTGTGTTACCTTGGGAACTTGGTTGAATCACAGAGGACTCTCAGTATTCAAGGCTATGTGAATTCTGATTGGGCAGGGGACATAGACAACAGAAGATTCACCAGTGGATATATTTTCATGTTGAATGGTGGTGCAGTGAGTTGGATGAGTAAGCGGCAGGCTATAGTCACTTTGTCCACTATAGAGGTAGAATACATGGCAGCTACACATGCCTGTAAAGAAGCAATCCGGTTAAAATGTTTGTGTTCTAACATTGGTTTTGATGTAGGGAAAATAACAATTTATTGTGACAGTCAGAGTGCTATCTGTTTGGCAAAGAATCCTACTTTCCATGCTAGGATGAAACATATAGATGTACAGTTTCATTTTGTACGAGATATGGTGGAGGATGGAAAGGTTTTGTTAGAAAAAGTGGATACTCTGGAAAATGTTGTAGATGCATTAACGAAGCCAGTGAGCACATAAAAGTTTAGGTGGTGTGCCAATTCGATGGGCCTTAGTACCCATGAATTTTAGTAGTTGTGTTGTACTCTGGAGGTGCCTGTGTGATCTTCGTCAAGTGGGAGATTGTTGGAAATATTATGTCTCAATCTCATAGGCTGAAACGTCTGGAAGAGCAAAGTCGGTGTGACATTCCTTTTGTCTGGCCGACTGGAAATTTGTAACCTTGTTGAAATGTTCTGGTCATTATGACCTTGTTTCAGTCTTGCCGAATGGACCTATCATTTTGACATGATGATCATTGTAACCCTGTGCCAAGTGGATTGGTCTTGCCAACGGGTTGATGTCTAAAGGTGATCGGGGAGACTTGGACGTTCGGTATGCCTTATACTAACAAGAGAAGTCTCACCGATAGTTATACACTTGTGGTCATCAGAGTAACTCATATGTTTCGGTATGTAGTCTTACCAATATGGAAAGTCTCGCCAACAACTTTACACTTGGAGTCTTCGCAGTAACGCAAAGGCTTCGGTGTGAACTCTTGGCGACGGGTATTGGTCTCATCGATGCTGTGGGGTGTCGTTAGTATAACTCCTGGCGAAAGACGGTCTTGGGGTAACTCGAAGACTTTGGTAAGAACTCTCAGCGATAGAGGTAAGTCTTGCCGACAGTTGTTAGTTTTGGTATGACTTGAAGGGCTCAGTATGATCTCCCGGCGAATAGCGATTGTTTCATCGAATGGAATACTGATGTCTATATGACTTGGGGACTTCGGTACGATGTCTCATTGAATAATGATGGTCTTGCCGAATAGTGATACATGTGATGGATATCGGTATGATGTCTTGGTGACAAGGGGAACTCTAAGCGACAGCTTGTGAACTCGGTGTAACGTCTTGCCGATGGTCAGGACTCTTGGCGATAATGACAATCTAGCTTTGTGGCATCAGGGAGACACAGTTAGTGTCTTACCGACATGCGACACAAGTTGAACACCTTTGACCAAGTGATGACTATCCTACGTGGTGAGTCTACGACCAATCAGAGAAGCCGAATGGGAACCGTTGGAAGTTAGTTTGTTGAGGTAGTTCTATGTGGAAGTTCAACAGACTAATGACGACATGAATATATTCTGGAATTGCAGATGATGTTCGGTTTGATGATTCGTTCGATGGATGGATGATTGATGAACTGTAGATGAATTATTCGATGCGTATCAGTGTGAATTCAATTGAGAGTGCATTGTAACTTGAATGCTCTTTATGAGGTTGATCATTGAATCTGCTGCTATAATTTGACATTAGAAAGATAAGTCTGATCTCTGTATGTAATCTCCATTACTGTAATACAAAGTGACTTCTCTTGGTGTGGTGGGTTTTTCTCCCATAAGGGTTTTCCCATGTAAATCTAGTGTTCATGTGTGTATGTTCATTTCTCTGTTTCTATTATTACTTTCAAGTGTATCTTAATTAGACTATAATTGAAAATTTAAAAGTATCTATTCATTCTTCCCAAAGGTTTTGATGTTAGGAGAGTTGCTTCCGCACCTTAGCTTTCCTTGAATAAATGTCGAGGCATTAATTTAATCAATAAAATTTATTCAATGCGGGTTGTGGTGTTAGGAAATAAATAAATTAGGCCTTGGGATGCATAATAAAGGGTATTAGGGGCCTATTAATGAGGTTTTAAAATGCATAAATGAGAGTTCACTAAAATAGGTCCAAATTAAGTGTGAAATTGTACTTTCTCCTTGAAAGGGGCACAACTTTCTACAATACATTTAGCCCCCACTTTAGTGGTCATATGACACTATGTGCATATGCAAGCTAAAGGAATTCGAACAATAAAATTTATAAAAAGGATACTCATATGGATTCATTAGAGTGAATGAATCCCCCATTGTAGTAATATGCAAAACCATAATGTTAGGAACTGCATCTTGCAACACAAATTTGTTAGTCATTCAAAAATCCTCTTATCAAATTTCTACGGAGAATCGAATTCAAGGGTAGATGTATTCCTCTTGATTTCGCTTGCTTTACAGAGGTGGAATCAGGATAGCAATGAAACCACATCAAAATACTTAAGTCTTATTATAGGGTATTTCCAAGTACAATACCACATAGTGATAGACAGTGGATTAGATCAGGGATGGAATTGCGAATCCAATGCAACAAACAACATCAAAAACAAAGTTGTCTAGCCCCCAATATGTTGATTTGAATGAAATATACCTAAAGTAAAATATGCATCTTTTTTATTAAACTAGGTATATATGAATGAAAATGAAACTTTTACCTATCATTTTGACATTCAACTCTTTGCAGTTTACCTTGGTGTAGAGAGATCCAGGATGTTGAGCAAATGAACCTATAGGCCTCCTCAACTTGACATTCTTCACGACGAGGTGGCACGAGGCACGATTAAACATACTTTGAGTGGATTATGCTATGATTTGTCTTCATTTTTGTGCATTTATAGTATTTTTTTATGTATTTTTAGTATTTTGAGGACCTTGGAAAAGAAAGTTGCAAAGCGTCCATCTTTGTTTCAAAGCGTCCCTTCTTGGCACAAAGTATCTAAAAATGTCTAGAGTGTCCAAGACCCCCCATCCAAAAGTGGCACATATGTCCAAGTTGGTCGTAAAGTGTCCTAGAGCAACTTTAGTGTACTTTTTAAATTATTTAATGAATATATTTAGGATATAATTTGTTTATTTCATTATCTAGATCCCTCCCTGATCCCGGTAGCATCTTAGAGGCAAACAATTTTGTTTCCTCTGAGAACTCATCACACAATTGTTAGAGGATGAGATTAGTATTCTACAAGATACATGACTATTTTGGGTGTATTCCATGCCACCAATGAGATATCATGATGCCATGTTGCTAGCCCTGGTAGAGAGATGGGATGCAAATACATGTACCTTTCATCTACCTATCAAGGAGATGAATGCTACCTTAGAGGACATACACCACATCCTACAGCTACCAATCTGAGGTGAGGTGGTGCACTCGGTTAATGAGTAGACATATGAGGAAATGCAGGATGATATCTTGTATTGTCAAGGGTTCCCCATCCGAGAGTTGAGCATCGAGCCTCACATTGAGCTTAAATGGATACTACACGTGTAGATGCCATTACTCCAACATATTATGATCATTACTACAACACTCACACTGGTTCTTGATGGATGAGGGGCCCACTTAGATGGAGGAATGGATCACATTATTTGGGACATGGAGTAGCATAAGACCATCTATGCTTGGGGTCACAGTATGTTGGCACATTTGTATTATGATCTAGGGCGATTTATTTACTAGGAGCTGGATAATATAGTGTATTGTACACTCTTATAGGTTTGGTGTTTTGAGCATATCGCATCCACTAGACCCACCATATATCCTACCATAGTGGCCATGGGCTACCCATAGGCCTATAGTTATTCACTGAGGTGGGCATGGCAAGAGGGTGACTTGCTACACTAGCATGTCATATTCGATCGATTGGATGAGGGTGATATTTCATGGAGACCATATCTCAGGATACCATAGTGGGCAAAAAAGAGAAATGGGTTATTCAGACTTCAACAAGATTGGTTTGTACTAGGATGACATGACTATATAGTCAAGCCTTTCTATTATGATTGTGTTATGCCCCGGCTCGGTCAGATATAGGTTCCACTGTGGGCTTGACCCAGGTTCCTACGATCAACATAGAGTGCCCCTAGACTTGGAGACACTCGTTGTCTTACTATTGAGGATGTTTACATTAGTGACTCAGAGGGTGAGGACCATGACATGCCCCTAGTCTCCAATGTTGATGAAGTAGGTACTACACCAGTCTATGACCAGTGGTGGGTTGGAGCATGACCATCCCACGTCTTTCCTAGACATCACCTTGCAGGCCATGTAGGACCTCTTCCCATGCACAAAGATGACAGGGACGATGAGCAAGTTGATGTGGATACAAATGATGATGACATAATACCATATATATTTCTTGATGATGATGATGAGGAGGACACCCAATCAATGAGTGATGATACTAATGAGGAAAATGAGGCCTAGTTGCCCCTAAGAGGAGATATTCACCTCCTACCTATTGTGTGGTCTCACAACACACCCCATTTTGCTAGTTGGAAAAATGTGGACCCCTTTTTTTCCTCCTTTCATTTTTGTTTGCTTCAGTGTTGCTTTGTGGTTTGGTCAAGTGTAGGATTCTTTTTCAATTTGCTTAGTCTTTGTGTTATCCTTATTCTTTCCCAAATTCGTTCTTTCTGTCTTTTCATGGAATTTAATATTTTTCTAGGAAATCGGAATCCCAGAGTTGTGCGGTTGTATCAATTGAGTTGTATCCTCAGTTGGTCCTAGCTCCATCTGGTAAGTCATCAACCGAAAGTGTCAATCCTAGTAATACCATTTTCTTGTACTGGAGTCTGGTAGTTTTTATTTCATTTCCTTTATTCAGAACTTGAAAACTAGAGATTTTGTTTTGCAACATTTAAATAATTTTTATTCTTTTGATCTTTCTTGAACCCAATTCCCTATCTTTTCTTTTGTTCTGGTTTTCTCTCAAGCTTGGAGGTAAGTGCCCTGATTCTTGGTATTTCTTCTCAAAGGTTGATACTAGAAGTTTTAATCTTGGTGATCAAAACTTGATCACGTATCTTAAAATGGCCTATGCCTCACAAAAATCAAAGTGACACCAGAGTGCCACGTAAGATCATCACGTCATCTTTGTCCTCTAGTAGCGAGCTTGCACAAAAATCTAGGCGTTTGTAATTTGAACCTTGATTCATAATGATTGCACCTTTATTTGAGAAATTAATGAATTATAATAGGTAATTAATGAAGGTGGTGAACTACTCCTATACTTCACACCACCTTAAGCATGTAATTGCTTTCATAACATTTCACTTCACGTCATGCTACAAATTCACAAAGGACACTGAATGAACAAAATAATACTGGCGCGCAAGGAGAGGTAAATTTTGAGAAACTGAGAACACAACTACCAAGGGTTTTGAAGCTCCATTCTGAAAAGATTGTCATCGTCAACCAAAACTAGGTATGTTTTAGATAAATGATGTTCTGTTACTTATTTTCACGCATGAAAATCTTGAAAAATGGTATTTCCCTTCAGAAATGGAAGTGTTGATTATATTTTTTATTTGAATTTAGCTAAAAGTTAAATTGAAAGTTTTATGAAATTGTAATAAATTTGGTTAAATTTAACCCTAACTTGCACACAAGACACACATTTGAAAATGCAGAACACACCAACAAAAATGAGTACTTCTGACTCAAGAACAAAAGAGAAATTTAAATATTGCAGTTCATAGGCCATACCAATTGGAGTGGTAGTTACAGATACTCATTTGGGGTGGTCTTCTGATATTGAAATTTGCACTCGGGTTCGATAGGAAAATGCTTCTCAATGTACTAGAAAATGTTATAGCAAGTGGGTTATTTTTAGCAGGAGGGTTTATGCCAGCAATGGAGGCCCTCGAATTGGTCATGGAATGTATAAATCATTACAACCTAGATAAAAGAATTATTGTGAAGGAGGGAAGAAATTATGCAGATCTCTCCTAGAAAGGAATTATATATACATTTGGGCTTCCTATTTTCACCTAGATGTATAATATTGATATGGGGGTGAATGCCAAAACTTATCAGAGTGTCAAAGAGTGCAATAAAGAAATTATGAATACCCAATGGCGCCAAGAGCCAATTACAAAATAAATAAAAGAAATTCTAAGGTCTATGTTCAGCCAAGATATTCAAGATGTTATAACCATGCTAAGTAGGATAGCTAGGTTGTGAGATGCTAGTAAATTTGAACCAAAGATGTTTGTGATAATATCCAGACTGATGAGTAATCTTGTGCAAATGCATTGGGGAAAGTTTATTAGTGATGAATTGCATGCACAAATAATTGCATTTCCCAAAACCAGATGTTTCTATATGTCTTCATATATGATATATTCCTACACCATGAGGGCAAGTAAACATGGGTTGAAGAAAATTGGTACTCTGTGCAGAGAAGTAGGAAATAGTTTAATATATGCTCATTTACTCCAAATCACTATCCATGGATACAAAGAACATTATAAAAGAGTTAATGATGTGTTCTCTATGATGCTGGTCATAACGATGGAAGGTGATAAAGACAAAAGGTTGTCATTGGAGGCCCAAAGTGTTATCAGACTGATAGGAGGTTGGTATATCCAGTTCCCCACTTTCTCCTACATTAGGGTGGAAGGGTTTGATGGACATCCTTTCATGCTACCTAGGTATCCTATAGAAAAAATTGTGTTATTAGAATTGGTCAGACAATTAAAACTGTCTCAAGCTCTTTATAATAAGGCTCATAAGAAGGCTTCGCTCAAATTTCCTATTGTGATAGGGAATTATAAATGTAGTACAATCAAGATAGCTGACTTGTGTGAAGAAGAACTGAAAACATATAATTTTGAATATTTTACACTTCAAAGAATGTATTATGATATCAAAGGGAATATTGCCAAGAACATAGCTGGTTACTGTGCTCATGTCCAACACCTAGAAGATTATTGGCTTAATTGTGAAGATGAGCACAAAGTAAGGAAACAAATATATGAAAGATTGTCCTTAAGATTTGCCTGGATTCTTATGCTTCATGATATTCCAGATCAATTGGAAGAGGATGATGGAGAAGTGTTGAATATAGCTTATAATGAAGACAGAGTGTATGATGAACCTATCCTAGACCCATATTATGAGGTTGAAGAAATGACATCAATTGATGAGTTCTCTGCACCAGTTCTATTACACACGCAAAACTGGATAAATGATTTCTGTAAAGCTTTAAGAGAGAAAGGAATTCAAACCATGTTCTCACAAGATAAAAGAAGAAAACAAGCAAATGAAACTATATTTGTGAGTTGGGAACCTTCCAAGAAGAAAAGGAAAACTAGTAAAGCGGCCCCTGGTATAAGAATTGAAGAGAAAACCCCTAAGGCTTCAAGTCAGGGAGTTTCATTAAAGCCAGTTGATAAGAAAAAAAGATGTAGAATCAAGTAAAGATAGATGAAAAGTAAGACCTAAAGGTGCATCTTCCTCTATAGTAAAGCCTAGGACTAAACCTACCATTGATGAAGGGGTAGAAGTAACATAAAATGTTGGTGCACAGACAAGGTCTACATCTTAGAGAGCTACAAAATTATTTACTTCTCCTCCCTCTATTAATATGGCTAATGTGAAACAAGCACTAGGAGGAAGTCCTATTATTTTGGAAGAAATTTTTGAGGAAGATGAAGCCAAAATTAAAGAACAAATGGATAGATGGGGTGCCATGTGGGAAAAGGAAAAATAAAAGAAGTTTAAAGATAAACCCATGGTAAAACCAGTGGTAGAAGAAATTCTAGACACAGGGTCCACTCCTACGAATACTAAATAAGAAGAATTTATACAAGGAACACTCGCTTCAGAAGCAGGGAACCTTGATATTCTTGAGAGGGAAGCAAGGGAGATTGCAGGGCAGGATCCTATTAATGAAATGGTTATTGAAGATACTTTTTATTCCTAATATTTTCTTGGATATAATCCAAATGATAATGAACAGCTGTAGGTATTTGAAGAATCAGAGAAGGACTGGGTTGAAGTTGAAATTAAGAAAGGAGAAGCTACACAGGTTTCAAGTGATGAAGTTGGAAATGAAAAAAATCCCGGTGTAAAGTGACATCTAGGAAGGTGATGTTTAACATTTGGATAGACAGGAAAATATAAGTCTTCAAACCAAGGAGACAGTGTCAAATCCCAGAAATCATGAATCTATGCTAGAAATTGTTAAAGCAATTCCTATTTTGGAGGACGTAACAAATAAAATTGAAGAAGTAAGTGAAGAGCTTCCTGAATCAAGTGGAAATAAAAAAGAAAGTAATGTTGCAGAGGTAGAGTGTGATGAGGATGAACCTAATTGGTTGATCAGGGAATTGGCTTCTCCAATGGAAGTAGAAATACTGCCTATGGATCTTAACAGTTTTATACAAGGAGTAGATACTCCTAAACCTAGGCAAAGAGCTAAAGCAAAGCATGCCATACAGAAAAATGTAGATAAAGAAAGAACCATCCATATAGCTACTCCAATAGCTGACAAAAATAGACATGAGATAATTCTTAAGGAGTACAAGATAACAAGTATTTATCTTGGACACTCATCTTGGAGGCAAGAGTTGGAAGAAATAAATATGAATCTGGATGCTACTGTTGCCATAGTACAAAAGTATAAAATGAAGAAAAGAGAATTGAAGGAACGGGTTGCTACCTTGTAACATTTTATAAAATCACTAACCCTATCTGGTCAAGCATAGATTGAATTGCCCCAACATCTAGTACTAATGTCACAAGAATAGGTGGATGCAATTGCAACAATTCGCCATAAAATGAATGTATTTGAAGAATGGATCGAGTATTGGGTGAGGTAGGGAGAATAATTTATTACAGATGCAATAGGAAAGTATAAGGAAGCATACCATTGGTCTGAGAAATCTAGAATATTTGAAAGTGAATGCAAGGTTTTCCATGAAAAAATTTATGCTGAAAGGAAAAATGTTGAAATTCTCATACAAATGGATGTCCAAGAATTAATACAAGGAAATGTAATTTTAGGGCAAGAAGTTCCATTGCCAGAAAAATGGAAGAAACAATTAAAATAGGAAGGTGATATGTTGATACAATGTATAGAAGGAATTAAAAAGGTCACTGTGGAATGCAAAAAATTGCTTGATAAAGATCAAGACTTTATTGAAATGCTAACACTTCAAGGTTGTGATCCCCAAATGCTAGGAAATGAGGGTAAAGAAGCTAAAGCCTTCAAGGAATGGATTGAAAGGATAAATAGAGACCCTATTCAGTTGTTAACTCAGAAGGTCATTGATGAGATTATACAGTGCAGGAACACCATAGCTAGATATGAGATAGACAAAGTGCAAAGGAATGCTAGTATACTCTAGGTATTAGAAGAATATACTAGGCTTAAGCTCACTAGGAAGGAAATACAGGGGATTCCAAAAGAACATATGCATCAAACATTGAATGCTTTATGAGAATATCAATTGAAGAAAGGCGAAGAAAAGATCATGGAGCCTAAGCCCTAAATGATGAAACGAAATACCAGATATCGGATATCGGAGGTGTCCTAGAAATATTTTTTTGTTGCATTTGAGTTTTGCAGGTTGTTCCCAGTCCTAGTAGATGTTTCCTGTTTGGTATTCTAAAGGGTGCCAATAGCCTTGATTCATGTGAAATATTGTGTACCAGAGTTGGAAAGAGAAAAGTGTTGCTACCGAGGAAGTCAAAGGTTTGACTTCATCTAGAATATTCTGATGATAGTTGGCTTATGCCATGTGCTACTTTTTGATTTGCTATTTTTGATTCTTTGGATAAACTTTAAGTTTGAAATCTTGGGGCCTTGTTTCTATAAAAGGTCATTCACTGCTTTCTTTTTGTTTTAAGTTTAAAATTTGTGGATATCAGAAGAGCCAAATATTCTCTAAGTTTTGATCTTTTTTCCTATTTTCTGAATCATTCTAGTCTAAAAAATTGTATGCACATAGATATTAATCAATATTGAAGCCAATATGATAACTACCTATCTCATGAATCTTTGTAGCTAGTTTTGTTAGTTCAACTGAACAATATTGTGTGTTGCGTCATTTAAGGGTGCATGCAAAACCTACTTGGTGACCAAAATAAAACCCCTCTCTTTAAAAACTCACACCATTTTATATGTAGTTGTGAAACAATCTGGTGAAGTATAAATCAATTTGCTTTGATTTGTTTAATTCTTTGGCGCGTGCGTGGAAAATAACTGAGAGAAATTTTAATTTTTAGTTTTTTTATGCTTTATTTTAGAATAGATGTTTAAATTCTAGAAAATGTTTCAAAAATAGATGAATGAATGGAAATTTATTGAAAATATTTCATTTCTTATGAAATTTCTGAAAGCTTAAAGCTAAATCTACTTAAGTGATAGAAAAATTGTTGATATTCATGAAGTATTATTTCAAATCTTTCGATTTCATGATGTTATTTTATGATTGAATTGGAAATCTTGTGTAAAACGCTTATGATTCTTAATGAAACAAAAAAAAAATGTATTCCCTTTGAGATTAACAACAATATCACATCATACCCTGAAGTGAACCCAGTACTGTCAAGACTTGACTACTGGAGACTTGGGATTGAACTGATCCAACCTTTGTCCTATTATATGGATCCCCTAGGGTTTCCTCTAGTTAAATATTTCAAGAAGGATAGGCTCTTCATGGTTTGTCTATGAATAATTTATTTTCCCTGTTGCTATGAGTAACATCATCATCAACAGGAACTTGCACTAGAAGGAGGGCCTCATTGTTGTTCTTTTGGTTTTGTTAGGTTTTAAACTAGATTTTCGTAGAGTCACTAGATCTCGATTTGGTGAGCCTCGTGTGACTTGGTATCAGGACATAATAACCCGACCAAAATAACCCTGGACAGAATAACCCGACCAATATAACCCAAGGACAAAATAACCCAAAGTCATAATAACTCATGGACAAAATAACCCATGGACAAAATAACCCATGGTAATTTTAGATCAAGCTAGTAAACTAGAAATGACATAAAATAAATTATAAATATGATTGTGAGGCACCATAGAGGCTATTTAGGTCATTTTTAGACCATATATCTATTATATACCCCTAAAATAGCCTTAAAACACCTTTAATATGCTTAAATAACCTATAAAATGGTAAATAATTATAAAAATAAAGGTAATTTCGTGGGAATAAGTTGATTATTTTGAAGACAAATGGATTGGCAGACTAACCAGAAAAGGCAACAGACGATCACCCAAGTTTCCAATCACAATGTATAATTGCTATTCGGCTACTCAAGATGATCTTCCCATAACCAATAATACTATTGAAGGATGACACAAAGGATTTAGTGAATTGCTTCAAGCATCGCACAACTCAGATTGGAAATTCATCAAAGCAGTGAAAAAAGAACAGAGTCTCTAAGAGAATAGAATAGAGAAATATATGGCTAGATATATTGGGCAACCAAGCAGGAAAAAATACTGTGAACTCAAAGAAAGAGTAAAAAGATTGGTTGATGGTTATGACAACCATAAAATTTTAGATTATATAAGAGGCATCGCTCATAATTTGACACTTTAATTTGAATAATAAATTTTTTTTAGCAACATACATGCAATTTATAAATTTTGTTTTCCTTTCTCTATATTCTTATGGGGATATTTTGTCCATGGGTTATTCTGACCACGGGTTATTTTGGCTTGGCTTATTATGACCTCGGGTTATTTTGTCCCTGGGTTATTGTGGTCGGGTTATTCTGTCCAGGGTTATTTTGGCCGGGTTATTATTTCCCGTAACCGTGTGACTTTAGTCGAGCTTAGTGGTCGAACACCATCTAGACCTCAAAAGTCTAGAAGTGTAAGTGTGAGTTCGCAAAATCTGACTGTTGTTGTATCACCACTGTCCCCCATAGTGATGGCCTTCTTTAACGTAGAGTCACCGATTCAATTTTCCATGTACAATGATTTACTAAAAAATATTGATAAGTTGTGTCCCAAATATTATCTCCACAAAGATGCAGAAGAACTTATTATTATCTTTAAGGATACATGTTTTAGAGCTAGGATTCAACATGAAGATGTCGTATGTAGGTTGTTTCCTTACACCTTAAACGATGAAGTTTACCAGTGGTATATCAAGCTACCTCACAATTCTATCAGATCATGGCAAGATATGGAAAGCCAATTTTTGGTTAGATTTAGAACACTGAATTACCCTACTTTGTTATATCACCAATTTGCTCAAATCAAGAGGTTTGAAGGAGAACCTATAACTGCTTTTAAGGGCAGGTTTCAAAAGGCTTGTTCTAGGTTGCAAGCACCTTATGTAGTAGATAATTTTTCCGCTATTGCAATTTATTATACAATAGTAGATCCTTTAACTGCTATGTTTGTAAAGCGAAGTAAAATCCTCCTACTACTTTACCCAAAGCCTATGCGGAAGCTGTAAGTGTAAATCTCAAAATGAAACACCTCAGAAATGGATCATCTGCAAATGGCGGAAATGGATTGAATAATTATCCCACCCCGAGCGTAAATGGAGTCCCTTTTAATCATCCCATGACTCCTAATGTTAATCCTTCAGTGGTATAGAAGGGGATATTTCCTTAGAATACTTTCTTTCAACCAAGAAATAGTCAATCTTTAGTCCCTCACCTTGGTCCAGCCATCACAGAGCTACATCCTAATGGAAATTCTTTTTTCTCGCAAACTCAGGAAAATTAAAATGTCAAAATTCCAAAGGAAAAGGAAGACATGAAAGAAATTACAACTCAACTCAAAAGGTTAACCATAGAAGTTACACAATTAAGAAATCAAAACTTCTATGCTCAAAGCAACAACCAAAATTTGTAAAATCAAGCATATAACTCTCCTAGACCGCCTAGACCTTGGAATACATGATTGAATAATGGAGGAGTGTCAACACCTTTAGATAACACTAATCCTATTGATGAAAGATCCATGTCGAAAGTGAATTTAGTTGATCTTGCGATGAATAATTGGTGTAGAATTCATAATACAAATGCTCATGCTGAAGTAGACTGTTCACAATTCAAAATTGCTTTAGACATTTTTCTAGCTGCTACGCATTATAATGAACAATGTGACTCTCATCCTCCTAAGGGAAATGAGTTGGTTCTAGTAGGATATGATTCTACTTTAGTCCTTGAAAGTTATGAATACATCAAACCACCTGCTATTGTCACAAGTTACACTCGTTAATATGAGGGGGCCAATTCTACTATGACTTTAGAAACGTATACATTTCCCTATCAAGACAAAAATGAACCTCAAGAAGAAATCGACAAAATTCATGCTTTTCAACAATATCAGAAAGGACATAATTATAACTTGAGAAGTAACACCAATGGTGGAAGTAAATTCAATGGGAAATTAACAACATCGATCCCGCCTAATAACTTTAATATTCCACCTAATGATAAATCAAACAATAACCTAGGGTTACCTAAGGTAACCTCTCATTATAATTCATCAAATGCTTCAAGAAGTGAAAAGGTAGATTCCGTTGACCAAAATAATTTGACTAGCTAATTAGCGGAAGAAATAAAAAAGGTAAAGATCAACCTTTCTTTATTAGATTTCTCAAAACACCTATGATCAAAAAAGCTTTCTTAAACACTCTAGAAGATCTTCCAAAAGAAGGAAAATTTAAGGACTTTTAGGTGAAAGATAATTAGGCTAAGGTGAAAGATAAGAACATCATTCCTATGGCAGATGCACAAGTAGCCCTTTACAAAGGGAAATTAGAATCTCCACCATTTTTACTCACATTGAGAATATTTGGTAAGAACCTTCATAATTGTTTAGTAAACTCTGGAGCATCTACTAACATAATGCCTTTGTCCATATGTCAAACGCTAGGGTTAACTCTGACAAGTTCTTTAAAGAAAGTTACTCAACTCGATAAAATAGAAGTAAATGTAATCAAAGAGTTAACCAATATTCACATGCAATTAGCGTTGGATCCCAAAATTAAATATTACATAGGCATTCAAGTTGTTGAGATACCTTATACCTATGGTATGTTATTGAGTAGAGATTGGTCTAAAAATTTGAATGGATATATGGCTACTGACTTCTCACACATGTGGTTACCATGGAAGGGGATTCCTAATCAAATTAGAATCAAAAGAGAACCACACATGAAATACATGATCACTGATTATGATCAAAAAAATAAAGTTCTATATATTGATGTAGAACCAAGAGTTTATAAAATACGAAGTTCATGAGTTAAAATAGATGAAGTATTTACATGTAATGTCGAAAAACCTAATCAGCTAACTCCTGGAACATATGTTTTAATTGAATCAGATTGTGATTCTTCTGAAGAACAAAATAGTCCTTATGATAAATTTTGGAAGAATATTGTTATAGAAGCTCGAAAGAGTGACAAAATTGAAATTTCACTAATTTTTTTGTTGTTGCAGGATTGGTGCAGGTTACATAATGTTGCACATTTAGAAGATAGTTGCATGATGTGCTTGGAAATAATTTGTAAAATCAAGAATCAATACTGTCTAGAGCATTACAAGATGAAAAGATTTGAACCGGAAGTGCATAAAGACAAAGTCCATGTTACACAGACTAGAGAGACTAATTCGATGATGCCAAAGAATGGTAAATTACAAGCTACAGATGATCAAGCCTGGATTCTTAAATTCGGTGGATCCAAATCAAAACAAGGAATCAAAATCGGAGTTGAACTCATCAACCCGCAAAGTAAATATTTTCTTGTTGCATATCAATTATAAATTTAATGTACTAACAATATGGTAGAATATGAAGCCCTTATACACGGCTTGATCCTCGAAATCAAGAATAAATTCAAGATTCCTAAGGTGCTCAATGATTATGAATTAGTAGTTAGACAAGTCCAAAAATGGTATATTTTTCGCTACAAGCGATTGTCCAATTATCGACATAGAGTATGGGATTTGATAGAAGATTTTGATGCATTCAATATTACTCATATCCCAAGAAGATTTAATCAAAGAGCCGATGCTTTGGCTACTACTACTAGTGCTCTAGAACCTCTAGATGCCTTTGATTTGAAGAGATTCACAGTTGAGCTGGTGCAGCTACCTTCGATTCTTGATAATGTTACTAATTTGCAAGTGTTCGAAGATGACCAACACATATTGGAATTCATCACTAATTTTAGCATTTTTGAAGCACAAATAATTTAAGAGATGGATCAACTTGATGATGAAATTCAAGACGAAGAATTAGCTCAAGTTAAAGGTAATAATATTCCAAAAGAAATAATTGAGCTAGAATGATTGTTTGATATTGATCAGATAGTTAGACAGAAAGATTTTCCTCGAAGTGATGGAGGAAAATCCGAATTATATAATTTGCATACTAAAGAAGATCCTAAGAACATGCTAATAGGAAAGGTCTGCACTGAGGAAGAGAAGAGAAGTATTGCTCAGGCACTTAAAGATTATTGGAAAGTTATAGCATGGACGTATGAAGATATGAAGACTTATGACACTTCCATCATTATGCATACGATACTGTTAAAGCCTAATGTAAAGCCTTTTCGACAGAAACAATGTCCAGTAAATGCACTCTTAGAACCATTAATTCAAAAGGAAGTCCAAAAAATTTTATCAGCTAAAATAATTTTTCCTATTAGAAATTCTACTTGGGTGGAAAATTTGGTGCCTATGAGAAAGGAGAATGGAGATATATGGTTATGTGTAGATTTTTGGAACCTTAACAAGGCATCTGAGAAAGATAATTATCCACTACCCTCACTAGAAGAAGTGCTACAAATAGTCAATGGTTCATAGATGATGTCCTTTTTGGATGGATTCTTTGGATATAATCAAGTAATGGTAGCAAGGGAAGATTGGATGAAAACAACATTCACCATGAAGTGGGGAAATTTTGCTTACAAAAGGATTCCATTTGGATTGATAAATGTCAGGGCCACATTCCAAAGAGCCATGGATTATTTTTTTTTCGAGTTGATAGGAAAATGAATTATTATCTACATGGATGACCTCACAATATTTTTGAAAAATAAAAGAGATCATGTTCAAGATCTTAGACCAATATTGCATAAGTGTGAAACTTACAAAGTTTAATTAAATCCTAAAAAGTGTATTTTCAGGGTAACTGAAGGTAAGCTACTAGGACATATTATTTCTAAAAAAGATATTTCAATAGACCCATACAAAGTGAGTGCATTGCTCAATCTACAACCCCTGGGAAGCAAGAAAGAATTGAAATCATATTTTGGTAAGATCAATTTTGTCCGAAAGTTTATTACCGAATTCACCGAAATAGTGAAACCACTCAATGATATGTTAAAGAAAGATTCCAAGATAGAGTGGAAAAATGAAGCGAAAATCACCTTTGAAAGTATAAAGACTGCAATTACAGAAGCACCGGTATTGGTAAGTCTAAATTATGTTAAACCTTTTTATATTTACTCTTTTGCTTCTGGTCATACTTGTGCAACAGTTTAACATAGAAAGGCGAGAATAAAGAAGAGAAGCTGATTGCTTTTATGAGTGCTCCATTTAAAGAAGCAGAGTTGAGATATACAAATGTTGAAAAACAAGCCTTCGCTTTGGTCAAAGCGGTACGAAAATTTAGGCATTACATCCTCAAGAGTATAGTCAAAGCTATTGTTCTAGATTCTACAGTCAAGATGTTGCTAACACAAAGTGAGCTTGGAGAAAAAAGAGCCAAATGGGTTACAATCCTACAAGAATTTGATCTAGAAATTATACCCATGAAATTGGTTCGGGGATAGGCTTTGGTTAGATCTATTCAAGAAATAGATTGACAAATTTTGAGTCAACAATATAATTTGGATGTAAAAGACCAAGAAGACTGATATTCAGATATATGGCATTATCTGGTCAACCATATTTGCCCTAATCATATGGAAAGAAATCAAAGAAGAGCCCTTAAGATAAAATATCAAAGTTACATGATCAAAGGAGGAGCTCTATTCAAAAGAAACCATGAAGGAATCTATTTAAGATGCTTAAATAGAACAAAAGCAAACAAAGTGTTGTAGGAACTACTTGATAAATTTGGAACAACTCATGGAGCACCTTTAGCTACTGCACACCTCATCTTGAGAGCTGGTTATTACTGGCCAATGATTTTCAAAGATACATACGAACATGTGAAACATTGCAACACATGTCAAACTACATCAGATAAAGGAAGATTCAATGCTCAATTGTTACAATCGGTGATGGAGATGCATCCCTTTTCACAATGGGGACTATATTTTATTGGAACTATCAATCCTCCATCATCTGCAGGCCATAGATTTATATTAACTGCTATAGACTATTGCACCAGATGGATAGAGGCGTGTCCCAATAAACAATGCACTACAAAAGTAGTAATCAAATTTTTGGAAGAGAATCTCATCACTAGGTTTGGAGTACCATACGCATTGGTATGTGATAATGGCCCTGCCTTTTCTTCATTAAAATTTTCCAATTGGGCATTCAAATATGGTATAACATTAAAATTCTCATCTAACTATTATCCACAAGGAAATGGATTAGCTGAATCATCAAATAAAAATCTACTGGATATAATTAAAAAATTGATTGAAAAGAATCCTAGAGAATGGAATTCTTTGCTGAAATTTTCTCTTTGGGTAGATCGTACTAGGATGAAAGCCACATTAGGGAATTCTCCTTATCACCTAGTTTATGGGGTAGATCCTATATTACCAATAAATTTGAAAGTCCCTACTTGGCAGTTAGCCCAAGAATACATTGGATTAGATGATCAAACTGAAGCTTGGTTATTACAATTAATGCATCTAGATGAAAAATGTACTCGAGCTATAGATCATTTTGCTAGACACCAATCTGTGGTAAAAAGATGGTTTGATAAAAGGGCTAGATTAAAGACTTTTAAAATATTTGACTTGGTCCTATATTTGGATAAAGCCCATGAACAAAAAGGTGAACATGGTAAGTTTGACAAATTGTGGACAGGTCCATATCAAGTTTTTGAAATCTTGGGTGACAACACTTATAGATTGAAGTCTTTGACTGGTGATGATATCACATTGCTTGTCAATGGGTAGTTTCTAAAGCATTATTTCTAGTCATAGGTAAATACTTTTTGTAAATATATATTTTTTAAATAGCTTTGTTAGGTTAGTTCTTGTTGTGTTGTAAATAGTTGTGTGTTGCTTTTGTTTTACTTTTTTTTGGGTGTCGCATCGTTGGGATTTACAATGATTGGCAACATTTGAGGGTGAACAGGGTAATAGATCATCAATTCTAGAAATTTGATCCGTGTCTTGACCGAAAGTAGTCCTTTACTTATAAATTATTTGAGAATTATTATATTCTTTACTCTAGTTAGCATGAATCATTTAGTTGATGTTGAACTACAAACACACACATTTAAATCATTCTATTGAAATTTGGGATAACAGTTATTTGCATTGAGTGAAAAATCAAAAGACTACCTTTGCTACCACTATAATTCCTAGCCTAATAGAAGGCTTCATTGCTTTCAAGTTGAAAATGAGCTATTATTGAAATATCAAAAGAGAAAATGAGCTATCATTGCAATATCTATAAAAAAGAAGAAGAAATAAATCAACTCTTTAGGCTATCCAAATATCTCTACCGAGGCTATAAACACTTGATTGGCAGTAGAGCTATGTTTGGGGCAATTATAGAGATAACCTTGTCGGGGATATGGATGCTTGAATGACAACAATGCTCTATCCCTGGTTGGCTTTAAAGGAATTGTCATATTATGTAGGTCAATGCAAATGATTTCTATTTTCTAAGTTTATTGTGGCGAAAAATAACCAATTGCACACACGCGAGCTTAGTAATACTTAATATTACATGCTAGTTGAAGTGAAATTTGAATGTCAGAATGAGGATCTACTAATTTATAATTAGAAGGCTAAAAAGAGTTGGTATGCTAATGTAAGATCCAAAATCAACTTTCTATTATTTTTTTTAGTTTTGTTGGTTGCTAGTTGTTGTGTGGTCTCACAACATGCACCATTTTGCTACTTGGAAAAATGTGGACCCCTTTTTTCCTCCTTTCATTTTTTTTTGCTTCAGCATTGCTCTGTGGTTTGGTCAAGTGCGGGCTTCTTTTTCAATTTGCTCAGTCTTTGTTTTATCCTTATTCTTTCCCGAATTCAGTCTTTTCATGAAATTTAATATTTTTCCTAAAAATTGGAATCCCAAAGTTGTGCGGTTGTATCAAGTGAGTTGTATCTTCAGTTGGTCTTAGCCCTGTCTGGTAAGTCATCAACCAAACGCGTCAATCCCAGTCATACCATTTTCTTATACCAAAGTCTGGTAGTTTTTATTTCATTTCCTTTATAGCAAGGTTTGTAAGAAGGATTCCTTCAAATTTCCTATTGTGATAGGGAATTATAAATGCAGTGCAATCAAGACAGCTGACTTGTGTGAAGAAGAACTGAAAACATATAATTTTGAATATTTTCCACTTCAAAGAATGTATTATGATATTGAAGGGAATATTGCCAAAAACATAGCTGGTTACAGTGCTCATGTCCAACACCTAGAAGATTATTGGCTTAATTGTGAATATGAGCACAAAGTAAGGAAAATAAAATATTAAAGATTGTCCTTAAGATCTACCCAGATTCTTATGCTTCATGATATTCTAGATCAGTTGGAAGAGGATGATGGAGAAGTGCTAAATATAGCTTATAATGAAGACATAGTGCATGATGAACCTATCCCAGACCTAGATTATGAGGGTGAAGATCAAATGACATCAATTGATGAGTTCTTTGCACCAGTTCTATTACACACTCAACAGTGGATAAATGATTTCTATAAAGCTTTAAGAGAGAAAGGAATTAAACCCATGTTCTCAAAATATAAAATAAGAAAACAAGCAAATGAAATTGCATTTGAGAGTGGGGAACCTGCCAAGAAGAAAAGGAAAACTAGCAAAGCGGCTCCTAGTATAAGAATTGAAGAGAAAACCCTTGAGGCTTCAAGTCAGGGAGTTTCATTAAAGCTAGATGATAAGAAGAAAGATGCAAAATCAAGAAAAGATAGATCAAAAGTAATACCTAAAGGTGCATCTTCCTCTACAACAATGCTAAGGACTAAACCTACCATTGATGAAGAGGTAGAAGTAATAGAAAATTGGTGCACAGACAAGGTCTGCATCTCAAGGAGCTTCAACATTATTTACTTCTCCTCCCTTTGTTAATATGGCTAATGTGAAATAAGCACTAGGAGGAACTCTTATTGTTTTGGATAAAATTTCTAACGTAGATGAAGCCATAATTAAAGAACAGATGGATAGATGTGGTGCCATGTGGGAAAATGTAAGAGAAAAGAAGTTTAAAGATAAACCCATGGTAAAACTAGTGGTAGAAGAAATTCTAGACACAGGGTCCACTCCTACGAATATTGAAGAAGAAGAATTTATACAAGGAACACTCGCTTCAGAAGCAGGGAACCCTGATATTCTTGAGATGGAAGTAGGGGAGGCTACAGGGCAAGATCCTATTAATGAAATGGTTATTGAAGATACTTTTGATTCCTATCCTTCGCTTGGGAATAATGCAAATGATAATGAATAGCTGCAGGTCTTTTAAGAATCAGAGAAGGACTAGGTTGAAGTTGAAATTAAGAAAGGAGAAGCTACACAGGTTTTGGGTGATGAAGTTGCAAATGAAGAAAATCCTAGTGTAGCAGAATACAAAGAATGTGACGTTCAGGAAGGTGATGTTGAACATCCTGATAGACAAGAAAATATAAGTCTTCAAAATGAGGAGACAGTGCCAAATCCCACAAATCCTGAATCTATGCTAGAAATTGTTAAAGAAAATCCTATTTCGGAGGACGTAACAAATAAAATTGAAGAAGTAAGAGAAGAGGTTCCTGAATCAAGTGGAAACTAGGAAAAAAGTAATGTTGCAGAGGTAGAGCATGATGAGGATGCACCTGATTGGTTGATTAGGGAATTGGCTTCTCCAATGGAAGTAGAAATACTGCCTGTGGATCTTAATAGTTTTATACAGGAAATAGATACTCCTAAACCTAGGTGGAGAGCTAAAGCAAATTATGTCATACAAAAAAATGTAGATAAAGAAAAAACTGTCCATATAGCTACTCCAATAGCTGATGCTTAAGGAGTACAAGATAACAAGTATTACTCTTGGAAACTCATCTTGGAGGCAAGAGTTGGAAGAAATAAAGATGCATCTGGATGCTATTGTTTCCATAGTACAAAAGTATAAAATGAAGAAAAGAGAATTGAAGGAATGGGTTGCTACCTTGGAACATTTTATAAAATCACTAACCCTATCTAGTCAAGCATAGACTGAATTTCCCCAACATCCAGTACTAATGTCACAAGAACAGGTGGATGCAATTGCAACAATTTGCCATAAAATGAATGTATTTGAAGAATGGATCGAGTATTGGGTGAGGAAAGGAGAAGAATTTATTACAGATGCAATGGGAAAGTATAAGGAAGCATACCGCCGGTCTGAGAAATCCAAAAGATTTGAAAGTGAGTGCAAGGTTCACCAGGAACAAATTGATACTGAAAGGAAAAATGTTGAAATTCTCACACAAATGGATGTCCAATAATTAATAGAAGAAAATGTAATTTTAAGGCAAGAAGTTTCATTGCCAAAAAAATGGAAGAAACAATTAAAATGGGAAGGTGACATGTTGATACAATGTACATAAGGATTTAAAAAGGTCACCATGGAATGTAGAAAATTGCTTGATAAAGATCAAGACTTTATTGAAATGCTAGCACATCAAGGTTGTGATCCCTAAACGCTAGGACATGAGGGTAAAGAAGCTAAAGCCTTCAAGGAATGGATTGAAAGGATAAATAGAGACCCTATTCAGTTGTTAACTTAGGAGGTCATTGATGAGATTATACAGTGGAGAAACACCATAGCTAGATATGAGACAAACAAAGTGCAAAGGAATGCTAGTATACTCTAGGTATCAGAAGATTATACTAGGCTTAAGCTCACTTGGAAGGCAATACAAGGGATTCCAAAGGAACATATGCATACAAAATTGAATGCTTTCCTAGAATATCAATTGAATTAAGGTGAAAAAAAGATCTTAGAGCTCGAGCCATAAATGATGAAAGGAAATACTGGATATCAGATAATGAAGTGTCCCAGAAATATTTTTTGTTGCATTTGAGTTTTGCAGGTTGTTCCCGGTCTTGGTAGATGTTTCCTATTTGGTATTCTAAAGGGTTTCGATAGTGTTGATTCATGCGAAATATTGCGTACTAGAGTTGGAAAGAGAAAAGTGTTGCTACTGAGGAAGTCAAAGCTTTGACTTCATCTAGAATATTCTGATGATAGTTGGCTTATGCCATGTGCTACTTTTTGATTTGCTATTTCTGATTCTTTGGATAAAGTTTAAGTTTGAACTCTTGGGGCGTTGTTTCTATAAAAGGCCATTTACTACTTTATTTTTATTTTAAGTTCAAAATTTTTGAATATTAGAAGAGCCAAAACTTCTCTAAGTTTTGATCTTTTTTCCTGTTTTCTGAATCATTCCAGTCTAAAAACTTCTATGCACGTAGATATTAATCAATATTGAAGCCAATTTGAAAGCTACCTATCACATGAATCTTTGTAGCCAGTTTTGTTAGTTCATCTGAACAAGACTATGTGTTGCGCCATTTAAGGGTGCATACAAAACCTACTTGGTGTCCAAACTAAAACCCCTCTCTTTAAAAGCTTGCACTGTTTTATATGTAGCTGTGAAATAATTTGGTGAAGTATAAAGTGGTTTGCTTCAATTTGGTTAATTCTTTGGGGCATGCATGGAGAATAATCAGGAGAAATTTTAATTTTTAGTTTTTTTTATTCTTTATTTTAGAATAGATGTTTAAATTCTAGAAAATGTTTCAAAAAATGGATGAATGAATGGAAATTTATTGAAATTTTTCATTTCCTATAAAATTTCTGAATGCTTAAAGCTAATCTACTTAAGTGATAGCAAAATTGTTGATATTCATGAAGCATTATTTTAAATCTTTCGATTTCATGATGTTATTTGATGATTGAATTAGAAATCTTGTGTAAAACACTTATGATTCTTAATGAAACCAGAAACAAATGTATTCCCTTTGAGATTAATAGCAATATCACATCATACCCTGAAGTGAACCTAGTACTATCAAGACCTGACTACCGAAGACTTGGGATTGAACTGAGCCAACCTTTTTCCTATCATATGGATCCCCTAGGTTTGTCTCTGGTTAAATCTTTCAAGAAGGATAGGCTCTTCACGGTTTGTCTTTGAAGAATTTATTCATCTTGTTGTTGTGAGTAACATCATCATCAACACTACCCGAGTCATTAGAGCACGTACAACAGTCACAACAGAGATCCACACTCACGAGCATGGGGAGACCAGTGGTAGTGGGCCATCCACACTTCCTACATAGGAGGGGACCATTGTTGCACAATTATACCTTGATTGGCAAACTGGAGATCCAAGTGATGATGTGATATTTATGTTTTCATTATGCTTTTATATTTATGTATATGATTTATATAAATGTCATGATGTGTACTAATATATTCTATAATTTTCATTTTGCAGGGTCCACACGAGAGTGGTGTGAGATCTATCAATGAGTGGCCACAAAGATGGTGCCTCCATTGTGTGTAGAGGATGATATACCCTCAAAGTACATGCCCCACCTTCCATGAGGCAACATGCAAACCTTTTCGAGCCAGTAGCGAGATTGAGAGCCACATATGAGAGTGCCACTAGACGTGTTGGTTGAGCTCTAGCAGAGCTTTCAACACTACATACAACATATGATGAGCTTTCATCCTTGCAAGGTATGACTGACGGTAGAACATAGACCGCTCTATGAGAAAACATCTCGAGGGTACAAGAGGAGCTTACCAAGGTGCATGTAGATAGAGATCGCATTGATTGGGAGTGTGTTGAGGAACTTATATGGGAGGCTACGACAGATGGAGAGGTATGGAGCCTACGAGCATCCATGAGAAGATCACGATCACATTCTGCTATATCTCGACTAGCACTAGCACCAGGCCCCAAAGGGTCTAGCAGTCATAGGCCCTACTAGCATTGTATTTCTAATTATATGTTCTTGAACTCTTTGTGCATAATATATGAGCATTTATGTTTTTTTTTATGTTGAAATAGGTGTCGATGTGATTTATTAAATAATCCTTAGAATATTTAATAAATTTCTCCATGATCTAATGTTTGTGTGATCTAATTAAAACTCATTAAGTTTACATTAGATACTACATTGTGATTGAGTATGTTATGTTAAATTAAATGCACTTATGATCTAACTTCTAGAATACCAAATGCATATAAGGATGTAATCTAAGACAACAAATAAAATGAATTTGAATAGTATAAAAACTAAAGTAATAATTCAAACCCATTGAACAATTACTCTATTATCTAAGACACACAAAGATTTGTTTGTCAAAGAAAGAAGCAATACGAAATAAAATAGAACACTATCTACTTAATCTAACAACACTACTCTAATATACATACTATTCAAGGAAGATGTTAGGTGTAGTACTGACAGAAATGCACAACATTGATTGGTTACTTTAGAGGTGTACCATCCATTTCTGTTAATGTTTAGGCACTAGACCCATAATTTTCTTCAATTATATAAGGTCCTAGCCAATTAGGGCTGAATTTTCCTTTTTCATTCGGAGGGGAATTTACATTACATTGATTCTCATATAACACCAAGTCACCTTTATTAAATGCATGAGGGATGGCATGATCATTATAATTACATTAGATTCATTTAGAATAATCTTGGAGATGCTCAAGAGCATTAATGCATCGTTCATCAAGCATTTCAAGCTGCTTTAATCATTGCTCTTTATAAGTAGTATCATCGATAAGCCCCTTGAGAGAAATTCGTAATGAAGGAATTTCTAACTCTAAGGGCATTATTGTCTCGACATGATAAATAAGGTTGTAGGGAGTGTTTCCTATAGATGTTCTAATACTTGTATGATAAGCCTAAAATGCATAAGCTAATTGAGTGTGCCAATATTTACTATGCTTACTTACTATTTTCCTTAAGATTTTCTTGAGAGTTTTGTTAGTTGATTCTGCTTGACCATTTGACTGTGGGTAATATGGTGTAGAAAAGCGATGTTGAATATGAAATGTTTCCAATAATTTCTTCACATCATTATTCTTAAATAGAGTTCCATTATTTGAAACTAATGCGACAGGAAGACCAAAGTGAGCAATAATGTGTTCCACTATGAAATGACATATTGCATCAACTGTCATGGAGTGAAGGGGGATAGCTTCTACCCATTTTGTGAAGTAATTTGTCGCGGTAATTATAAACGTATATCCAACGAAAGAGGGTTGTGATATTTTTCCAATAAGATCCAAACCCCAAACCGAGAATGGCCAAATAGGAACTTGGGCATGAAGCTCAGAAGTGGGAGCATGAATCAAATTTTTGTGTTCTTGACATTTATGAGATTTCTTAATGTGAGCAAAATAGTCATGTTCCATGTCTCCAATAATATCCTATACGAATTAATTTTTGTACTAACGATCTTCCTCCAAAATATCCTCCATAAGGACTTGCATGAGCTTCTTCAAGTGCTATAGGGTTTTCAAATTGTTTAAGACATTTAAGCAAGAGACCATCAAACAATCGTCTATATAGAACTTCTGCTAGAATTATGTATTTAGATGCAAGTTTTCAAAAACGAGCTCAAGTGTTCTTTGTTGTAGGCTAAGGAAAGGTACCCTCTTTTAAGTAATTAATTATCATTTTGTACCATTCAATAGAGTTTTTGACATTGGTTACTAACACTTCTTTAACTTTGTCATCTATCGATGGTTTTAGGATCATTTATATTGTAAATGTGAAATCAACAAAGGGATCTTCAGGAGATACAAGGGAAACAACACTTGCCATTGCATCTACATGCTGATTATCCTTTCATGGTATGTTTTCAATGGTATATGATTCAAATTTATCTCATAATTTCATCGTGAGGTATTTATATCGAATGATTTTATAATGTTTTGTGTGATATGAACCATTTATTTGTTTAATGACTAATTAAGAATCATCAAATATAGAAATGTGTTGAACACCTAAGGCTAACACTATAGGTATACTAGCAATTAAAGCTTCAAACTCTGTAGTGTTATTTGTATAGAGGAAGTTTAGATGGTAGGATAGGGGAATAGGCTTTCCTAAAGGAGGAATTATTATAACCCCAGCTTCAAAGCCAGTTCGACACTTAGAACTATCAAAATACAATTTCCATGTTTCTTTTTCTTTTAAAATAGTCAACACATTTTCATTAGGGAATGAGTCCATGTTAGGTAATGCTAAGGGAGAAGGAGCATCAAATAAATGGTTGGTTAAGGCTTGTCCTTTGATTTCCTTTTGAGAGAAAAATTTAAGATCAAACTCAGTTAACAACATAACCCATTTAGCTAAGCGTCTAAATAAACCGGTTTTAGCAAAAAGATGTTTTAAAGGATCAAACTTTGTCATCACATGAATTTCCACATTTAGTAAATAATGATTCAATTTACTAGTAGCAAATACAAGAGCCAAACATTTTTTTTTCTATCGTTGTATATCACGTCTCGTAATCAATTAGAGTTTGGCTAATGTAATAAACGAGATTTTCTCTACCACTGTCATCTTGTTGAGATAACAATGCTACTAGAGCATGGGATGATGCTATCGTATAAAGGGTAAATGGTATTTCTTGCACAACGAGTTGTAAAATAGGTGGATTAGCGAGATAATCTTTTAAAATTTCAAAGGTCTATTTACAATCCTCATTCCACTTAAACTCAACTTCTTTCTTAAGGAGTTGTAAAGGGTAATGTTTGGTCTACTAAGGATGCTACAAAATGACAAATGGCTTGAATTCTCCCTTGTAGGGTACACAATTGAGAAATGTTTTTAGGGGGTGGCATGTTAATGATAACATCAATTTTCTTCATGTCCACCTCAATGCCTCTATGAGATACTATAAAACCTAAAAGTTTTCCACTATCCACACCAAAGACACGCTTTTCAAATTCAAACTCATGTTATACTTTTACATTCTTTCAAATATTTTCTGAAGGATGTTAACATTTTCTTGTCGAATTAAAGATTTGGCTAGAATTTCATCAACATAATCTTCCAAAATCTTGTGTATGTAATCGTGAAATATCAATGTCAGCTCTTTGATATGTTGCACCTATGTTCTTTAATCCAAAAGGCATAACCACCCAATAAAATATTTCCTGAGCCATAGTAAATGTTGTCTTGTATTGATCTTGAGGGTTGATAAATATTTAATTATATTAAGGTCTCGCATTCGAATCTACGATCATTTCAATATTAAGAAGGGAAAGGTCATCTTTTAGAGA
This sequence comes from Sequoia sempervirens, assembly GCA_007258455.2. Taxonomy (NCBI): domain Eukaryota; kingdom Viridiplantae; phylum Streptophyta; class Pinopsida; order Cupressales; family Cupressaceae; genus Sequoia; species Sequoia sempervirens. Next base: position 578,135,411 of record VDFB02281492.1, on the reverse strand, counting down.
TGCTTTATTAAGGTCACAAAAATTTGTACATGTCCTAATACGATTATCAGGTTTTACGACTGTGATAATGTTTGAGATCCATGGAGAATAGTCAATAGGTCGTATAAATCCAACTTCAAGGAGTTTTTAAATCTTAGCTTTAACCAATAAAGCTATCTTAGGATTCATCTTTTGTATCTTATGTCTTATCAGTTTAGCATCTTGTTCAAGAAATATGTTGTGTCACTATCTTAGCATCAATACTCGACATATCCGAATAAGTCCAAGCAAAGAGTTCAAGAAATTCATGTAATAAGGTTGCATGATCTTATTATTCATCCTCATCAAGGAAATTTCCTATTTGAATCAATTTTTCTTGATTAGATGTGTCCATCGGCATGTTGATTGTATCTCCCATAGGAAGTGCATTTTGTCTCGAAATTTCAGAATTGTGTTCTTCTTTATCATTGTCAACATCATTGATTTCCTTTTTTTCATCCACTTGTTTAGCACTAGCCATAGCACAAGTGACTAATTTATTTTAGGGGGAGTAAATGACTTGTCATAATCTCCTAAAATTTCTTTCAAAGCTTCATCATCTTCAAAGTATTCCAATGATTCTTCACATATTGTATTAATCAATTCAGAATGGTTCAAAGTGAGAGTTGTCTTAGAGGAACTACACATGATGGTGTTGATGTTGAGTGAAGGTCTTTTTGTTTCTTTCATTATCTTAGAAGGACAATATCCAAGACCACTTTTTGTTTCTTGTGTGTTAGGCTCTATAGGAACATGAATTCCTTGGTCTTTTCTTCCACATCCTTTTCCACTATAACCAAGTTGTTTTAAGAGTTCATAACCTCTTCCATAAATATTTTTCCATCTCTTTCAGATACAGTGGTTGTTCATGGTTCACTTCATCAAAATTTGTTGTATAACTTGTGGACCTTCTTCTAAAGTGGATGAAGTAGATGCATGTGAGAGTTCTTCTGAGTTTTGTGTTGACATTACCATCAATTCTTTTACTTTTTTAGGTTATTTTGTTGTCACCTTATATTCTCCCATGATTGTTGGTGTGAAATCTAAGGAACCCCAATTGTCTTCCAATAACTTCATGACCTCTTCAATATGATTTTCTGTTTCTTGTTCTTGCGTGATTTCAACATTTGGAGTTGGTATGAATGTTTTCCCAAGACTTTGTTTATCTTTCTCAGTGTGCAAACAAATTTCAATTTTAGGTCAACCTTGATTGTGTAAAATTTATTGTTGTAAACATACTTCATTAAACGATGAAGAATAAAAGGCACCACATTCATTTCATGAATCCATGGTCTATCTAAAATAAGATTATATGAAAGATCATGAGGCATAACATGGAGAGTAGTTTGCAATGTGCCTTTTCCAATACTAATAGGTAATGTGATCATGCCAAGCGGTTGCTTTCCTATGTTATCAAATCCATGAATGGACAATGAGTCAGGTTCAATCTCACTCTTATCAATTCCAATCTTATCCAAAAGGTTCACAGTACACACATTAAGGGATGAGACATTGTCAACAAGGGTTCTCTTTATTCCTTTCCTATCAATGATGGCTATGATCATGAAAGCTTCATATTGTTTTTGAACTTCCAAGGAGGGTAGCTCGCTTTGGTGAAAAATAATGTCTAGATTAACCACATTAATTCCTTGAACTAGGGCTTCCACATCATTTGTATTTGTATTAGGAGGAAACATAACTTATTGTAAGGCTGTTTGAAGCATACTATGATAATTTAGTGAGGCTTGAATAAGATACCATAAGGATATCTTAGCAGGAGTATTATTAAGTTGTTCAACAATATCATACTCCTTTCCACTATGTAAAGGAAATTAAGGAGCACTAGGAAAGATAGGTTGAGGAAATGGTAATGAAATGGGAGTGGTTTGTTGTTTCCTATTGTTCCTTGTGTTATATGTATGAGAAATAGTATTGTAACCCAATTGCTGCAAAACATTGTCATTATCAAGTTTCCTTGTAAAGTTCAAGATATATCCTAGTTTCAATGGTTTCTTTTTAGGTGGTTCTAATATGAACACATGTTTATTTTGAACTTTAGGTTCATGTGAGGATGGGTAAAGGATAAGTTGAATTGTGATTGCGTTAACATCTCTTTGTTTTGGTTTGTCATGACAAGCCTTAGTGGATGAACCTTGTGTGATGAAATCCTCAAGGGCTTCATCTAACATATCAAAGTCATCACTACTAAAGGGCTTGAGGGATATGTTAACTTTGGAAAAATAGATTTGACATAACTATGCTTTCTCCAAGGGTTTTGTTTATTTCTTTTGATTTTTGTTTTTGTTTTCTAATGATTTCAAAATGTAAACTGATCTATCTAATAATGCAATGATGCTGAAAAATAAAAGAAAAGTACAAAAATATAACACTAACTTTAACTAAAATATGCAAGAAATGTTTTTCCACAATGTTGCAAAATCTAACTAAATGATCAATACTTTGAATGCACAAACAAACTGTTTTAGGAATTTAATTTTCAGATATGAAAATAGTAACAAAAAAGAAGATCAGAGATCAAAAAGCACTCAATTTTTTTTTCAAAAAGGTCTATACAGGGACTCATTCATCCTAGGGTGAATGGGTCCCAGGTCAGGGTTTTTTAAATTTTATTTTTCAAATTTTGATTTTATCCTATGTGTTTTTGTTTCTAATCTGTAACACAAGTTTTTGTAACAGATTTTTGCAAATTAGTGTCTCTAAATGCAAGTTTAAATAAAGTAAAATGATGAAATATGTGACTAATTTTAATATGCAATATGAATCTAAATATGAATTGAAATGATTGAATGATGATCTCAATGTAAGTACTATGCAAAATAAATTCAGATCTAATACAATTTTTTTGATTTTTGATGATTTTAAGTGCTGCAAACATACAAATTTAACTCTAAATGAAATTTTCACTAATGTAAGATGAAAGAACCCTAAATGTAATGAAACTAATGTAAACATAAAGAAAACTAGCCCAAAACTCAAATCTAGGGTTAAAAGGACTCCAATTTTTAGAATTTTGTTGTACAAGGTCAGTCTCACCAAAATGAAACATAGAAAAATAGGGGGTTCCTAGGGTTTTCCAAAATGGAAAAGAGGATCCAAAGAGGGAAAAGGGATCCTACTTCTCTAATTTCATTAGGAAATGAGATCCCAACAAAGAATTGACTAACTACCCTTAGGAGAATCAATTCTATGGAGGAATATTTAGATTTCCTTTTTATGTCAAGACAGGGGCTCTAAGTCAAACAACACTTTAGGGAGAAATATTAAAAATAGAAAATTAATAACAAATTGAAATATATCACTTGGATCTTGTAGATTAAGCATAAAACTAAAGGAACTAACAAAGTTTCTAGAGAATATGAGAGGAATAAATGTTGTGCAACTGTCACAAAACACTCTTTCTGTAACCCTAACAGGGACTCATTTGCCCAAGGATGAATGGGTCTTGGCAGAATTTTTTGGAAAACTTAGAATATGAGACATGTAATTTTTCCATTTAACATTGTACCTTCACTCACAGATCCAAATCTGTGAAAAATATACAAAACAAAATTATTGTTTGTTGGTGGATAGGGGTTTTCCTCAATCAAACCCCAATTTTGATAATTAAACCTTCATGAAAAATATAGATTTGAAACATAAAATGTGTATGCAATCCCTAACCTCAAGTGTGTCTAAGATTAAGGAAGATCAAGATGCAAATGAAACCTATTCAAGTGTGTTAGAACAAGATCCCTAAAATGAACATGAACAATGATGAAGACCTACCTTGGGAGATCTCAAATCACCCTAATAATTCATAAAATTGATTATACCTTCCTTTAGGTAGAAAAATTAGAATGATAATAGAAGATGGAACCACTTAGGAAACAATTCATTAGGCTTGGTTGAATGTATTATTGCACCTCCTAAAACCTAGAATCCATCATGATCCTCTATAGGAATCTATCATCAATCCTTTGGAAATGCTTGATCTTTATATCAAAATGAGCTTGAAGACTTGCAAAAACAACTAAAATGTTGCTCCAAGACTTCACTTTTGAATGATTGATTAACTTCTCCTTGCTCTTGAATATGAATACTTGTGATCTCATGTGAATTTCTCTTGCTTGCTAGTGAAAAATGAATGTGAAACTTAGTTTTATAGGCTTCCTCTCTAATTTTCCAATTATCAGATCCCGAAAGTCGACACTTGAAATTTGAATTTAAAACCTTGAAATGCCACCAAAAACATGTTCAAAGTTAAGTTTAAGGCACTTAATGAGGACTCATTCGTCCATGGGTGAATGAGTCCTGACCTATAACTTCAGGACTCCACAATCATCGGGGCATTAATTTAAACAATAACATTTATTCAATGCAGGTTGTGGTGTCAAGAAATAAATAAAATAGGCCCATGGATGCATAATAAAGGGTATTAGGGGCCTATTAATGAGGTTTTAAAATTCATAAATGAGAGGTCACTAAAATATGTCCAAATTAAGTGTGAAATTATACTTTCTCCTAGAAAGGGGTACAATTTTCTACACTACAAACACATATGACTGTTATCTTGAAAAAATAAAAATCATTCAATCATTGTTGTTTCAGATTATTTTATTGGCTTCTAGTTATTATTTTGACATCCTAATATTCAAATTATATCATTTCCATCATCAAATTTGTTGTTTTTTGTTAGATCTTTATGTTTTGCAACTACAGATTCTTACGTCACAATCGTGCCCTAAAATGTTGCAATCATTTAATCTTGTACCATGATCGCTATTCCTTATGCTGCAATTTCTATTCTGTAAGTTGTATCTATCAAATCCCATGAAACATTATGGTACCTCATTCGAGCATCTGTACATCATATCAGACTGCCCTAGCAAAAAGAGTATAAATCTAAGATTTTCATTTTCTGCTTTTTTCATTCATTAGGGAAAAGGTTTTTGGTTACTGATATTTGATTTCTAGCTTGTGGAAATCATTGGGAGAAGACCTTTTGATCTAAAATACTAATCCAATTTCTTGCAGGGTTCCATTGTGTGTTTGTGATTTCTAAATTAGGAACATTTGGAATTGGTGCTTAAAAATAACAAGTGTCTTCTATGTTTTGTGCACTTGCAAACATGTGTTATTACTGAAGGTGTGTTTAGCTAAAGTATCCTCTCCCCTTACACTACATGTGATTCTTGGGTGATGAGAAATAGTGGAACAACATAGTCTAAAGTATCCTCTCCCCTTGCACTACGTACGATTCCTGGGTGATGAGAAAGAGCATTGCACAAGCCTTACATTTTTATTTTTGAGTAGGGTAGGCCTTCCAGTGGATTTTCACCCCTGGGAACGACCCCAAGCATATATACCTCTAGTATTCTATATAAAAGTGCAAAAACCAAAAGGTAAGCATAATCCATTTGAGCCCTAAGGGTGGGCCTTCCTGTCTCAGGTGGTTCTGGACAGGGGTTAGAGACTTTAGTCTTCCATCGCTACTAGGCCATGGTGTTATTTGGAGTTCACACATGAGTAAGAACCATTATTTTTAGAATCCTAATACTTATTTTGGCCATCTACTATTGTTGGTGCAGGGGATGCAGATCATACCCTGAAGTTACTTATCATGTCCAGTTCTTGGTTGAGGTGGCATAGTTCCATGTTTGGATTTCATCCTTTCAAGGCGAGAGGTGTTAATGTGGTACATGACCTTGGAATACTCTAGCTTCACCCATTCCTTTTTCTTGGATTTAAAATCACTCAAAAGGGTGAGGTAAGCACACTTTAGTAAATAACCCTATTACTACTAGCTAGGTTGTGCTTGCTTATATTGTTTGTGAACCAAGGCCTAGAAAAATTTTTGTGGAAGAAAATTTGCAAAATACTTACCTACCATAAAGTCAAAGAGTCAAAATCAACCAATTTTTTTTTCAAGTGTTTGCTGTATTTTATAGAAATTGCTAAAAAAATTGAAAACCACTTAGAAAACATCAATTTTCGGCAAAAAAGTAGAACACCACAATTGTCAAATAGTACATTGCAATTGTCAGTTAAAATGACGCATCTATCAAAAACCCCAGGGAGCCAGAAACCTACATTTATCTGTGCACCATAATTGATTGGTCGTACACCACAATTGATTGGATCTGTATTGCATCTATGGCCTGAAACACCGCATCTACTAGAATAATTTTTTTGGGGAAATATCTGTACATCCAACTTTCAGTTTCCTTACAGTCAATGACCGTGCATTCATATTTGACACTTTTTTAGGTTCAGTCAGTCCGTTCATCACATTTCATCATTTACCTTAGGTTAGCTTGCATAGTCCTAGTTTGCATACATCACATTCTACCTCATTCTATGATCATCCTTGAGTCTTAATATTAGGAGGCTTATCACACTATTGAGTAGACCATAGTCTCCTATTTAGGTGTATTGACCTTATCATACTTCATTTATCTTATCATTAGGTTGGGTCTACAACTCATGTGTCTAGTTTAGGCTCACCTCTTATCCAATTATCATCATCATCATATTGGTTTTTATACTCTTGAGGTCTTGGAATTCAGAGCTGTTACTTTGGTTCATCACAGTTTGCTTAACTTTCCCATTTTTAAGGTTAAAAATTTCATATCCAAATCCAAGCATAGTTTTAGTCTTAGTCCAATTACCATCTTGAATCCCATCCAAGCATAAGCATAGCCATAGTCTCATTCATCATTTTGCATACCAAACATAGTCATAGTTGCATTCCTATCTTACATTCTCATATTAAAAAAAATCCCAAAAACATAAATAATTTAATTTTCATCTCCATTTCCATCCTTAGTTTTCATCTTCATCCTTAGTTGCATTCATTCCAAAAATTCTCAAAATCCAAAGGTCACAAGTCTTATATGGTCTTCACTAGGTCACAAAGGAAACAAAAAGACATGTATTCCTCATATGACCCCAATTTTAATCCAACTAGCACCATGAACTTTGGGTCATCTTCAAACCAACCTCAAACATCACAAGATGAAATTATAAACCCATTTTCCAATCTTATGTTGAATGAGGTTAACCAAATTCTAACCCTTGAAGAGATTGAACAAGCTTCCCAAGATCCTAAGATAGTGTGTATCATAGAAGAGATGGTCAAAGTAGATCCCAATAAACAATTTTTAGCACTTGCTGAAAATGGTGCTAAGCTTCCCTTTGGTTTTGACACTTCTGCAATTGTAGAGGGAACAACACAAACACAAACTCAAGGTCAAGGTCATAACACATTTTCACAAGGTCATCCTTCCTCACAACAAATGAACACTAGTATGCCTCTTGGGGGAACTACACATAATGTGACAAACACACACTCCCCCTACTCCAACATTTGGGACCAAAAGAACACATGCAACATCTCAAGGCCCAAGTACCACATTTGTCAATCTATTTGCTTCATACTCTAGCACCATGGGTATGACTTTTGCAAATCCATTTTCCACATCATCCACCTAAAATACGACACCATCAATCAACACAAACACAAATCTAAATCCAAACCCACCAAGAAAGACAAGAAGGATTCAAATTGTCACATCAAGAGTGCAAACCCAAACAACTAATACTACACTAAACACAAACATGTATTTTGGATCAAACCTAAACACCAACCAACCTCCATCACAACAACAAGTCAACCTAAACCTCAACTTCATACCACCACATACAAATAAAACTCCACCACAACACCATACCAATACCAATACCAACACCAACACCAATACCATGTTTACATCACACTTCCAACAAGGCAATGAAAATCCTTCTCAACAAAATATCAACCCAAATCCAACATTTACATACAACTTCTAAAACCAAAATCCATTATCACCATACAACTACCTCAACACACTTAACACAAACATCAACCCTCTCATGAAAAGTCAACCAAACATGCCACCATCAACCATGGAAACTTTGATGCAACAAATGAAAGTAATGCAAAAAAAAATGGCAAACATGCAAGTGGGACAAAGAAAACATACTCAATGGAAGAACCATGTCCTTACCCTTTTGATCGAAGCATGCCACCTTTCCCTCCAAACTTCAATATGCCAAACTTCAACAAATACAAGGGGAAAGGAGATCCAATAGAAAATGCGAGAGAGTTTAATACGGATTGCATGGAGATCACTTTTAAGCCTACGTACTTAATGAGATTATTCCCACATAGCCTCTTAGGGTAAGCTCTAGAGAGGTTTGCACACTTACCTCCTAGGATAAAAACATGGAATGAACTAGCTAACAAGTTTATCATAGACTTTGTCTATAAAATTGAAAGTGACATGACCCTTGTGAAACTGTGTGCAACCAAACTGTTGCAAGGTGTGTGCCCTTGGTTTCCTTGTGTTGTGCAGTGTAGTGCTCAGGTTTATGGCATGGCTTAATCACCTATCATGGATTCATTACCTCTTGAGGTTGTATCGGGCATTAACAAGTCAATTTTTTGGTACAACGACAATCATCTATGCAAAAATTGGTATCAAAGCCTGAGTCACAGGTTTGAACCCCTCGCTTGTGTTAGGGGGGATTGTTGCAAGGCATGTTCCCTTGGTCTCCTTGTGCTGTGCAACACAACACTTGGGTTCATGACACGACTTAACCACCTCCCGTGGATTCATTAGCTTTGGCAGTTGTATCAGGCATTAATAGGTCAATCTTTTGATGTAACAATAATCGTCTATGCAACACAAACAAAAAGAAGGGGATTCACTTCATTCTTTCAAAGATGGCAAAGTATGGCTAGAAAATGTCCTTGTCACATACCTGATTAACAATTGGTCCCTATCTTTGTGGAAAACCTTAACACAAAATTAATGCACCAACTTCAAATCCATTGGTTCAACACATTTGAGGATGTCATTGAAAGGGAGTCTCCATTGAGAAAGCTCTTGTTGTGAAAGGATTGGTCAAGATCTTCAAAGAAAACCAAAAAAATCCCAATGATAAAGGAAAATTTTGGTCTAGAAACAAAAATGTAACCAATGATGGGGTAGTTGATGCTAAAATGGTTAACAAAGTTCACCCCACCATTCATCTCAAAGGTCCTTCCATGCAAAACAATCCAGCATCAAGCCACAAACAAACTACAAAAGTAGTCCAAAATAACCAACCACGTAGAGGTCCTCCACGAGCAAACATGCCTAAATGAACATATACACCCTTAGGGGAACCCATTGAATTGGTCTTGAAGAAACTATTGCAATCAAATGATTCAACTACTAGATGTCAAACCCTATGAACCAACAATTTTCAAACCAACTTGGTGGAATGACAATGAATTTTGTGAGTACCATGATACAAAGGGACAAAAAACATCATTATGTTGGAGACTTAAATATATCATCCAAGACCTTATCGAACAAGGTGACATATTAGTGGATAACTCACAAGGAAAGACAAATGTTGACCACACTATTTTCAAGAATCCCCTACAAGATTATGGAAAAGGAAAAGCCTGTAGTTTAGGAACAATACAAACAACAATGCCAATTACACTAGTGTCTCATATGAGCATACTGTCAATAAAATTTGAGCTTTTGATGATAATGTCTCTACCATTACTATCAAGAAAAATATAGAATGTGTTGTCACCACCCAAAGAGCTAAAGTGACCTTGCAAGGGGCCGCTTCAAATCTACAACCAAAAAGTCAGTATAACCTCCTATACCATCTAAGAAAACTTCCACAAAAAATATCCATTCTTGAGTTGTTTCACATATCCCCTAAGCATAAAGCCATCTTGGACAAATTTTTTCAAGAGACTTTCATCCCCACTGACCTAAACATTAACCAGTTTTAGGCCATGGTAGGGTACCTAGCTACAACCCATCATGTTACATTTTTTGAGCAAGATATTCCCGCACAAAGACCAACTCATAATGACCCATTACATCTTGAGGTATACGTTAATAAACACCAAATCAGATGAGTCTTGGTAGACAGTGGAGCAAGTCTGAATATATGCACTTTAAAATTGGTCATAACATTGGGATTCTCTGAAGCTTGTATAGACAAGTCTAAGAAAATCATTATCAAGGCTTATGATGATGTTGAGAGTTCATCCAAAGGTATAATCACACTTCACGTAAGGGTTGGGCCTGCCATTCAAAACAAAATATTCCAAGTCTTGGATCTATACCTACCATACAACCTTCTCCTTGGTCACTTGTGGATTCATGCCATGAGGGCCATTCCTTCCATATACCATCAATGCCTTGAGTTTCCATAGAACAACACCAAAATTACTATATCAGGTGATCCTGACCCCTTCCAATATTGCAATAGTTTGAAGGGGACCACTAAGCACCAAGTTCCTATCAATCAAGAAGCTTCTTTCTCTTCCTCATCACACTACATTGATCCCTCTTCACTAGCTAAATCTTCCATTCTATCCAATACACCTTTCAAACCTAAGGTCCATATCCATGATATGGGAGTTGGAGACTATAACATTGAGAGCTTATTTTACATTGGGAAGTTGTCTACATCACCAAAATCTTATGAGAAACCTCATCTTATTCAAAAGGAACCTAAGGTTGTCATCCATAATCCTCCTATTGCGTTCACTAAGTGGGGTGGACTAAGAAAAGAGACTATAGGTGTGGATATTTCTACATGGATCTACAAGGATGAAGAAGAAACCAAGTCCTTAAAAATACCAATTGAGCACTATGGAAAAGGTTTCAAGATCATGAAACAACAAGGTTATGATGGACACAGTGGTCTTGGTTTGAACAAACATGGAATGAAAAAATGTTTATTATCTCCTAAGTTGCCAAAGAATACATGGTTAAGGTATGCACGACCAAAAGTGAGTCCTCCTCATACTAGGTTATCTTTGGGTGAAAATATTAATGCTTCCAATGAAATAAAGACATCTGAGGATTATCATATCAAAACAAACTCTAATGGATGAGAATGGGGTTCCAATAAATCCACTAGTGACTATGACCTATCCAAAACATTTCGAGAGCTTGACCCATCGTCTTCTCAAAAAAAATCTATGAGCGGTCATACCTGGATCGAAACCTTTTAGGATCCTGATGATACCTCAATTTTTACCATATCCGCTTAATCCTTGAGCTATAATGATACCGATGGTGACTTACCCCTCATTTACCTGCAACTAATAGATTAGGATCAACAAGGACCTCCAAGCTTGGGCATAATGATGAAGCAAAAGTTGAGTTCATGGTACTTCGAGAAGGAATACCAAGTGTGGATCATAAGGTTGGATTTATCATAGAGCTTGAAAATGCAACATAATTTGAGGAATCTATTCCACCCTCTAGTCCCAAAAATGAGAAATATAAAAATAGTAGGTCTCTAGGTGAAAATTGGAAGGAACCTTTAGACCATGAAAAAGTAAAAATAAAGGATGTATCCGAGGGTGAAAACCTCCCTAAGGCGCCCAAGGATGGAGGGTTGGAAATGATCCCAATAAACCAAGAGAGATCACCATTTCTTGTGGAAAAATTAAAATAAATCAATCTTGGTACCGAGAAAAATCCTATAATTGTGCACTTTGCAGCATCCTTGACAATCATAGATAAATTGGAATTCATTAGTTTCTTTTGAAAAAGATAGATCACTTTTGCTTGGTCATATGTTGATATGCCTATATTGGATCCTAAGTTAGTCTTGCATCATTTTCCATTGTTCCCAAATGCAAAACTAGTTAAGAAAAAGTTGAGAAAGATGCATCCACAGATCGCACTTCTAGTGAAAGCAAAATTAAAAAAATTATTGGATGTTGGTTTCATTCAACCGATAGATTATGCAGAGTAGATTTTGAATCTTGTACCCACAACAAAACCAATTGGTGGAATTAGAGTTTACACAGACTTTAGAGACTAAAATAAAGCTTTTCACAAAGATTACTTTTCGTTGTCCAACATTGACATCATAGTAGACTCAAGTGACAACAAGATACAAAATGTTATAACTTATGAACAATTTTTTAGGATATAATCAAATTAGAATTTCCCCTGAGGATCAACATAAAACAACTTTCACTTGTGCTTGGGGTACTTATTGTTGGAATGTCATGGAATTTGGTCTCAAGAATACTAGAGTAACATATCAAAGAGCTATGACTACAATTTTTGATGACTACATGCATACATTTTGTAGTGTAGAAAAATGCATCCCTTTACATTTTCACACTTGATTTGGCAATAATATTAAAATAAACTTAATTATGCCTTAATTTAGTGTTGTAATATGTATTTTATATATTTAAATTAATTTTAGGGACCTATTAATTAAAATGGACTTAATTGTGCCTTAATGAAGTGTTATAGAGTGTAACTCTTTACACTTTCACACTTATCTAGGTCTCCCTTAATTAATTGAGCTTAATTTGCCTTAATTGGCCCCTTTAATTCAAATCCAAGCCTAATTAATTGTATTTTTCCGAAGAAGAAACCTAACATTCATTAATGCCTAAACATAACACTTCTCATTGAGCAATGTGTGTCCTAGGTGAGTGACCTAGGACCCATTCGCCCATGGGTGTATGGGTCCTCACTTAGACCTAGGACCTAAATTCAAATTATGTATTTGGTGGTATTTTAACATATTCAAATCCATATTCATATGTTGGCTTGTGTTATTTGAATTTCAAGAAATTAATGGTACATACCTATAAATATAAGGTCATTTCACTATATTTCACCTAGCAACTTTATGAGAGAAATTTTATGAGATCAAGAGCATTATTAGAGCATTTCAAGGCATTCAAGAGTAGGTTTATTGAAGAATTATTGCAGCAATCAAGATCCAATTGTCATGTCAAAGTATTCTTGCATCATGCATGTTATTGGAGCTAATATGTTGAAGAATTATTGCAGCAATCAAGTTTCAAGATCAAGATCCACATCCATTGAAGCCATTTCATGTTAGTTGCAGATCTATATTCCAAGGTTCATTCAAGGGTTTGGTGAGTTGTGACATAGAGTTTTTCATTCATCATTCCTTTATGTTATTTCATTTCATTTCAAGGTTTAATTACCAAAATAGGGTTTGACCAAGGTAAACCCCCATTCACCCTAAACAAAACATTTTTCCCTCTTGATTTGTGTTTGCAGATTTAGGTGGAAGAAATCTTGGAGATCTCTTGAAGAGAAAAAATGAAGAAGTTGTCAAAGTTGCAAAAGTTGTTGTAGACACTTAAATAATCCTGATTGATATTACGCATTTGATTCTGATTAACTAACATCATTTATTCCTAAATCAATTTGAACTAACCAATTAATTAAATAATCTTTATTATTTAGTTAAATTCATCTACTTCTACTATTAATCAAATAATAAAATTTATTGGATTAATTTACTTTCTTCTGACTAATGTTCATCCTATTTAATTGAAATCAAATCATTTAATTAAATCCCCCCAACTCCTCTCATTTGATTAAATAAATCAAACTATTTAATTAAATTTCATAAATCCCCTAACCCACTCAAGTTGATTAATTCTGAATTAATGAACTCTAGTCACTCCCTAATCCTCATTACCCATTTCTCTAGCTTTTGACTCAACCTTGGTCAAGCTAAACCCATGGTCAACTAACCAAGTTGCACATTAGAATAATTTCCTCTAATTAATTAAATACCCTATTTTCCTCACAATGACATATTCCAGGAATATTCCTCCCAACCACCCCTTCATTCAATTTCCCTCCAAAAGGATTTTAAAGCCTCTTACAAAGGTCTTAAATGCTCTTACAAGAGCCACCTTTTCCTTAAATAGCCTCTTACATGCCATCTTGTCCCTCTTACATCTCAACCACATTCACTCAATTCCCTTACACCCTCTTACACATCCACCTACATGCCTTAACTCTACACATTCTCCAAAATGTGCTCCACCTCCATCCATTAGCCTTGTGACAAGTGTCACAATTCTATTGGCTTCCCTTTTAGTCCCACATTCACCAATTTCACTCACTCTTCAACCCTTGAATCCTATAAGTAGAGGCTTTCTCTACACAATATGGATCCACAATCTCATGCAAAGTCATTATGCTCATTTCATCCACCAATTATCTAATTGCTATCACTATCTTTGAGGGAAATTGGATTTTATCACATCCATTTTCATCTCACATCTACTTGCATCTTCATCATTTTAGCTTGAATTCATCGCCACTTTGGAGAAATTTCATCACATTGCATCAACAATCTTGGAGCTTATCAACTTGGGATTGGGAAAGGGAAACTTTCCACATCAAAGTGACACCAATCCCCCTATGGGATGAGGTTTGGGTAGCTTAGATTAAGATTTCATGCTTGAATTCATGCTTACTTCATGTTTTGAGTTTTGTTTTCATCTTCTTTGCATGCTTGAGAATTTCATAGGGAATGATATTTTTGCTTATTCGAATGACTAATGCTCTTGTGTTTGTCTATGTTTAGCTAGGTGTAAATTATCATTCAAAATTGCCATAAAAGTTTTCATCTCACATAAACTCACTTACAAAATTTATTTTTGACTCTCAAAACCTAAAACCTAGGTGATTTGAGAGATTCAGATCCTATTGCAGAAGCTACCGAAAGTTGCAAAAAAACCTTAAACCAAGACCCATTCGCCCTTGGGTGAATGAGTCCTAGGTCAACCTCAACAAAGCACTTTTGGTGACTGGTACACATCATCTTACCTCTCTCTGATTTGAATTTCAATTTCTAGTTCCATTAGTATTGAGCTTAATCTATTAGATCTAAGTTGTAGATTGCATTTTGGGTTTGATTTGCTATTTTTAATCTTTCTCCCCAAAGTGTTGTTTAATCAGGACCCCCATCCTTGCAAAAAAAAAGGAAATCAACAGATTCACACTTTGACTTGACTCACCTCAAGGTTGATAGTCCTTTCATTATATGGATGTAATTTCCTAATGAATTGAGGAAGAATAGGGGCACCTAATTGAGTTCATCAATCTCATTTTGGTGAAATCACCCTATTTTTCTTCTTTTCATGTTCATGGAGGACTATGTTGATGACTTGTTAGAAAAATCATGATCAAGGGACAATCACTTAGTAGTATTGGACAATATTTTCAAATGGTTAGAAGAGTACAAGGTTAGATTGAATCCGAAGAAGTGTGTCTTCAGGGTGACGTCTGAAAAACTATTAGGATACATTGTCTCTCACAAAGGTATCAGAGTTGATCATATAAAAGTAAAATCCATCATGGATATGCCTCCACTGACAAACATAATCTAGTTTCACACTCTACAAGGAAGGTTGTAGTATATTCGAAGGTTCATAGCTCAGTTAGCAGAAAAATGCTAATCATTTCAACACTTGCTTCGTAATGTAGTCGCATTCATATGGACCGATCATTGTCAAGAAGCATTATAAAAAAATTAAGGACTATATGTTATCTCCTCTAGTTCTCATTCCTCCTATTGATGGTAGACACCTAATACTATACATATTAGCAATTGTGTTAGCACAGGGAGCCTTGTTAGCACAAAATGATAATGATGGAAAAGAATGTGCTATCTACTATATCAATCATACACTTGTAGGGTATGAGCTTAATTGCAGTCCCATTGAACATGAGAATGTCTTGCAATTGTTTTTATCACTCATAAGCTTGATACTATATGTTGAATCATTGAACAAAATTGGTTGCAAAGATAGATCCCTTGAAATACCTACTTAACAAAGTAACTCTAATAGGATGACTAGTAAAGTGGGTCATGATTTGAGTGAATTTGATATAGAATATGTTGATAATAAAGCAATGAAAGGACAAGTGATAGTTGATCAACTTGTAGATGCTCCAACAACAATAAATCATCCACTAGTGTTTGATTTCCTAGATGAATCTATCTTCACAATAAAGACCTCTACCACATGGAAATTGTATTTCGATGAGTCTTACACAAATCATGGTTCAGGAGTGGGTATCCTCTTTGTCACATCACAAGGGGACTCAATACCTAAGTCATAAAAAATAGTGTTTCCCTACACTTATAACATGGTCGAATATGAAGTATTGCTAACAAGAATTTGAATGGCTATCAAATAGAAAATTAAGAATCTTCAAGCCTACGGAGATTCATAATTGGTTATCCATCAGGTTAATGATGACTATGACATAAAGGATAAAATGCACACACCCTACAAGAGATTGGTTGATAGTTTCATATAGTATGTTGATGTCATCATCTTCACTCAAATTCCAAGAATTTAAAACAAAGAAGCTAATGCAATAGCCACCATGGATCTCTCTTGGATATACCTAACAATATGCAACAATATGAGTTCTTGGTGGAACAACTGTTGATCCCTATGTTCTATGTCCCCAAATCTAAGCTTGTGTGTAAAATTTTTGGTTCTAATTCTCCCTGGTACAAAGATTTTATAACTATCTGCATGACCAAATTATCTCTCCTGACTTGTCCTCTAACCTACGTAAGACCTTTATCCGAAAAGCCTCTAAATATGTCATCATCGATGATACCCTTTACTGTCATAGCCTAGATAGCGCTCTCCTTAGATGTCTCAATTCAAAGGAAGCACAAATGGATTTACATGAAGTACACAATGGTATATGTGGATCTCACTCTGTTGGTCCTACCCTAGCCAAAAATCTCATGCAAATGGGATACTATTGGCCTACTATGGAACACAAGACCTATCACTTTGTTAAGAAAAGCTGACAATATTAGATACATGGAGATCTTGTGCATGCACCTCCCTAGGAGCTTCATCCAATTACATCACTGTGGCCATTCTCTCAATGGGGACTCAACCTCATGTGAAAGATCCACCCTACCTCTGCTAATGGTCATAAATTCATCCTTATTGCAACTGAGTAATTCAAAAAATGGATTGAAGCTATTCCAATGAACTACATCATCGATAAGAAAATATCCAAATTCATCCTCAATTATGTCATATGCTAGTACGATGTTCCCCAATCCATCATTATAGCTAATGGTCATCCTTTAAAAAATCAAGATGTTTGTGAACTGTGTGAGATATTCCATATCCATCATTACTTCGCCACCCCATACTACCCTCATGGTAATGATCAAGCTGAGGCATCTAATAAAACTATCCTTAAAATCCTAAAGAAGACTATTGATGACATTGGCTATGACTGGAATATCCAAATTAACCCAACATTATGGGCCTATCGTACTAGCATCTACACTCATATAGAAGCCACTCCATATTCCCCTGTCTTTAGGGCCAAAGCCATTCTCCCCATTGAGGTTGAGTTACCATCCTTTAGAGTATCCATGCAATAGTTCATTGATGATGAAGAATATCCTATATCTCGTTTGCATGAGCTAGAGTTATTGGATGAAAAGAGATAGAATGTATTGGTCCACTTACAAGTGTATCAGAATCATCTTCATCGCAACTACAACAAAAGAGTCTAAGTTAGAAATTTTGATATTGGTGACTTGGTCTTGAAGAAGAATCAAAAGAATAAAATGGATTGAGAGAAAATTAGGAAGTTTGAGCCTAATTGGTTGGATGCTTACATCATAACTGCAACATATGGGTTTGACACTTATCATCTTGCTACTCTTGAAGGTTAACCATCGCCCATCAATAACATGCATCTTCACAAGTACTATACTTAGTCTTTAGAGAATCCCACAAAAATACAAAAAAATCAAAAAAGAAAAAACCATCACCCTGATGAAAACCTAGCAAACAGGTGTCTTGGTGACAAAAAATAAAAATAAAAAAAAATAATAAAGAGAAATAATCCATCTAATAGTGAAAACCACTTCGGTGGTGCTTTAGGCAAGTACCATGGTGAAAACATGGAAAATAGGCGCCATGTGTAGTCAGTCTTTGCTCCATTGTCTACTATCATTCTTTCTGATTTTTCCACTTCCATCCACGATCCCTCACACATATTCCCTTCCATAATAAACTCTACCTTTCCCATTCATTCATAATAAAGCTTAGTCATCCTTCTCATGGCTTGAGAATTGTTGATGTTTAGTGTCTTTTGCTTTCCATACCTATCCACAATAAATTTCACCCATTCCCTTCATCTATAATAAGTTGGTCCTATACCTGATTGGGGGAAATTCCTTCACTTACATCTCATAGGGGATCTTAGACACGAGTTAGCATAGAAAAATTCAAAAATAAAAAAAAATCATTTTTTTTAAAAATCCAAAAAAATTAGAAAAACTTTAATGATCCAAAAAAATTAGAAAACATCAAAACACCAAAAACAGAGTCTGTGTCAATCCAAGTGGTTGAATTATGGTGCCTCTGTGAATTCACATAGGAAAGGTCCATTTCCTCTATGCTAATATTTATCCTTTACATGCAATCACTATTCTTCTAAGTTTCGAACACTTTCAACTAAAGATTAAATTATTATTTAATCTTAATCTCCACCTTTTATGCTTTATCACTTGCGTTATTACTGACACTAATCTCAATGCATGTTGACTCTTCCAATCTTAATTGTCTGTCTATCTTTTAATCTGAGCCTATCATTCAAAAACCTTGTTTTCTATAAATTGGATTGACCTTCATCATTATTACTCCTGAAATCTTATGATTTTTGGAAGCAATCTTAGTTTCTGAATCTTTGATGTTTTTCTAAATCATACTATCATTGATGATTTCTAAGGCTTAGATTAGTCCCTTAGGTTTTTTTCATAGTAAGTTGTCAGTCCATCTGTATCCATCCTTCCATAATAAACTATCCAGGGTCAAAGTCAGTTGAACTATGTTGTCTTTGTGCCTTATGTAGGCAAGGCCATCATTGATGAACCCCTAAGGAATTAGGTCAGTCCCTTAGGTTTCATCATAACAAAGTCTCCACCCATCACAATTTGTATCCCATAATAAATTGTCCCTTGCTAAGGTCAACATTTTGATTAGACACAAACAAGTTGCCCTATAGAGAACCAAGCTTAAAAAATCTTGAAACAACAAATCAAACTATCTAACTAACCTCCAATCCAAATAGATCAATTTCCTAAAAACATTGAGTAATTCTTATTAGCTATCAAACAGTCTTATACAAGATGTTACATCATCAGGATCCTTGGTCTTATACGACACACTGCATTTTTGAAACCAAACTTTATCCATCTATCCTATCACCAGTCTTATACATGTTGTTCCACCCTCGAAACTAGGGTCAACGTCATATACGAGGTGTACCATTCCTAAAACCATATGCTATCCTACCATTTGTCTTATATAGGATGTTGCATCATCGAGATATCTGTTCTTATACAACATGCCTTCATCCTTGAAACCAAATGATATCATTATCTAGAATATGACTATACAATTTGGCAAAAATCTAAATGGCTTTTGACTTGCTAGTCTAGTTTGTCTTATCTTTTTATCTGATTTATCTTTGGTCATGTTACTACACCCCTTGAGGAAGTCCACAAGTGATGAGAGGAGTGATGATGGATCATGACCTTTTCCTCTTTGATTTTTGTTTGTGGTATTTCTTGGCAATATGACTTAGGCAACTAAGTTCCTTGTGTGTGATTGGGGTTCCATTTGGTATAATCAAAATATCCTATACAAGTGAAAGGCCATCTAACTCTTTCTTGCATTAGGACTAACATGCTTTTTCGTCACTTCCTCATATATTCTAACAAGGTTCTATGGTTACTAGTCTGCGTCATGGCATTCCTTGTTTGTCATGTGTCTATTTTTGTAAAGGGTAACATATTACACCTTGGTCTATGCCATATCTTGGTGTTCTATATCCATTACCATAATAAATTTTTTGTGATGATAATTATGCAATAAAATCAAAGCTTGATAATTTATTAGCAAGATATCAAGATGTCATTCCAAATTGATCTATTTCATTTCTAATTTTTCATCTTCGCTAACTTCTTTCTTATCTATTAATCCCTTGCAGTCATCTTGATGGCATGCTGTGACACACAAAAATAAATCAATATGATCATCCTGTGTACATAGTCATGTTAGCACATAATAGGTATCATTATCATATACATGTTAAGTCATCCATATTGCATTAGAAAATAAAACATATCCATCACATCATATCATGTACTATCATCATCCATATAAGCATCACATAAAAGTATGTCATAAACATATAGTATCATCTTGCACACCCATGGCACCACATCATGTGCATTCATCCAATATGTCATAGCATACACAAGGATAAAATAGAATCATGCACATCCATCCATACATCATTCAATATCTATCCATACATCTTATATCCATAATCCAAATCATATAGGAAATATTGCATAATCATATAGGAAACATCACATTGCATAAATCCATTACATAGAAAAACATATACATAGAATCATATACATTTTTTAGTCACTACCAAAATCATGCACCTCGTATATATATCAAAAAATCATGTTTCATAGTACAATATCATGATGTATACAAAAAATGGAGCTTGTAGGTTTGATAAAAAATATGTGTCCAAATGCATATAAAAAATAAGCCTAGCTTATGCTGCCTCTGTCACCATAGGGAGTCAGTTCTCTATCATCCATGTGCTATGATCTTGAAGGTCTGTGGTATGGACTTGATCTCCTCTGTGAGACTCCTGCACTACTTTGAGCCCTATGTGAATGTGACCTAGTCTTGCTCTAGCTCTGAAAGATTGGTGCTCTCTATAGCACTAGCACTGGACACTCATATAAGTCTCTATAATACTGATCCTCCCTACTCACTTGATACATGGTCTATGAAAACTTAGCAATTTTCATTCTCACCATGGAAATAAAATATATAGAACACTGCTCGGCCCTCTGTGACCTAATAACCGCTATATCCCTCTAGATCGTGAGTGTTTGTACCTGCCCTGCAAATTAGGTATCTATGCAACTTGACCCTAAAGAATCCTAACTTGTTCCTATAATGCCTATATCTATGCCTGGGGACCCTACCTTGCATCCTATTTTTCCTCCTTAAACACATCCATAATCACATCCCTAATGGGAATATCATGCAATCCCTCCTTAATAGCGACATCCCTGGTCGCCTCCTTTGCTATCACATCTACCTCCTCGACCTTCTCCACTAAAAAATCACCAATCACTGCCTCATCACCCACATATCCCATCACCTCCTCCACCCTCACCTCCTCCATCCCCACCTTCATCTGCTCCCCCTTCTCACGGATGGTTGGCATCCTCTAAGGTATCCTCTATTCTCCTCATGGTGGTAATCCTACTCTCCCTCACCAAACCCTATCATCCCTCCCCCTTCCATCCCACCCTCTCCCTCTGCCCCCTCTCCCTCCATCCCCTCATTCTCCACCACCATCCACACCATCATCTCCATCTTTTTCCCCATCACCACCATCTTGACCACCTCCCTTCCCTTGTCCTCTACCTCATAGCCTCCCTCATGGTCCTCTAACCATCCTTTCCATTGGTGTTGGATGGTCTGGGTCTATAAATAATATTGATCTATATGCAACACACCAAGCATCATACTCTGGAGTCATTCCTACATTAGCCACATCGACCGCTGCACCCCACTGAATAGGCTATAACACTCTAATCTCTTGTATAGCTACTTGAAAACTGACCATAGGACCCCAATGTGGGACCTCCCACGCTGATCATATATACTCCACTATGCTAACTAGAACTCCTTGTTGCTCACAAAACTATTGTAGGACCCTCTCTAGCAAGTATTTCTCAATGATATGTTGCGTCATGAATGCTTGACCAATCAAATATCTAGTATGATGACAGTAAGGAGGGTGCTCCATGTCATTATCCCATGCAACACAATCCCTGTAGGGATACCATGTGAATCCATCTAGTAAGTTAATCCCATGCCTCCAATATTCAACATCTCCAACTTGAATCTGTGTAACTACAACTCCATAAATATAGGCATATGGCAAGCCTAGAGCCAAGTACCTGTCAATCGGTGGTCAGAATACAACAATGTGCTCCCATGCCCATACCATGCACAACATAGTCTTGCAATTGATGGACTTTCCATCCTTGTATGCTACATCATGTATCTAGAAATGCAACATAACCAAAAGACAAGGTCCCCAAGCGTAAAAAATGGCTCTCTCCATCATCCCCTCCAACATCTCACCCCAGCCCACTAGAAATCTATGGTCGTGTCTATCTAGGATGACCACTCCCTAAATAATTGTGCATAGCACTACAATAATCTTGTGGTATCTGTCCGTCATGGTGTCCCATTAGATCTCGTAGTCCTTGACCTCTAGCTCCACTAGGTCATCAGTCTTAAACACTTGTTGCATTGTGTAACATTCCCAATGTTTTACCTAATTGAATTTAACTATGTTTTAATCCACATGTGAACAGTTTATGTTTGCCAACATATAGCAATATATTTTTTTCTTTCTAATTCAATAATAAGACGCACATTTGGAATAGACCCATTCCAAACTCCCACTGTATTTCAATAATAAAAGATGCATATTTGAAATTAATCCCATTTCAAATTTCTATTGCCTTTTCATAAAGTACATTACATAATTCCAAGTAATGATTATCTATTATATAATCCCATGTAATGATAACATTTTTTCATAAAGATAGAGATACATGGATACATAAATATCTTCCAAGAGCTTATTAAAATAGATATACAATTAGCATACAATGATCTAGATGTCCCAAATGTTGGTGCATACCTCCTAGATGTCCCTATTAAGTGGCGCTACATTCTAGGTGTCCCCAAATTGGTGCTACATCCTCAAGTCTTGATTGCCAACTGTATGAGGGAGAGCATCACTCAAGCACTTTTTTGCTAACCATGGACTTACTATGGTCCCTGACACATCTACCTAACTGGTAAGATGGCCCTACCCTTCGATGAAGAGATTAGTTTGATAACCTCATAATACTAGCCTTTTTGAGCATAGTGTTGTGTCCTACATATCTAGAGCTACCATACATTGGCTAAAACCTACATGTATGACTTCCCTAGCTAGTATGTAATCATGGATCATAGTTAAATGATAGTGTAAATAATGGATACTTACATTACTTTGGCCAAAGAATTCAACACCCAGTACTTCAAGTGTAGGTCATCCGTTCACCCACCCCTTTGCTTGACTTGGTAATGACCCATACACACATGAATCCATTCCAAAAATTATAACAATGGATTCTTACAAAAAATTGAGTTCCATACACATCAAGCATGACCATTCCAATCCACACACAACATTAAATGACTTCAATTCAAAAACATAAAATGACTCTGTTTCAAAGGTATAATCCATACTCAACATTAAAAGACTTCATATCAAGGTACAATCCATACTCGATAGTAAATGACTTCATTTCAAAGGTAAAATCCATAATCAATAGTAAATGACTTCAATTCAAAGGTATACAATATTCAAGTAATCACTCTAGCCACATAGGTTAATCCCATCCCAACATGATTTCCATCAAGAAGTAAAACATCAATCAATGATTAAACTAACCTTATAGGCTAATCTCCATTTATGGCTTAAACAAAAAAATTAAAACATCAATCAAATGATTCAACCAATCATATAGGTTACTCCCATCCTTGGAATATCCTAATCCTAAAAATAATCCATATTACTCACATAGGTTTCCATAACATTAGAAACTAACAATTTTAGTATAGTACTTTAACACAATATTATTTCCCATACCTCATGATCCATTCCAAAAGTATAATCTCAACAAATCACATATACACCCTAACCATAGGGAAAAGACTCTTTTCAATCATAACATGCATTTGGTCTAAAAGGTAACAACATAACAATTGACTAACTAGGTTACTCCCTTTCCCATGGATTATACTAACCCCAGGAATAACCAAATTAACCATACATGCACACATACTAAGTGACCAACTAGGTTACTCCCTTTCCCATGGATAACCTAACCCCAGGAATAACCAAGTCAACCACCCATGTTTAAACTTACTTTTCCATTAAAGTACTTCAAGACAATAACATATCTCATATTTTACAATTCATGCCATATATGCATAGTATAAACTAAGTATAGTTTCAATAGAAACATAACCATGCAAATTACAATATAAAGAGTATGAGAATATTCCAAATAAAAGGTTTCACCAAGACAAGACTTTACCAAGAATCATGCAAGCTTAATCAAACTAAGAAGTATACCAAGTTCATAAATACAAGCTTAACATGCACTTAAAATCAATATTTCCCAAACAAAGGCATTCATAAACAAATAACCTTTCAACTTAAAAGAATAGAGATATAGAAATCAACATGCTTAGATTTATAGCTCCAATTGATATTATTGCTTTCCAAGCTCAACTTCCCAATCCTGATTGCTACTCCTTCTAAGCTCAATCCTATCTTCAAACTCTAGCCTCTCACAAACTCTCCCAACAACTGCAAAATCACAAAACAACTCTCTTTCTAGCAAAGGATCTCAAAAATACACTTGCACAAAAAATACAATAAAATAACGATGAA
Organism: Sequoia sempervirens; assembly: GCA_007258455.2. NCBI lineage: Eukaryota > Viridiplantae > Streptophyta > Pinopsida > Cupressales > Cupressaceae > Sequoia > Sequoia sempervirens. The sequence continues at coordinate 578,110,893 of VDFB02281492.1, read as the reverse complement.
TAAATTAAAATGGATAAAAATGTCCTAAAAGGTAGAGAGAACACCTCTATTTATACAAAAATATGAGCATTGTAATGCTGCAAATAAACTACTAAATCTGCCACCTTCCTATTCCAAATGCATCGACTAAGCTCAAGAAGTGAGATATGGCTATTTAAAACACTAGTTGCAAACACATACACAATCTAGCTTCTCTTCTATAGCCGAGTCACTCTTTTCTTGATGACAACAATGATTTAAACTTAGAAATACAACCTACAGGTTTCCTTATTGCAATATAATTCGACTACCTTAGCCAACACATGGTTGAAGACTCTCATGCTCCCTCAAGGATGTGCATTGGATTATGGTGCAGTAAAAGACTTCTTTTAGTTTCAAACTTCCCAACAATATGGCACCACCTTTCATATTATGCACCCTCTCTTCAATGCACAAGCTTTGACAAAGTTAATGATAGAATGAATAACATTTCCTTTTGGAAATGATTCCATATAATACTCATGCACTATTTAAATGCATAAAGACTTATTCTCTCATGCCCTATATGTGCACAACACTTAACTTGGTCATTTCACTTTATATGAAAATACTTTCATATGCGCTTTAGCTTATTTCAAAGCACATTTAAATGTTTAACATAATATAATATATATATTACAATCTTTATAATATATATATTCACATGATATCAAATGTATTATTTCCTAATCAATATATATATATATATATAAACATATATTAAAATAATTATATATATACGCATATTAATATGCATGTATATACATTTACATTAACGTAATCATATACATATATATTAATATATATATATATATATAAATGTATTATATGTATTATATATATAACATTATTTTAATATCTATACTTAAACAAATATATTTATATATTCATTGATTGGTGCATATATACAAAATGTATATACCCATCGATTAATATATAAATATGAACAAACGAAAAAGAACTTACTCATAACACAAAGATGTAACCATATATTCCAAATCAAGAACAATCAAAGACTAAAACCATTACAAAACATTCTCATTCAATGATCGAAGGTTACTATTTCCCGATTAATCTTGACTCAACTTGACCAAACTAGGATGTGAGTGTGTGTATGCTCAATTAGGCTCATTAAGGGTTACAAGACCAAGTTCTTCTCTTGAGTGATAACCCCCTCTCTTACTTGAGGGCTCGATTCCTTCTTGCATCCAACTTAATGCATCACAAAGGTAGTTAGCTGATCACATGAAAGTCATTTGCATCATAAATCATTTGCATCGTCAAAGCATTAAAGTAACCATATTACAATACATATTCATTCATCGCATTTTCCATCTGTATATATAAAACATAATCATACCTTTAAAAGCAATTACATCTTAATGCATATTTAACTATTTCCTTCACCTATTAAATATATTAAACTCGTGATTTACATTTATCAACATTTTTACTCAGGGAAGTAAAAGTAATTTGGTAACTAAGAAATGGGGTGCAACATACTTCCTCCCTTGTGAATCATCGTCCCCGATGATTTAAAGTACTAAAACATATAGATAAAGTCAAATAAAGGTTTTACTTCCCATTTTCCAAATCATGCACAAGAAATAAGTAAATTATCACAAATATCCAAATAATCTTCCCTCATAGCATTGTCCTCTACAACCTCATCCTTCCTGAACCTTGCACTGAGTGACTCTGCTAACATATAGGAAGAACTTGTGTTCTTTAAGCAAATTTTTTCTCTAGATAACTAGTCATCATAATTACATTATCTCACAATGACTCATATGTACATCATAGGTACAATAATGGCTGCATTCTTCACGACACCTATACCCTAGTGACTAGAAAAATATGTTCTCTTTGGATAACACATAATTATCCATGGTGTAACCCAATTAGAAAAGGAATGCTAGTGTATTGCACACAACACCCTGGGTCCCATCCTTCCCTTTGGTCTTTAAACCATCAGATAAACTAGAAGTCAAGGCCATTGGTCACAAACACTAATAATTACCTTGAACATAATAATACTGCCCCTTGACTACTATCCATCTCGAGCATAATAGTGCCCTTAGACACCTGTCAATCTTGAGCATAATAGTATTGCTTCATAATTCAAGCTTTGCATCAACAAAGTTTTCCTTGATCATTTTGGTCTTTTCTTTTATTTATGACAACATTTCTAGTCTAAGGCTAATCCTATTTCCTAACTTATCCTAGCTTATAGGAATTAAACCCTTCCTTCCAAATAATATTTCAAAAGGATTAAATTTCAATGACATAATTTATTATAATAAAAGTATTCCACAAATCCTCCAAGATTTGATTTATCCCTTTTTCCTCACTGGCCGACTCTAAGTAATAAGTTGAGCATACATTCATTTGAATTTTCAACAAGGTGACCATGGTTTATACAAAAGCTTAATGTTACTTGTGTGTCCCTTGTTGGGACTTTCAAATTTTTCAAATTTGAAGTGCCCATATTGAAAATTTTGCCTTTGCGTACTCAAAAGTGTACTTGAAAAATATGCCCAAGTGACCTACTTTGGAGGGTCACAATTTGGAGCCAGTTGATTTTTAAGTCAAACCCCTTGGTGCAAACATTCATGTGACATATGTGAACATGCATGTCAATTTTCAGCTTCCCATGATGAGTTTTGATAGGGTTTTGAAAAGCGAAGCTGGAGGGTTTTGGCACTTTTTGCTGTTTGCAAACTTTTAGTTCTGCGAAGTAGCCTCTTGTTCGAGCTGATATTTCAAAACTGGATGATTTTCAAGAAAAACGGACTGTTGCTCTCCATTCTCCCCACATTCATATACTCCCTAGTCCAGTTTCAGAGCCTCATGATCTGATTTGCTATTTTTTTGAGATCAAAAGCAAATGCAGTTTGTTTTGATTTTACACTTGCATTTATGACATGTTTCAAGGTGGTCAACTTTGAACCCTAATATCTCATGAAGATTGATGATTGAAGAAAATTCCTCTTGCACACACACTCAATGTACCTAAATGAGCTTATGTTTCCAATGGTGGCTTCCTAGAAGGTGATTTGATATTTTTTCAAAATGGTGACTGGGTGAGTTTTAATTGGTTAAGTGCAGTTGTAGAAAAGTCTGACTAAGCAACTTTGACATTGAATATCTTTCACCTCGTGATCTATTTTCCTGAGCCATCTATTGAATTGCATTCTTGGGTCAAATTTCTACATGCCTATGCATTTTCATAGCTCCAGGAGGTCATTTGACTAGTTTCCCAGGGCGATTCCAGAGGCCACTTGACATGTTTTGCTCACTGTTCAAATATGCCAAAAAGCAGATTTTAATGTCAACCCAGTTCATTATTTCACTTCAGAAGCATTCAAAAGCTGTCTCAGATCAATTCAAGGCAAAAAATTGTTTGAAAACAATTTTTTTTAAGTTGAGCCCACATAGGGACTCAACATGCTTTACATGGTTATGAAGTTGAAATGTTTTTCTTTTAATCAAACATCTAACAAAATTCCTGAAGATTGCTCAAATTGCTTGACAAAATATTTCAATAAAATGTGACATGTATACAAAATGTGGAAACATATGGGAGGTGTGAAAGTAACAAAATGGTTTTATATGAACATATGTGGACTGTTGTAAAATTGTCTGATGGAATGCTTCAACCTAAATTGTTCTTATCAATGGACTTGTAAATGTTAAGACAATTTTAACATTTGGTTCCAACCTGGTGTTTTTGGCCCATGGAGTGATGATTCAATACACAGTATAAAGTTGCTGATTTACATTTTGATAAGGAGTGGAAAAGTGAATGGTAATAGAGGATTGTCTTCAAGCAAAAGAAACAATTAACAACTGTACAAAGGGAGTATGGCTATGAATTGTGCATTAGACCTTGTTGCTCTGGAGAAGGGTTTTTTTCTTGTTTACCTTGGAGATAGTTTGATGAGAGGAATATTCACTACAAGGGATTCAGAGTCATATTGGATGCATTTGTAAGATGCTGGCAAAGGAGGCTAAGTCTGACAAAATCTCCATAGCTACAAGCGATAAGGATGTGTTTTCCTCCACCAAACTTTCAAGGATTGTTTGAGCAACCACATGTACTAAAAAGCAAATCATCTTGTGGGCATTCAAAATTTGCGCAAGCTTTCACCATGGAAGGATGGATCCAAAGGGATGAGGCATTGCCCATAGGGGTCTCCAACCCGCATTATTCCTCTTCCTCAAGGATGTAAATTAACTTTAGAAATCAATGAGAAGAAGATTGTTTTTAAGCAGATGAGACAATTTAGAGCTGCAAATGAGGCCTGAGTGTTGTATTAAGAAGTGGAGCGACTTGTTCTTCAAATTTTATTGGAGATTGAGCTTCCAGAATGGACAAACATTAATTAAATGTTATGTGACTGATTGGCCGCATGGAGTTGGAAACAGGGCATCGTTCATAAGTGAAGAAACAATTCAAAGACTACAAGAGAAAGAAAAAGGTGAAGAGAAGGAGGGAATTAATTTGAGCCATCATGGGATAAACTTACACCACTATTTAATCTTGTTGGGCTATTTGAATAATTGCGTGGTACTAAGAGTCAACAACTACAAAAGAGCTCAAAATATGGCATTGTTGAATATGGCACAAACTATGGTTGTTGGCACATATAATGAAACTGTATCAAACTTGTATGAGGTAATGTCATTGTGGTAGAGGCTTCTATAAGAGGTGTCCATGCTAGCTGCAAAGGGAACGAGCCAAAAAAATGGATGCAAAGAAGCATCATCATCAAGAGAAAATAATAGCAACATGTCACAATCTGAATTGAACCTTGCATCTTTCAACCTCATGAACTCTATGTTGAAAATTAACTATGTTGCCAATGTTAACTCCTCCTCCTCTCCAAACCCTTTAGGCATCCTATGAAAGAGACATCACATTTTGAGGCAATGCATTCTGAGAAAGGCTCAAACCATGCATAGTGAAGGTTTGGCGTAGCGATTTGAGACAAGTTCATGCTGCACCTGGGGTAGTTTGTGCTTGTGCAATGTATAAAAATTGTTTTTGCAATTGTTCAAGCTGAATTGGAGGCTGAAAAGGGAGTCTTCATCGAAGCAACACAACTCAAGAGGAGGCTCAATGGATTCCTTATAAGGGTATGCTGCACCAATTAAGTTGATCTAAGTGAAAAGAAATGAGTTACCGTATCCATAGGGATCTTGAGAACCACATAGTAGAGTATTGGCGTGGCTAGGAGATGCTCTTTGATGCAAGTGTGCAACCATTGTGTTGATTGAGAGGGGTGAGTTAGGGCATGAAATGAAGATCGATGGCTAGTAGAAGAGGATGGGCGAGGTGAAATCCCAACCCTTACTTGCAAGCCTCGCGGGAGGTAGGGTGATGTCAGGCGAAGTGCTGCAAGGTGTGCAAAAGAGATTCATGTGGAAGTAGTTGGCCCGAGAAAAGCCTAAAGAATTTTTTTAAAGAAAACATAAGTTGTGAAAGGTTTTAGTAGGTGACTGATGAATTTTAAAGGACCTCCACCATTTCTTGAAGTAAAAGCTTCTAGATAAATGTTGCCCGATAAATTTGGGGCTTCCATTTTAAAAAAAAAGGTAAGAAACAATAATCTTTGCTGGGAGGTAAGGTGAGTTGATGATTTTTTACTCAGAGGGAAAGTAGATAATTTTACTCAACTAGTGAAAACATATTCAATAAAATGCAAATGAGTGAAAATCAAAGAGGGGCCCAATGATAAGTGATTCAATATTTGGACATTTTCATTTGTTTCTTAATAATGGCAAAGCATTTGGTGCTCGATAAAATAACAAAATCAAATGGGTACAGGAAATGCTTTATTGTGTCTTATGAAAATTAAAATCTTCATTGCATTTTAATGTGAAAAATATTTAAATTTCCCCCATTATATTTCAAATGCAAAAGTGGTGTGGGTAAAATCTATTTTTCCCAATAACATACTTTTACCATTTTAAAGGTTCTGGGTGAAAATGTAGAAAGGTGGAGTAAATAAAGGCAGGAGAAAACATTTTAAATGTAATATAAAAGTGAAAATTAAGAGGCGCGGTTAAATGTGAAAAGCATGGGTAATATTTTGTTTACTCGGTGATAAAATTTCTCAAGGCCTTCATTTCATTTAAAAGGTAAACCTTTCAAATAAGATACAATGTTAAAGTGCGTGGGGGAAATAATTTTATAAAGTGAATAAAGTATTCACTGTGTAAAAGGTTTTATTTGCTGAAGGTGCAAAATGTAGCAAAATAAAAGAGAAAAATTGGCTTCCATGGGAAAATTGAATGCATTTTTAGCTATAAGGGAAAATGGGTAGGTGAATTTTCTATTGAAGAATCAAAGAGTGAATGAAGGCAAAAAGCCGAGGAAAAGTTTGTTGTTCCAAAGGAAGAGAGAAGAGAGGCTTTTATCCATTTTCTTGTTATTGATTAACGATGGATGAAGCTTCCAAATGTCATCAATAGATCAATTCTTAGGCTTCTTCTGCTTCTTATTCTCATTCTCTTCTCATTGTAAAGGGTTCTAAATTTCTATATGGGTTGGGTAGATAGAAAAATGTTGAGTCTAATTCATGAATTGAGTTTGTAAGCTATAATTGCTGATTTCATGAGTAAATATCATCCAGTTAGTGCAAGCAAATCATGAATGTCCTCAAATTGTCTCCAAATTTGTACACGTTTGATCACATGAATTCAATAATACAAAGTATGTTTGAATTTTTCATCTCAATTTCCCTAAGATTGTGTTTTGTGTTTATAGTTCTATTTCAAGGAAATAGTTAAATTACTTTGAGCAAATAATTGTGATTTCAAGTGTATAGGGTGGATCTATAAGAAGAATTTGATTGAAAAAAGGAGTGGATTTGTTGGTGTAGTGCATTAACAGTTTGAATCTACTAGTTGAAGTTCATTTGCTGATGAAATTCTCTTTATGATTATGTATTTGACTCCATGGACTAGAATTAGGCATTGATTTGTCATTCAGCTTAATGAATTCTCAGAAACAAATTAAATTCAAAATCATTTCAATTACTATTGTTGGGTTTAGGTTTAGTGTTGAATTCTACTTCCCAATTGCTGAGTGACTATTGAGATACCAAGAATTTAGCTAGATTTGAAGTTATTAACACTTTCCTTGGTATATTTTAATTGGGAGTTATCTGCTATAAAAAGCAATGTCTATGTATAATTGAATAAAGTCTTTAGGCATTGTAGAGGGAGACCCACCTTGGTCCTGTAGAGCCAAAAGTGTAGGATATTTAAGTCTTTGACGAAATCTTGTCAGTTGGACAAATCCCTCTTTGAGTCTGAGCATAAGAAATTGGCTATTCTTTAGAACTTATTAGACCGGTCGATTTGGAACATGAACAAATTGGTGACTCTATTGGGGAGAAATTTGAATCTCCAGTTGCAGATTGTTTAATTATAGAGTCATATTATTTGCTAATTTGAATTTGGTTCAAATATTGAAGAAATTCAAACCTGGAGAAATAAATTGTTGTAGTGAACTTGGAAGTTTCATGATCTGTGGTGCTCTGCTAGTGAAAGGAACTCAGAAGGAGATTTATCTTTAAAAGAACTTCATACTGCTTGAAGTTTAGTCCTCTGTGAAGAGAGGTGGCAACTCTGTCAAAAGAACCTAATGAAGATGTAAATACAATTCCAAATCTACAATATTCTAGTCAAGAAGAAAATTTGCAGCAACTACAACATTTCCAAGTATTATTCACTCTTGGTTTTCAAGAAACTTATGTATGAAAACCATATTTGAAGTCTTGAATTTTTTTTTTTGTTCCCTATTGAGTGAATTAGCACTAACAAAGGGAAAGGAAAGTAAAATTGAGTTTACATACTTCCATTTTCTGGATTTGTCATATTGAATGCAATTGTTGTTCCATTTAAAGATTTTATCTAGAATTCAAATATTTGCTATTGTGGATGGTTAGAATGAATTTGCATATCCTAGGGATTTCCATCCATTTGCATTATCATATGTTTCAACCCCAGGTTATCGCCATGTTAGCAATTGTCCTAGTGATCCTTCATTTGGTCATGATTATGATTATGCACAATTAGTTAAGCCCTGATTTGCAAGTATATATGGATCACCAAACTGAAATAGCCATACCATTAGATACCTTAATACAAATTGTCAAGAAGCTTCAGAAGTTTGATAATCCTCAAACATTTGACACTGCAAAGTGTATGAACCCAAGAGTGTACAAGCCTAGGATAAGGCAGGAATGGAAAGTTGTGTTTGAGAGGGGAATTAAAGAGATGAGCAAAAGGCACCAGATGTCTCTACAAGCCTAGTTAAGAGATAATCATATTGTATCTACTTTCCAAATTACTGCACCTTTTGTCAAATCCTTTGATCCATTGTATGCTCAATTAGATTTGTCATGGGTTGATTACAAGGTTGAAGGTATGCCAACTCAAGTCTATAAATAGATGCCTAGATTTAATGGATACGATGTTTGTGAAGGAGATGCACATGTCCAAAGTTTTTCTAGTTTCATGGAGAAACATTCATTTGGAGATCAGGATATGTGGATGAGATTTTTTGTTAGGTCTTTTGAAGCAAGAGCTAGGGATTGGTATTTAAGTTTTCCTGAGAAGTCCTTTTCCTGCTGGGATAAATTAGTGAATGCTTACAAAGAAGAATTTGAAAGAGAACCTTCTTATCTTGTCACAAGGTTAGAGGAGATCAAAAACAAGATGAAGAGTCAAGCATTATTTTCAGTCATAGATTTGTTGTTGCTCTTTCACTAATCCCAAAAAATTTAGACCCAGTACCTCAGATTGTATTCATATGTATTTTGAAGCTTTTGAAGAGGGATCTAGTGCACTGTTAAAGGATTATAAAATATTGAGTATGTAGATGGCTTACACATTTTTAGATGATTTGGATAAAAGGAAGAATGAATATGTGCAAAGTATGCTATCTTCAGTTCTGGGTAAACATGATGAAATTAGTAGCTGTGTGAATACAAATGTTGTAGATAATTTCTTGAATGATCATCTCAGTTCAAAATGTGCCGATGATACTTTCCTTTGAAGCAATTAGTGTGATGTTGTGAAGAACAATGGGATTCCATGTTTTCCAAGCCAAGAACATGACAATGATATGAATTGGATTTACTTTTTGAAGAGGATATTGCAATCAGTAGTATTATGATACACTTTGTCATGCCAATCTTGTAAGTGTGTGTAACACTGATGAAAGTCTTCATGATGAGATAAAGGAGTTTGCTGATTTAGGGAATGCTTCTAAGAATGCCAGTATATTAGCTGCAAGTGATAAAGTATGCAATGAATTACAGTTAGCAAGATCAACCACAAGCAGTTGCAATGGAGAAACCATTGATGGTTTTCAGTTTGACAGTGAAAATGTTTGTGTCTATCCTCAAGAGGATGTAAATGGTAAACTCAATGAAGACATCCAGTCCAATGCTGAAATGAAAAAAGATGTAGATTGCTATCAAGATAGCCCATAACTAAGTAAGAATGAACAAATGGACAACCTATTCTTTGTGATGGATTATGACCATTATTTTGAAAATGTTGTTAGCAACTCAATCTCCTTTGATTGGGGAAATCCTGTTTATGATCAGTCCATTGAGTTTTCAGATTTTGATGACATCATAACATGTCTTGATTTAAGATTTGATAATGCATTCAATTCTAGTGAAGGTCAAGAAGAGGAAGTGGTTGAAAGAATGAATCAGAACAATGATCTATTAAGTTGTGAACAAATTTCAAATCTATTGACCACTGAATATTAGAGATGTGCACACGTGAATAATTCTCAGTTGTTGTGTGCTGCCCCTATTGATTTTGATAGTGATGATAATATTCACTATGCAAGGTATGATGCATGTGTTTTTGATCTTCCTTCCAGTTATGAACCAGTTGGTCAGCATGATGATAGTGTGGATGAAGACAAGTAGCCATTTGATTGAAATGATGGATTGTATGATGAGTATGAAAGTGTGCATGTTGATGCAAATTTAGAAATTTTCTTTGATGAATTAGAAACAATAGATGACCATGAGGATTGCATACATAATGAGCCAAGTCTTGAAAATTTTAATGCAGTTTTGGACAAGTGTCTATTTGCTGACTTAGATGAACCTAGTCACGAGTCTTTTCATGTGGATGTAGATGCTAATACAAAGAGAAATCAAATTATTTTTCTGAACTAGAATTGCTCATTTTTGAGCGAGCTTGGGATACTGAAGATGTTGATATGTTATGTTCAGAGGATAACAAAGTGACTAATAATGAGGATAAAATAGAAATCCTTGATGATTCTCAATACCAGCATGATGGTGGACAGTTACAGAGTGTGATAATGTATGAGTGTATCTCTTTACATACACTTGGAGATAGTTTGCATGATGTGCAAGATCTTTTGGCGAGTTCTTGTGATAGTTTCACCTTTGATATGCAAACTAGTAATTAGATTGAGCTTAATAGTACTAGCCATGTGGAAAAATGTGTGCTATTTTTGTCAGCTGGAAGAAGTTTTCATAAAATGTGGCAATGTGCAAAACATTGAAGAATGTTGTTTTCAGCTTGAGAATATTTTTATGATGAATACGATAAGTTGTTGCCACATGATAATCAACATTTTGAGAGTATGCCTAACTTTCAGATGCATAGTGATTATGAATATGTTGATAATGTTGCATATGATGGGTTGTTGGGAGATGCCAACATGTTTAATCAGGCAGATTGCAGTGGTATTTTTAGATTGGATTTGGTGAAATGTGATAAGATCATGTTTCCATGTGGTCTTGATCATTATCCTCACACCTTGTCACTTACTGCAAAATCAAAAAATGAAAGGACAGATAGTGATATGGTCTATGTGATTTTGCTGCCACTTGATAACAAAGCTAAATAGAGAGCAAGTTTCCACTTGCACAAAGGCAACTTGATACTTGTGTTTGCACAAATGTAGTCACTCATGTTGTTGTGGTATGACAGAGGAAAGCATGAGTTGAGGGAGATTAGCTCCTTTAATAGATTGGTGTTTGAAAAAGGTAAGAAGTGATTCCTCTTTTTCATTTGGTGGCCTGGGGTCACCAAGTGAAGTTAAAAAAATGTTGAATAAAGGAGTAGTTTGAGAGCACCCAATGGACTCAATATTTGGCCTACTCCCCAGAGATTTGAATTCTTACTATGCCCACAGGGGGCATACATTCCTAGTTAGAGCCACTATTGGGAAATTCAAATTTTGGAAATTTGAAGTGCCCATATTGAAAATATTGCCTGTGTACTTAGAAGTGCACTTGAAAAAATATGCCCAAGTGACCAACTTTGGAGGGTCACAATTTAGAGCTGGTTGATTTTCAAGCCAAACCCCTTGGCAGACACATTCATGTGACATATGTGAACATGCATGTCAAATTTTAGCTTCCCATGATGAGTTTTGATAGGGTTTTGAAAAGTGAAGTTGGAGGTTTTGGCACTTTTTTGCTATTTGCAAACTTTCAGTTCTACGAAGTAGCCTCCTATTCGAGTTGATATTTCACAACTGGATGATTGTCAAGACAAATGGACTATTTCTCTCCCTTTTCCCAACATTCATATACTCCTTGGTCCATTTTTAGAGCCTCATGATCCGATTTTCTATTTTTTTGAGATCAAAAGCAAATGCAGTTTATTTTTATTTTACACTTGCATTTCTGACATGTTTCAAGGTGGTCAACTTTGACCCCTAATATCTTGTGAAGATTGATGATTGAAGAAAAAACCTATTGCACACATACTCCATGTACCTAAATGAGCTTATGTTTCCAATGGCGGCTTCCCAAAAGGTGATTTGATATTTTTTCAAAATGGTGGCTGAGTGAGTTTTAATTGGTTTTGAGCAAGTGTAGTTGCAGAAAAGTCCGACTAGGCAACTTTGACATTGAATATCTTTCACCTCGTGATCTATTTTTGTGAGATATCCATTGCATTACATTCTTGGGTCAAATGTCTACATGCCTTTCCATTTTCATAGCTCCAGGAGGTCATTTAACTAGTTTCCCAAGGTGATTCCAGAGGCCACTTGACCTGTTTTGCTCACTGTTCATATATGCCAAAAAATAGATTTTAATGTCAACCTAGTTCATTATTTCACTTCAGAAGCATTCAGAAGCTGTCTCAGATCAATTCAAAGGAATTTTTTTTTTTGAAAACGATTTTTTTTTTAGCCGAGCCCACATAGGGACCCAACATGCTTTACATGGTTATGAAGTTGGAATGTTTTCTTTTAATCAAACATTTGACAAAATTACCGAAGATTTCTCAAATTTCTTGACAAAATATTTCAATAAAATGTGATATGTATACAAAATGTGGAAACACATGAGAGGTGTGAAAGTAACAAAATGGTTTTATATGAACATGTGTGGACTGTTGTAAAATTGTCTAATGGAATGCTTCAACCTAAATTGTTCTTATCAGTAGACTTGTAAATGGTGAGACAGTTTTAACATTTGGTCCCAATTTGGTGTTTTTGGCCCATGGAGTGATGATTCAATACATATTATAAAGTTTTTGATTTACATTTTGATAAGGAGTGGAAAAGTGAATGGTAATAGAGGATTTCCTTCAAGCAAAAGAAACAATTAACAACTGTATAGAGGGAGTATGGCTGCAAATTGTGCATTAGACCTTGTTGCTCTAGAGAAGGGTTTTCATCTTGTTTATCGTGGAGATAGTTTGATGAGAGGCATATTCACTGCAAGGGATTCAAAGTCATTTTGGATGCATTTGTAAGATGGCTAGCAAAGGAGGCTAAGTCTAACAAAATATCCATGGCTACAAGCGATAAGGATGTGTTTTCCTCCACCAAACTTTCAAGGGTTGTTTGAGTAGCCACATGTACTAAAAAGAAAATCATCTTGTGGGCATCCAAAAGCTAAACAAGCTTTCACCATGGAAGGATGGATCCAAAGGGATGAGGCATTTCCTGTAGGGGTCTCCAACCCGTATTGTTCCTCTTCCTCAGGGATGTAAAATAACTTCAAAAAGCAATGAGAAGATGACTATTTTTAAGTAGATGAGACAATTTAAAGCTGAAAAGGAGGCCTGGGTGTTGTATTAAGAAGTGGGGTGACTTGTTCTTTAACTTTTAGTGTAGATTGAGCTTCTAGAAATGGACAAACATTTATTAAATGCTATGTGACTGATTGGCCGCATGGAGTGTGAAATAGGGCATCATTCACAAGAGAAGAAAAAATTCAAAGACTACAAGAGAAAGAAAAAGGTGAAGAGAAGGAGGGCATTAATTTGATCCATCATGGGATAAATTCACACCACTATTTAATCTTGCTGGGCTATTTGAACAACTACGTGGTACCGAGAGTCAACAACTAAAAAAGAGGCTCGAAATATGGCATAGAGTAAGTTTTTTGGCGCATACAATGAAACTGTATCAAACTTGTATGAGGTAATGTCATTGTGGTAGAGGCTTCTATAAGAGGCGCCCATGCTAGCTGCAAAGGGAACAAGCTAGGAAAATAGACTCGAAGAAGCATCATCATCAGGGGAAAACGATAGCAACAGGTCAAAATTTGAATTGAACCTTGCATCTTTCGACCTCATGAAATTTATGTTGAAAACAAACTATGGTGCCAATGTTAATGCCTCCTCTCCAAACCCTTCAGGGATCCTATGAAAGAGACATCAAATTTTGAGGCAACACATTCTAAGAAAGGCTCTGTAGACATTGAAAATGTCCTGATTGATACAATACATCTGATTCTGATGAACTAACACTGTTTCTTTTGAAATCACTTCAAATTGATCAATCAATTGAATAATCAACATTATTTAATTAAAATCAACAAATTCAACTATTAATCAAATAATTAAATTTATTGGATTAATTCACCCTTTTTCCAACTAATTTTCATCGATTAAATCAAATTATTTAATTAAATCCTCTCATTTGATTAAAAATCAATCAAATCAAATGTCACATCTTCTAATTCACTCCAATTAATCAATTCTAGATTAATTAATCCTAAATCACCTTCTAATAATCATTTATCAAATCTTCCAACTTTTAACTCTTCAAGAGTTAAATCAACTCATGGTCAACTAACTAGGTTGTACATGAAAATAATTTCAATTAATTATTTAATTCATCTATTTTCCCTCACCAAGGCGTATTCCTCTCAACAATCTCTCATTCAATTTCCCCCCAAAGGTTCTCAAAAACCTATCACATCCTTTTACATTTGCAATAAATTCTATTACAACCTTTCAAATCCTCTTACATCCTCTCAAATCTCATTCAATTCCTCTTACAACAATTTCAAATTCTCAACCAACAACATTTACTTCTCCTCCATCCTCTTCCACTCACACATTTCCCAAAATGTGCTCCACCTTCATCCAATAGAATTATGACACTTGGCACATTCTCATTGGCTCTCAATTTATCCCACATTCATCAAATCCTCTCATTCTTCAACCCTTGGCTTCTATAAATAGAGACATCCTTTTCATAATATGGATCCACAACTTCATGCATTATCACTATAGCCATTTGAGTTCTTAGTTTTCCATCATTATCAAGTTTCAAAGCTAGATTATAGCCAATTTCATCTTTGAATCTTCAACAACTCATCAAGCTTATCAAGGGATTGGGAAAGGGATTCTTTCCACATAAAAGGAGCACCACTCCCCCTATGGAATGAAGGTTTTTCTAGTTTAGATTAGATTACATGCTTCAATTTTTTTATTTCCTTGTTTATTTCATGTTTTATCTTAAATTAATTGAAGAATTTCATAGGGAGCATTAGATTTGTGTTACTAACATGTTTGAAATTGTTTTGTTGATCTTTTTTTAGTCTATGCAGGTTTTGTGCTCATAGGATCGAACCATGCATAGTGAAGGTTTGGCGCAACGATTTGAGACAAGTTTATGCTGTGCCTGGGGTAGTTTGTGCTTGCATAATGTATTAAAATTGTTTTTGCAATTGTTCAAGTTGAATTGGAGGTTGAAAAGGGAGTCTTCACCAAAGAAACATAGCTCGAGAGGAGGCTCGATGGTTGCCTTATAAGGGTATGCTACACCAGTTAAGTCAATCTAAGTGAATAGAAATGAGTTACCGTATCCACAAGGAGCTCGAGAACCACATACTAGAGCATTGATGTGGATAGGAGATGCTCTTTGTTGCAAGTGTGCAACCATTGTGTTGACTGAGAGGGGTGAGTTAGGGCATGAAATGAAGATCGATGGCTAGCAGAAGGGGATGGGCGAGGTGAAATCCCAACCCTTGCTCGCAAGCCTCATGGGAGGTAGTGTGATGTCAGGCGAAGTGCTGTGAGGTGCGTGAAAGAGATCCACGTGGAAGTAGTGGGCTTGAGAAAAGCCTAAAGAAGTTTTTAAAGAAAACATAAGTTGTGAAAGGTTTTAGTAGGTGACCGATGAATCTTAAAGGACCTCCATCATTTCTTGAAGTAGAAGCTTCTAGCTAGATGTTGCCCGATAAATTTGGGGCTTCCATTTTTAAAAAAAGGTAAGAAACAATAATCTTTGCTAGGAGGTAAGGTGAGTTGATGATTTTTTACTCAAAAGGAAAGTAGATAATTTTACTCAACTAGTGAAAACATATTCACTAAAATGAAAATGAGTGAAAATCAAAGAGGGACCCAATGATAAGTGATTAAATATTTGGACATTTTCATTTGTTTCTTAAAAATGGCAAAGCATTTGGTACTCGATAAAATAAGAAAATCAAATGGGCATGGGAAATGTTTTATTGTGTCCTATGAAAATTAAAATCTTCATTGCATTTTAATGTGCAAAATATTTAAATGGTCCCTATTATATTTCAAATGCAAAAGTGGTGCGGGTAAAATCTATTTTGCCCAATAACATACTTTTACCATTTTAAAGGTTCTGGGTGAAAATGTAGAAAGGTGGAGTAAATAAAGGCAAGAGCAAACATTTTAAATGTAATATAAAGGTGAAAATTAAGAGGCATGGTTAAATGTGAAAAGCATGGGTAATATTTTATTTACCTAGTGATAAAATTTCTCAAGGCCTTCATTTCATTTAAAAGGTAAACGTTTCAAATAAGATACAATGTTAAAGTGAACAGGGGGGATAATTTTATAAAGTGAATAAAATATTCACTGTGTAAAAGGTTTTATTTGTTGAAGGTGCAAAATGCAGCAAAATAGAAGAGAAAAATTGGATTCCACAGGAAAATTGAATGCTTTTTTAGCTGTAAGGGAAAATGGGCAGGTGAATTTTTTGTTGAAGAATCAAAGAGTGAATGAAGGCAAAAAGTAGAGGAATTTTTTTTTGCTGCAAAGGAAGAGAGAAGAGAGAGGCTTTTCTCTATTCTCTCGTTGCTGATTAACGATGGATGAAGCTTCCAGATGTCATCAACGGATCAATTCTTGGGCTTCTTCTATTTCTTCTTATTCTCATTCTCTTTTCATTGTAAAGGGTTCTGAATTTCTGTATGGGTTGGGTAGATAGAGAAATGTTGAGTCTGAGTCATGAATTGAGTCTGTAAGCTGTAATTGATGATTTCATGAGTAAATATTATCCAGTTAGTGCAAGAAAATCACGAATTTCCTCAAATTGTCTCCAAATTTGTACACGTTTGATCACATGAATTCAATAATACAAAGTATGTTTGAATTTTTCATCTCAGTTTCCTTGAAATTGTGTTATGTGTCCATGGTTCTATTTCAAGGAAATAGTTAAATTACTTTGAGCAGATAATTCTGATTTCAAGTGTGTAGGGTGGATCTATAAGAAGAATATGATTGACAACAGGAGTGGATCTATTGGTGTAATGCATTAATAGTTTGAATCCACTGGTTGAAGTTCATTTGTTGATGAAATTATTTTTATGATTATGTATTTGACTCCATGGCCTAGAATTAGGCACTAATTTTTCATTCAGCTTAATGCATTCTCAGAAACAAATTAAATTCAAAATCATTTCAATTACTATTGTTGGGTTTAGGTTTAGTGTTGAATTCTACTTCCCAATTACTGAGTGAGTGTTGAGATACCAAGAATTTAGCTAGATTTGAAGTTATTAACACTTTCCTTGGTATATTTTAATTGGGAGTTATTTGCTATAAAAAGAAATGTCCATCCAATAAGAAATTGGTACCTTGGTGAGTCTATCCACCATAATATTATGCTAGTTGCATTGACATAGAAAGATGAAAACTATTCCAATGATCCACTACTTCCTCTTTGGAATTTCATGAGATTTTCAAGTCCCGTCGATGTTGACTTCCTGTCTTCACCCTCTGGCATACTGGACAACTTGCTACATAATTTGCAACATATTACTCTATCCCCTTCCAGATCATAGTGGTTCCATATTAGTTAAATAATTTGTCATTTCAGTGTGTCTTGAATATGACATTAATTTAACTCATTTCATTCCTTAATCTCCTAGAAAATTGGTATATAGGTTATTTCTTTGATTCATATTAGTCTATTATGATTAAATGAAACATCTTCCTTGGAATTATACCACATTCGATTCTCAAAATATAATGATGATATATTATTGAGGAGTTATAAATCCTTCATCTTAGGCATCCATATCCTAGCTTTCTTTCATCCTTTAATCATTTCCAAAGTCATATTCTAGTTTCAGCTCAATCTAGCTCTTTTGATGAGCCTATAAATTGGTTGAGTAACAATTCTTGCTAAATCATGCTGGTTTGATATTATCTTCCAAAAGATGTCCAAAAAATTAATACGTAAATAGTTACTAAGTATGAACGTTTTTTTGTTTAGCTCAAAACTTGAGGAGCATGGTTTTGTTCATAATTCATCCATTTCCTATTTCATAGGTGATAATATTGCCTTACATGAACAAGCATATTGCTTATCTTTTTCTAAAGCATCAATGATAATAACAATTGATATTCCGAAACAAGTATGTATAGAATTGTGTTGTAAATATTTCCTCTCTCATCATTCAAAAGCCTTTGACCTTTCCAATATCTTTCACTAATAATTCCAAAACCTTAACCTTTAACTTCATCAACCTTCTTGTGGTCATTGTGTATGAGAATTCGGTTAAAAAGTTCTTTCAAACTGAAATACACCATTAAAATTCGTTGAATAGGGTACTTATAAGTGTCTATATACTCTCCTTATTTCCCCCTTTGCATTTCCAAGACATTAGATAATACTTGAACTTTATGTAATCTTCTATTTCTTATAATTTGATTGAAAGATTTGACATTTTCCCTCATCGGATTTTGATAGTTGAACAACTATTACTTTCCTTTCTTCACCTCCACGGTATACCTTAAATATACTTTTTGTTTCCAAAATTAGATTCATCATCACCATTTAATCTCTTAGAATCAATAGTTGGACGCACATTAATGATATCTAATGAATAATCAAAAACTTTTCTAGATAAGATGTAATTTAATCTTTCATTCCAATTTTCTTTTCCATGTGTATTAATAGCCTTTTAACCATAGTAGAAGAATATCCTATATCTGCAAATCACCATTTGTTGATGTGTTAAATGAGCTTGCTTGAGGATCCCCATGTCAAACGTGTCTTCTTCTTTGTGAGTTGTTTCCTTTTTTGACCCATTCATGTCTTTGACCAATTTTATCTAAGATGCCTACTCTTTACTCTTTATTTTGATTATCATTGCAAGATTTTAATCTTGTTTAAATCAGGATCATCAAAAGGTTATCCTGCCTCCTAGATACCTTTCTAGTTGATTTTGATTCACAAAATGTTGACTTTCTACTTAAAATGAAGTTTCCAATTTATGCTAGCAATTAGTTCTTTTCCCAATAAAGAATTTTTAAGAATGGATATAAACCATATTCATAGAATCTTAGTACCCTTATTCATAACATTTGACCCTTTGCAACTACAGGTTGCTGTTATAAGAGGGGATTACTTGGAATTTTCTTTCTCACCCTCAGAGTCCTTTAAACAATTTCATAGGGTGAAGGTACTCATTATAAATCCTCCATAACTTTCCTACTGAGCCTTGTTGCATAAATTTCGCAATCCAAGGGTGTTTCTTAATAAGTTGTTGGTTTAGGAGTTTCAACTCTAGGGATGATTCTTTTCTAGTCCCAAATTTAGAAAAGTTTTAGGAAGTTTGACTTCCTTAGTGTTTCCCCTTGTTCTTTTCACCCTTGCTATCCTGGCATAAGAACTTTTTAATCATTATCTAATGATAATGTTTACGTCATACTTACATAATGAGCTCATAGGTTTCTAGTGCTGAACCTAGTAGCTTTGATACCACATGTAACATGCCCAATGTTTTACCCAATTGAATTTAACTATTTTTTAATCCACATGTGAATATTTTATGTTTTCCAACATATAGTAGAAAAAAATTTCTTTCTAATTCAATAATAAGATGCGCATTTGTAATAGACCTGTTGGTTGTTTTTTAAGAACCAAATTGATCTCCATAAATACCTATGGAATTTTCCATTTCCAATATTTGGTACTCCAAAGGGATTGACCAATGAACAAGTAAAAGTGGAAAGACTTCTACTCCTACACTTTGGGCTCTATGAAACCTAGGAGGGCGATCCCACAATGTATACTCAAGAATTCACACAACTATAATTAAATACATTGTCAACAGTAGATACTTCTCATAAAATGCTCAACAACATAATACATCAAATAACTTGGTAGCTCATTTATCAATGTCTTATACTTGGAGCATGAGAAGACAAAACTCAACACAAAACAACTATAGTGGTATCCATTTGAAAGTTTATTAAATAAGAGTGATTAGCTAATGAATCAACCAACAAACTAAACCACACAAAGTTTTCATGAACCAGTGCCTTTATCCCAAGCATAGAGTCAATATCAACCTATGTGACTAGATAACAACTAAACAATAGCACATACAGTCTTGAGAAACACTGCATTACAACATTCCCTTATAACATTCATGATTATTTCTACTTACAACTATCCTAGCACCTAATTCTTATAAGTTAATAATCTCACCAAAGAATTTAAATTAATTCATTAAACTAATAAGCATGAATGAAAATAAACATCCATTGAGAAACAACAGAGACAAACAAAAGAATCCTTGATTTCTTTCATTCATAACTCATAAAACGAGCACAAGAGGGATAATAGCCATGAAATTGGTATCACTCTGTATTGTATTTGCTATACTGTTATCAAAATTACATACATAATAATAAACTCTTAACTTAATACAAAACATAAAACATGCTCTATATTCCTATTACAATTCACTGCGCCAATTCAATTTTCAACGAACATCTGCTTCTGGCCCTGAATTCTTTCTGTATACACCTAAAATTGGTCAAGATAATCAATCAATTAAATACAAGCTATTTAATTAATAACCCTTTTAATTCATCTACTTATAAATAAATTCTAAGTTTATTTATATAGTTCATACCTTTCTAATTCTTCAATCTAAAATCACATTCTTCTATTTTAATTAAATAAACAAATTCACATAGTTTGTTTTATTTAATTAATAATCTTTTCACTAAATTTAAATTCTCAATTTGAATTTAAGCACATGTCTCCAACTTTTCCTCTTGCCACCTCATCAAGTGTCACATGAATTTAAATATGCCTAATATTTAAATTGCATTATCCTCAACCAATTCCAAAACAAACTTTGGACATTTGGATCTTTCACACATTTTATTCCCTCATACACTTGGTATGTTGCCCTTGGTCAAGGGAACATCCTGCATGATTCTTCCTAACTTCTTCCATCTCCATTGTTCATCTCTCATGTTGAAATCTTGACCGTTGATTGCTACCACATCACAATATTCTTTGGAAATCCTATAAATACAAGCTCATTCTACAACATTTTACATCCCATCTTTGAGTAAACTTACTATGCAGGAATAACATTGAAGCATTTGGAGCATTTAGAGTTTGAGAATAGAGCATTTAGATGCTTATCATTTAGAATTGTTTTATCATTCTAGTTTAGTATCATGGCTTAGTTTAGTATTTGCATTTCCATTATCATCTTAGTTTTTATATAGCATTTGCATCATAATCTTTAGTATCATATCTATTTGTCATATCAATCATGTTGCATCTTAGACAACATATCATTTGTTAGGTTGTCATCCAATAGTCATAGTGCAATATATAAATCTGAGAGCACTAATGATTTAGAGAATCCTTGAGAATAGAGAACAATGGGATGATTTTAGAGAATTTGCTTTGTTTGCAATTATATTAGTTTTATGATTCAAATCTCTCATGTAATACGTTTCATTGCTTGTGTGACCTTGTTCATTTACACATTTTACCTCACACATAAATTGGTGCCCACTGTGGGGCCCAACCCCATTTTTAACAATTTCTGGAAAATTGTTTGTGAACAGGTTGGACGTGAACTTCTTTAAGCGTAACCATGAGTTCTTTCGGTGCATACAAAACTTATTTTAGTGCATCCAGTTTCTATTACGACACATCTAGAAGATATTTTAGTGCATCTAACATCTGTTTCAGCGCATCCAGAGGGTTTTTCCTACGCATTTGGTCTTTATTTTAGTGCATCCATTAGTTTCTCTAGCGCATAGGATAGTTTTTTTAGTGCATACGAATGATCTTTTAGTGCATCTGATGACTGTTTTAGCGCATCTGGTTAATTTTTCAAAATTTCAAAATCCTAAGAACTAATTGATGTTTTATGTGTTGCAGGTACTTAATACGCTGGTCAAAGATGATCTTATGCAACTACTGATGATGTATGTAGGGGCTGGAGTTTTATTCAAGGGGTAAACGCTTTTTATCGGAGCTATGAACCGGATACAATCATTCAATAATACCACCCCAAAGGGGTTTGAACCGTGGTGGCAAGAACAACAATGCCACCCATAAACCATCACACCATGCCAATATCGGCTTATGTAGGGGCTGGAGTTGTTTTAATGCTTTCTTTTGATTAAATTAAGAACCTAGTTTAATTAGAAGGTTAAAGAACCCCTTGTCTTTTGTGCTTGAAGTGATAGGCCTATTCTCTCCCATTAATTGGGTGACTAGAATGCCAGACTCACTATTTTATGCTTTGTTAACACCTTTAGAAGGCCTACCGTAGTGGGAAAAAGTACTCACCCTACAGGAACAACCTAAGTGGGAACAACTAAACCCAAGTTTTCCAACCCACTATAATCAAAAGTGAATTCAGGGAAAGTCCACAAGTCGATGGTAGTGTGCAAGATAACCATCCCTAAAGCCTTTGTTCTAAAGGTTGGGAGGTCTCTTGAGGGAGTTTATCTATTGCCGCACTGAACGAAAACCCTTACTACAAAATTTAGTGTAGAAGCCAACCGAGTCAGTTTCCAAACACTTCTAATATCACAGTGCAAGGGGAGGGAAGAATCTGCCCCCAAGATACTCACCATATAACCATCAAGGATTACTAGCCAAAAGCGGAGAATTCGGCTTTGGTTAAGACTTGAGAAAGGGAAAAAGACAGGCGCCCTCTAGGGGGTGACACGGCTATGTGAGTTGACATGGTTCTAAGATGTGGGATGTGGTATTTTAAGTGACCCTTGAGAATAGAAAAGTGATTGAATTGTCTTCTCTTGTGTTATACCTATGGCAATCAAAAGAATCAGACCAAATTCTTGAATACACACTCAATGTTTAGTTACTAGGCTTGACACAACTGTTTGATGACTTGCTGTTATGTTTGAAGTCATAATTCAAGAAATCATCCATTGAGAAACTTAATTCTCACAACTTGCAAACTAGAAACCAAGAAAAAAAAGTCATTATTTAGAAAAAAATCCCCTAGAAACATCGCATTCACAAATTCAAAGCCAAATAACCAGAAAAATTTGCAAAAATGTTGAATATTTCCAGATTAGTGCATCCATTCTTTGTTCTGGCACATCCATTACTTTTTCTGGCACATCTGTGCAATCTTGTAGCACATCCATACCTTGTTTTTGCACATCTATTCCACTTTCTAGCGCATCCATACTATCTTTCAACACATTGAGTCCAACTTTTAGCGCATATGCCTTTTGTTCCAACGCATCCACAACATCTTTTAGCACATTCAGTTCATTTTCTAGTGCATCCATTCCCTATTCTAGCACATCTAGGCTATTTTATACCACATCTATCTAATCTTTTAGTGCATCCAAACCCTATTTTAGCACATCCATTAAATGCAAAACCAAGGAGTTAAATTTATCCCCTGTTCGACAATTTGAACCAGAATTCAAAATCTTTTCCAGAACAAAATCATTCCTTAGGTACAACAGAGTCTTAAACTTGTTGAAACTGACATTTGCAAGTGAAATTCTTCAAACTAAATCAAGATCTAACATCTCAAAGTTCCTAAATCATCAAAAATTATCACATCTCTGATTGTTAAGCCAAGTTTCATCATCAAGATTTGTTATCCCTTCATCACGAAATGAAGCTGTATAATCAGATTAAACTTAGTCTTATTGATAGAATTTTCCATTCTATTTGACTTAGTT
Source organism: Sequoia sempervirens (assembly GCA_007258455.2). NCBI lineage: Eukaryota > Viridiplantae > Streptophyta > Pinopsida > Cupressales > Cupressaceae > Sequoia > Sequoia sempervirens. The sequence continues at coordinate 578,087,349 of VDFB02281492.1, read as the reverse complement.
TTTATCCTTGGCACTCTTCCAAAAAAAGATCAAAGTTTAGTTAAATTATAACACTTGCATGCCCGTTCAAACAAGATCACAAAAGCAAAAACTCAAGGAAATAGAACTTGAAACTCAAAACATCGAAACTCAAAACACCATGGCTGAACCTGAAGAAAATCCATTTCATAATATCCACAACATTAAAGGTGAGGAAATAATTTAGGGAGACATCCAATATCCTGAACAAGATCCAAATTTCCAAAAGTTCCTAGAAAATATTTTTGAAAGAGACGGGGAAATTTTTTTCCTAATGTTGGCCAATCAAGGTATCAAACTTCCACTTGACTTTGATGTTAATAAATTGAAAGAACCTCCTAAAAATCCTGAAAATGATTCACAAAATATAGAACAAGTGGTTACGTTAACTCATGAAATGAAAAATCTCCAACAACAAATTCTTGACATGCAAAGGGGAACCTCAAAAAGATACTTGATACAAGACATTTTCCCATATCCTTTTGATCAAAATATCAACATGATTCCTTTTCCCAAACATTATGAATTCCCAAAGTATGATAAATACAATGGTAAAACAAATCCAATAGATCATGTGAGAGAATTTCAAACCATGAGTTTTGAATTTGCACACGAAGAAACTTACTTGATGAGATTGTTTCCACGAATCCTAGGTGGACAATGCCTTGAATGGTTCTCCAAACTTGCACCACCAATTAAACCTTTGAAGAGTTGGTTAACAAATTCATCACTCAATATTCTTACAACATCCAACATGAGATAACAATGAAAGACCTTTGCAACCTGAAACAGAAAAAGGGTGAATCATTCCTCATATTTTTGCAAAAATGGAGAAGATTGTTTGCAAGATATTCTCGTCCCATACCTGAAAAGGAAAAGATGGAAATATTCATTGACAACCTAAATGATGAGATGAGTTATATACTGGAAATACAATTCCCACCTACCTTTGAAAAATTAATTGAAAATGGAATCAAAATCAAAGAAGCTTTGGTCAAGAGAGGAGTCATAAAAATTTACAATGAAGGAAACAACTCAACAAGTTCCTCCAACAATTACAACAGTGGTGATAAACCAAAGTTTTGGCAAAGAAACAAGAATGCTGGTAACAAAGATGGTGCAGTTGAAACACAAAATGCAAAACCAACATTTAACTTAACAACAACTTCCACCAAAACCAATCAAAACAACAATCCAACCAACAACCAAAACAACAACCAAAATGTCAATCAAAACAACAATCCAAGTAATGCTGAATCTAAAATACCACCATATGGAACATCCTCAAATCGATGAAGATTCACACCTTTGGGAAAATCATTAGAATCAACATTAAAGGAGCTTCTTGCATCCAAATTTATAACATTACCAGAGGCAAGAGATTGGGAACCACAAGTTAAACCTTCGTGGTGGAATGATGCACATTATTGTGACTTTCACAAAACAAAGAACATAAAACCAATGATTGCATGCAATTGAAACATTTGGTACAAAACTTAATTGATAACAATACCATATTTATAGAAGAACCCCAAACAAACAATGATCATAGGGCATTCAAGAATCCTTTACCAAACTATGAAAAGGGGGAGTCTTCTTCATCAAACACCAAAGGCAAAAATGTGAATTATGTTTATGATTCTACCATTCATTATGTTGAAGTAGTGGAAGATCAAATCAAGGACATCAAAATCATGGACCAAAGAAAAATTGTTATAGCTGAAACTCATCCTCATGACATTAACAAAAAATCACATCAAATTAATGAAATTGTACCAATAAATCTGATCACAAACATTGCTGCAAGTGACAATCAATTTAATGTCATTAAAATTAGAGAAAAACAAGGCAACCAACTAGTCAACGTGATCACAAGAGGGCAAGCCAAAGTAACATTGAAAGAAATTGTTGCCTCCTCTACATCCAAAGTAACTGCTGCCCCTGCAACTCAATACATCATAGTTGACCAATTACAAAAAACACCAGCTCAAATATCAATATTGAAACTCCTCAAGATTTCACCAGCTCACAAGGAAATTTTAGAACAAGCTCTAGTAGCCACCAGAATACCAAATAACCTAGAAATTTTCCAATTCCAAGCTATGGTGGGACATTTGACCGCACCTCATTGCTTATCATTTTCCAAGCATGATGATGTATCAATCAACCATCCACTCAACGCTACCTTGCACATTGAGGTTTTAATTCACAAACATCGTGTAAAACATATTCTAATAGATGGTGGAGTTGGCCTAAATATCTATACTTTAAAACTTATACATGCACTTGGATATTTAGAAAATACTATTGATCCTAGAAGGAAAATCACTATAAAAACTTATGATGATGAAGAGAGATCCTCCTAAGGTTTGATTGTCTTACCAATTCAAGTGGGACCGGTTGTCAAAGATGTAGTCTGCCAAGTGTTAGACAATGAGTTAACATACAACATACTCTTGGGACATCCTTGGATTGATGAGATGCAAGTAGTGCCCTCAACGTATCATCAGTATTTGAAATTTCCTTTCAATGGGAAAGAAATCACTATTTTAGCTGATTCCAACAACCCCCAATATTGCAACACACTCAAAATGACCCAAGATACTTTTGTGCCACATAACAGGGAAGCTCCAACTCCTAGTTCATCAAACAATGAAAGATAACTAAATTCCTTATCAAAGTGGGTTGAGAAAAAGGACCAGTCAAAAGATAAGGGTATCAGTAATTCCACTCCATCAAGCAACAAAGGTCAATAAAGTTCTTTATCAAATCAGCCTGAGAGAAAGGACCAGTCAAAGGATAAGGGTATCAGTGATTCCACTCCATCAAGTAATGAAAGTCCATCAAATTCTTTATCAAATCAGCTTGAGGAAAAGGTTCAGTCAAAAGACAAAGGTGTTGGTGAGTCTACTCCATCAAATCATGAAAGACAACTAAATTTCTTATCAAAATAGGTTGAAAAGATCCAGTTAAAAGACAAAGGCATGGGGGAATACTCATTTGAGAAATCATTGTGTCTATCACAACTATTATCTTCTCCTAAGTCATATGGGCAACCATCCACATCAAGACAACAATCCTCACAACCAACCACACTCTTTGATGGAAATTTTGTAAAAGCAATCACTTTAGTGGATGAATCAGAAGACAAAGATGTTTTGAATTGGTTGTACAAGGATGAATAACAATCACAAGCATTAACCTCCAATGTACAAACAAAGCAATATGACAAAGGGAAGACAATCCTCGAAAAGATGGGATATGATGGAAAAGGTCCTATCAAAAAAAGAAAAGAGGGTATCATTGAACCAATACAACCTATCATAACTAATTCAAAGGACAAAATAGGGCTAGGGTATAGAGAAGAATCAAAAGAAGAAACCAGGTAGCAGGTTGTTGAGAGAATCCTTCAATTGAGAGATAGTTCTGAAATATATGAATGGGATTCCCTCTCTGAAGAGTCTTGTCATGATAAGGAAATTGATGTAATACAGAGGTATACACCAACACGTATGGAGGGACAAAGCTCGAGTTCTAGACCACTTGAAATTGGATCACAACATATCGATGACTCAAGTGAAGATGATCAAACTTAAAGCGAGATAGATACTTCAGAAGAGAGTAACCTCATAGACCTCGATATTTCTATTGAACTCTTTGATGACATTTCCATCATGAAACTTACCCCTTTTGATCTTAGCCAATCTGACGATTCCTTGCCATTGGTACACCCCGAACTAATTGAATGGGACCAAACTGAGGTGCTTGATCTACCTACCTTTCCAAACGATGACGCCATTGTAAAATTCCTTTGCTCTAATAATCTCGAAACATGTTCCATCACCGAATCTCATAATGAGGCTTCAGATAAGGGGAGTTCCAAATCTCTCAGTTGCAAAACAATGAATATCAAAAAATGATCTAATAGTGAAAACCATTTAATGGCAGTATTAGATCAAGAAAAAGTAAAAATAAAGAGCACATCTGACGGTGAAAACCTCTCCAAGGCACCAAAAGATGGGAGATTTGACACTCTTCCCAAGCACTATCATGAGAGATCTTTAGTGCTAATTGAACCTACACAATCCATCAACGTTGGTACAGTGGAAATAGTGAAGACCTTACATCTAGCAACATCCATGATAGAGGAAGAAAAACCAAGCTTCGCTAGATTCTTTGAGGAGAGACAAATCAACTTTTCTTGGTCCTATGCTAACATGCTAGGTATGGATCCAAAGCTTATCATGCATCATTTATCATTACCACCTAGAGTAAAGCTAGTGAAGCAAAAATTGAGAAAAATGCATCCTCATATCGCCCTCCTGGTGAAAGATGAATTGAAGAAACTATTGTATGTGGGATTTATTAGACCTATTGATTATGTTAAGTGGATATCAAATATTGTGCCAGTTTCAAAACTAGATAAAAGCATCAGGATATGTATGGATTTTAGGGATCTTAACATGGCTTGTCTGAAAGATGATTTTCCTTTACCCAACATTGACATCATCATAGACTTGACAGCTGGACATGAAATGTTTTCACTTATGGATGGATTTTCAGGTTACAATCAAATTAAGATAGCACCCAAAGATCAAGATAAAACAACCTTCACATGTCCTTGGGGTAATTTTTGTTGGAACATAATGCCTTTTGGATTGAAAAATGTCAGAGCCACATATCAGAGAGCGATGACCACCATCTTCGATGACATGATGCACACCTTTATGGAAGACTATGTAGATGAATTGTTGGAAAAATCATTCACTAGAGAGGGACATCTGGAAATTTTAGACAAGATCTTCACCAGGTTGGAGAAATTCAATGTTAGATTAAACCCCAAGAAATGTGTATTTGGCGTGACATTAGCTAAACTCTTGGGATATATTGTATCAGCTAAAGACATTGAGGTGGATCCTACGGAAGTCAAAGCTATCATGGAGATGCCTCCTCCTAAGAATATCATCCAACTTAGATCTTTACAAGGATGATTCCAATCTATTAGGAGGTTCATCGCACAACTAGGAGATAAAACTCATCCTTTCAACCACTTGCTACAAAAGAATGTTTCTTTTAAATGGGATGAAAAATGTGAAGCAACTTTTAATCAACTGAAATAGTATCTAATGTCTCCACCCATACTGGTACCACCAACTAAAGGAAAACCGTTATTACTCTACATAGCAACAACAAAGATATCTTTAGGCACTTTACTGGCACATGAAGCTTTTGCAGGAAAGGAAAGGGCTATTTATTACATTAGTAGGACATTGAATGGCTATGAGATCAACTACACCTTTATTGAATAATCTTTTCTGGTGGTAGTATTTTCTACTCAACAACTAAGACATTGCATGTTGACTCACACCATCAAACTCATAGCTAAAATTGATCCATTGAAGTATCTACTCAACAAAGCTTCCTTGATAGGAAGACTAGCTAAGTGGGTAATGATATTGAGTGAGTTTGATATCTAGTATGTGGAAAAGAAAGCAATCAAAGGTCAAGCAATAGTGTATCAACTAGTTGAAGCACTGTTACAAGATCATCCAATGAGCATTGAGTTTCTAGATGTTGATGTCCTAATAGTATCAACAAAATAGTGGATGTTATATTTTGATGGCTCTTACACGTAACATGGATTAGGCGTAGGAATCTTGTTTATCATGCCTCAAGGACACACCATTCCAAATTCTTATAGGTTAATTTTTCCCTGCACTAACAACATAGCTGAGTATGAAGCATTGATAATTGGAATCAAAGTAGCAGTCGAGTGGAAGATCACAGAGTTGCATGTCTATGGTTATTCCCAATTAGTCATTAATCACATGAATGATGATTACTAGAAAAAATATGATAAATTGATGCCATATAAAAGAATGGTGGACGACTTTAAAAAGTACTTTGTGGAGATAAAATTTGAGCAGATTCCAAGAGGCGACAATAAAGCTATTGATGCTATGGTGACCATTGCCTCTCTCTTACAAATTCTTAAGAAACGAGCCTGTTATGAGTTCACGGTGGAACAAATGTTTAGCCCCACCTATGATAACCTTGAATCCCAAGTCATATACCATCTAGTTGAGGCTGATGCTTCTATCTATGGGAAAATCTACACCTATCTATGATACAATACCCTACCCCCAAATTTTTCCCAAAACCAAAACTGAAACTTTATTTGATAAGCAGCTTGACATACCTTGATAGCCGATGTACTTTATCGACGAGGTCTTGATGGTACTCTCTTTCAGTGTCTTGAATGTAACGAAGCTGAAACCACTTTACATGAGGTTCATGAAGGTATCTGTGGCACACATTCAAGTGGTTTAAATCTCGCTAAAAAACTCCTACATTTGGGGTATTACTGGCTGGATATGGAGGAGTCATTTCAATATGTCAAAAAGTGCCAAAAATGTCAAATTCATGGAAACCAGATACATGCACCAACACAAGAATTGCAACCATTCACATCGACATGGCCTTTTTGTTAGTGGGGATTGGATCTTGTAGGTAAAATACATCCATCTTCATCAAATGGACACAAGTTCATCATCACAGCCACAAAGTATTTTATGAAGTGGATTGACGCTATTCCTTTGACCAGTATCATAGGAAAACAAATTGCATCCTTCATCCTGAATTACATCATTTGTCAGTATGGCATTCCTCAAACCATTGTCATAGATAATGATAGAACTTCCAAGAATCAGGATGTCCAAGAACTTTGTGAGAGGTTTCATATCCAACATCAGTTTCTACACCTTACTATCCTCAAGGAAACGGCCAAGAAAAGGCCTCAAACAAAACCATCTTGAAAATCTTGAAGAAAATTGTTAACGATGTTGGATGTGATTGGAATGTTCAACTAAACCCTGACTTGTGGGCTTATTGAACCAGTATCCACACCCCAACAGGAGCTACGCTCTATGACCTAATCTATGGATCAAAGGCTATTCTACCTATTGAGGTTGAGCTACCATCACTCCATGTGTCACTAAAGGGGGTCATTTCAGATAAAGATTATCAAGTGTCTAGGCTACAAGAGTTGGAATTTTTGGATGAGCGTCAACAACATGCAGTTGATCACCTGAAAGCCTATCAGTAGAGGATATCCAAAAGTTTCAATCACAGAGTAAAACCAAGAACATTTTAGGTGGGTGAATTAGTCTTGAAAGAAAATCCATGCAATCAACAAGATAGAGAAAAGAAAGGAAAATTTGAACCAAACTGGCTAGGTCCCTTTGTCATTGTATCAGTTTTCTGATTAGGAGCATATCGATTGTCTACACCTGAAGGGGATTTGTTTGATGAACCCATCAACAACCTACATCTCAAGAAATTCTACACCTGACTCATCCAATGCATCAGTAAAAGTCCTGAAAAAAATACAAAAACATTAGAAAATGTCCTAAAAAAATGGTTTCCTTGATGAAAACCTGGAAAATAGGTGTCTTGATAACAACAAAAAAAATTAGAAAAATTGAAAAATATGAAAAAAGTGAAAAATCAAAAAAATCTGAAAATCTGAAAAAGTGCAATAAAAACAAGTAGTGAAAACCTGACAACAGGCGCTATTTGTGATAGGTTATCTTTTCCATCTATTTGATTTTTTCGACCATTCGCTTTCGCCATTCGCTTTCACCATCATTTTTCCTATCATCGGGAAGCCTCATGTACATATCCTAGCATTGTGGTCATGTCTCACCCTAGATTGGGGGAAAAATATTGAACTCACTGGGGGCAATAAACTGAGGTTAAACCAATAGACAAACAATAGTAAGAAACACAACAAACACAACACTCATAGTGAAAAACCCAACACTGAACATCAATCACAATCAGTAACACACCAACCATTCAAATCAAACAACCAAATCAAATCAAATCAAAGCAAACCTTAAATGGATGATGTTCCTCCTAAATCATGGCTTTATCACTTTGGCATGAATGTTCAACTGTTGTACTTTGATTTTTTTTATCATATCTTTGGAACAACTCCATGATGTATTGAACTAGAGGAGCTAAGAAGGAGTATGATTTTTCTTTGTTTTCTATCTATGAGTTACTCATTACTACTGTGCAAATTGTCACGAGATGTGCTCTACAAAGTATCACTGATGAAATTTCAAATTTTCATAGGAAAATGATTGACTCTTGTCTGTTTATGCAAGAAATGCTTAGGTCATCTCGGTTCAATTATACCTAGATGCTTGTGTTAACTTGCAATATCAAAAATCATAGAAGTAGTACTCAGGTCATCATGGTTTAATTATACCATCGATGTTTGTACTCACTTTCAACATTTTGAAGGCTCAATGATGATAAATAGCATGAAAAATTGGATGTTATGATGACAAAATTTACATATTAGATTTGCATGGTTAAGTTAGATTGCATCCATGTTAGCTTTGCATCTGTATTTATGGGTTTTCCAAGGCTGGAAAAATTTCACAATGATGTTATCTCTAGCATTAATGGATTGAGTACATTTGACATTAACCCAAAACACATCATTCTCATATAGTTGCATAATCAGTTGCATCATCATTTGCATACATTAGAAAGCATTCTCATATCATATATACATTATCACATCATTCATCTATCCATACATTACATCATAATATCCACATCAAAAAACACAAAAAGAAGTGCATTGCATCTCACTTGTATAATCAAAATCATCTCACATAATTTCATTAAGAAAATGGTCCATTAAGAAGATTGAAGGACATATCTAGTATAATAAGATTTCCAAGAATAAAAAGTTGCTAAAAAACATGACATTGTAAAATGGTCCATTAATAAGATTGAAAAGACATGTCTAGCAGAGTAAGATTTCCAAGAAGAAAAAGTTGCTAAGGAACATGACTAGTAAGCAAGTTTCCCTGTAAAGATATAATACCATCATTATGAACATCTAAAACCAATAGTGAAGATAGATTTGTCAGGGTGTATGGAATACAACCTGTGAATTTGTTATTACTCAAATCCAAGACTGAAAAAGGATCAAATGCAATTTCATTTGCTTGTTTTCTTATTTTATATTTTGAGAACATGGGTTTAATTCCTTTCTCTCTTAAAGCTTTATAGAAATCATTTATCCACTGTTGAGTGTGTAATAGAACTGGTGCAGAGAACTCATCAATTGATGTCATTTGATCTTCACCCTCATAATCTAGGTCTGGGATAGGTTCATCATGCACTATGTCTTCATTATAAGCTATATTCAACACTTCTCCATCATCCTCTTCCAACTGATCTAGAATATCATGAAGCATAAGAATCTGGGTAGATCTTAAGGACAATCTTTAATATTTTATTTTCCTTACTTTGTGCTCATATTCACAATTAAGCCAATAATCTTCTAGGTGTTGGACATGAGCACTGTAACCAGCTATGTTTTTGGCAATATTCCCTTCAATATCATAATACATTCTTTGAAGTGGAAAATATTCAAAATTATATGTTTTCAGTTCTTCTTCACACAAGTCAGCTGTCTTGATTGCACTGCATTTATAATTCCCTATCACAATAGGAAATTTGAAGGAAGCCTTCTTACAAACCTTGCTATAAAGGAAATGAAATAAAAACTACCAGACTTTGGTATAAGAAAATGGTATGACTGGGATTGACGCTTTTGGTTGATGACTTACCAGACAGGGCTAAGACCAACTGAAGATACAACTCACTTGATACAACCGCACAACTCTGGGATTCCAATTTTTAGGAAAAATATTAAATTTCATGAAAAGACTAAATTCGGGAAAGAATAAGGATAAAACAAAGACCGAGCAAATTGAAAAAGAAGCCCGCACTTGACCAAACCACAGAGCAATGCTGAAGCAAAAAAAAATGAAAGGAGGAAAAAAGGGGTCCACATTTTTCCAAGTAGCAAAATGGTGCATGTTGTGAGACCACACAACAACTAGCAACCAACAAAACTAAAAAAAATAATAGAAAGTTGATTTTGGATCTTACATTAGCATACCAACTCTTTTTAGCCTTCTAATTATAAATTAGTAGATCCTCATTCTGACATTCAAATTTCACTTCAACTAGCATGTAATATTAAGTATTACTAAGCTCGCGTGTGTGCAATTGGTTATTTTTCGCCACAATAAACTTAGAAAATAGAAATCATTTGCATTGACCTACATAATATGACAATTCCTTTAAAGCCAACTAGGGATAGAGCATTGTTGTCATTCAAGCATCCATATCCCCGACAAGGTTATCTCTATAATTGCCCCAAACATAGCTCTACTGCCAATCAAGCGTTTATAGCCTCGGTAGAGATATTTGGATAGCCTAAAGAGTTGATTTCTTTCTTCTTTTTTATAGATATTGCAATGATAGCTCATTTTCTCTTTTGATATTTCAATAATAGCTCATTTTCAACTTGAAAGCAATGAAGCCTTCTACTAGGCTAGGAATTATAGTGGTAGCAAAGGTAGTCTTTTGATTTTTCACTCAATGCAAATAACTGTTATCCCAAATTTCAATAGAATGATTTAAATGTGTGTTTGTAGTTCAACATCAACTAAATGATTCATGCTAACTAGAGTAAAGAATATAATAATTCTCAAATAATTTATAAGTAAAGGACTACTTTCGGTCAAGACACGGATCAAATTTCTAGAATTGATGATCTATTACCCTGTTCACCCTCAAATGTTGCCAATCATTGTAAAGCCCAACGATGCGACACCCAAAAAAAAGTAAAAAAAAAGCAACACACAACTATTTACAACACAACAAGAACTAACCTAACAAAGTTATTTAAAAAAAATATATTTACAAAAAGTATTTACCTATGACTGGAAATAATGCTTTAGAAACTACCCATTGACAAGCAATATGATATCATCACCAGTCAAAGACTTCAATCTATAAGTGTTGTCACCCAAGATTTCAAAAACTTGATATGGACCTATCCACAATTTGTCAAACTTACCATGTTCACCTTTTTGTTCATGGGCTTTATCCAAATATAGGACCAAGTCAAATATTTTAAAAGTCTTTAATCTAGCCCTTTTATCAAACCATCTTTTTACCACAGATTGGTGTCTAGCAAAATGATCTATAGCTCGAGTACATTTTTCATCTAGATGCATTAATTGTAATAACCAAGCTTCAGTTTGATCATCTAATCCAATGTATTCTTGGGCTAACTGCCAAGTAGGGACTTTCAAATTTATTGGTAATATAGGATCTACCCCATAAACTAGGTGATAAGGAGAATTCCCTAATGTGGCTTTCATCCTAGTACGATCTACCCAAAGAGAAAATTTCAGCAAAGAATGCCATTCTCTAGGATTCTTTTCAATCTATTTTTTAATTATATCCAGTAGATTTTTATTTGATGATTCAGCTAATCCATTTCCTTGTGGATAATAGTTAGATGAGAATTTTAATGTTATACCATATTTGAATGCCCAATTGGAAAATTTTAATGAAGAAAAGGTAGGGCCATTATCACATACCAATGCGTATGGTACTCCAAACCTAGTGATGAGATTCTCTTCCAAAAATTTGATTACTACTTTTGTAGTGCATTGTTTATTGGGACACGCCTCTATCCATCTGGTGCAATAGTCTATAGCAGTTAATATAAATCTATGGCCTGCAGATGATGGAGGATTGATAGTTCCAATAAAATATAGTCCCCATTGTGAAAAGGGATGCATCTCCATCACCGATTGTAACAATTGAGCATTGAATCTTCCTTTATCTGATGTAGTTTGACATGTGTTGCAATGTTTCACATGTTCGTATGTATCTTTGAAAATCATTGGCCAGTAATAACCAGCTCTCAAGATGAGGTGTGCAGTAGCTAAAGGTGCTCCATGAGTTGTTCCAAATTTATCAAGTAGTTCCTACAACACTTTGTTTGCTTTTGTTCTATTTAAGCATCTTAAATAGATTCCTTCATGGTTTCTTTTGAATAGAGCTCCTCCTTTGATCATGTAACTTTGATATTTTATCTTAAGGGATCTTCTTTGATTTCTTTCCATATGATTAGGGCAAATATGGTTGACCAGATAATGCCATATATCTGAATATCAGTCTTCTTGGTCTTTTACATCCAAATTATATTGTTGACTCAAAATTTGTCAATCTATTTCTTGAATAGATCTAACCAAAGCCTATCCCCGAACCAATTTCATGGGTATAATTTCTAGATCAAATTCTTGTAGGATTGTAACCCATTTGGCTCTTTTTTCTCCAAGCTCACTTTGTGTTAGCAACATCTTGACTGTAGAATCTAGAACAATAGCTTTGACTATACTCTTGAGGATGTAATGCCTAAATTTTTGTACCGCTTTGACCAAAGCGAAGGCTTGTTTTTCAACATTTGTATATCTCAACTCTGCTTCTTTAAATGGAGCACTCATAAAAGCAATCGGCTTCTCTTCTTTATTCTCGCCTTTCTATGTTAGTACTGTTGCACAAGTATGACCAGAAGCAAAAGAGTAAATATAAAAAGGTTTAACATAATTTAGACTTACCAATACCGGTGCTTCTGTAATTGCAGTCTTTATACTTTCAAAGGTGATTTTCGCTTCATTTTTCCACTCTATCTTGGCATCTTTCTTTAACATATCATTGAGTGGTTTCACTATTTCGGTGAATCCGGTAATAAACTTTCGGACAAAATTGATCTTACCAAAATATGATTTCAATTCTTTCTTGCTTCCCAGGGGTTGTAGATTGAGCAATGCACTCACTTTGTATGGGTCTATTGAAATATCTTTTTTAGAAATAATATGTCCTAGTAGCTTATCTTCAGTTACCCTGAAAATACACTTTTTAGGATTTAATTAAACTTCGTAAGTTTCACACTTATGCAATATTGGTCTGAGATCTCGAACATGATCTCTTTTATTTTTCAAAAATATTGTGAGGTCATCCATGTAGATAATAATTCATTTTCCTATCAACTCGAAAAAAAAATAATCCATGGCTCTTTGGAATGTGGCCCTGACATTTATCAATCCAAATGGAATCCTTTTGTAAGCAAAAGTTCCCCACTTCATGGTGAATGTTGTTTTCATCCAATCTTCCCTTGCTACCATTACTTGATTATATCCAAAGAATCCATCCAAAAAGGACATCATCTATGAACCATTGACTATTTGTAGCACTTCTTCTAGTGAGGGTAGTGGATAATTATCTTTCTCAGATGCCTTGTTAAGGTTCCAAAAATCTACACATAACCATATATCTCCATTCTCCTTTCTCATAGGCACCAAATTTTCCACCCAAGTAGAATTTCTAATAGGAAAAATTATTTTAGCTGATAAAATTTTTTGGACTTCCTTTTGAATTAATGGTTCTAAGAGTGCATTTACTGGACATTGTTTCTGTCGAAAAGGCTTTACATTAGGCTTTAACAGTATCGTATGCATAATGATGGAAGTGTCATAAGTCTTCATATCTTCATACGTCCATGCTATAACTTTCCAATAATCTTTAAGTGCCTGAGCAATACTTCTCTTCTCTTCCTCAGTGCAGACCTTTCCTATTAGCATGTTCTTAGGATCTTCTTTAGTATGCAAATTATATGGTATCAGGACATAATAACCCGACCAAAATAACCCTAGACAGAATAACCCGACCAATATAACCCAAGGACAAAATAACCCAAAGTCATAATAACTCATGGACAAAATAACCCATGGACAAAATAACCCATGGTAATTTTAGATCAAGCTAGTAAACTAGAAATGACATAAAATAAATTATAAATATGATTGTGAGGCACCATAGAGGCTATTTAGGTCATTTTTAGACCATATATCTATTATATACCCCTAAAATAGCCTTAAAACACCTTTAATATGCTTAAATAACCTATAAAATGGTAAATAATTATAAAAATAAAGGTAATTTCGTGGGAATAAGTTGATTATTTTGAAGACACATGGATTGGCAGACTAACCAGAAAAGGCAACAGACGATCACCCAAGTTTCCAATCACAATGTGGAATTGCTATTCGGCTACTCAAGATGATCTTCCCATAACCAATAATACTATTGAAGGATGACACAAAGGATTTAGTGAATTGCTTCAAGCATCGCACAACTCAGATTGGAAATTCATCAAAGCAGTGAAAAAAGAACAGAGTCTCTAAGAGAATAGAATAGAGAAATATATGGCTAGATACATTGGGCAACCAAGCAGGAAAAAATACTGTGAACTCAAAGAAAGAGTAAAAAGATTGGTTGATGGTTATGACAACCATAAAATTTTAGATTATATAAGAGGCATCGCTCATAATTTGACACTTTAATTTGAATAATAAAGTTTTTTTAGAAACATACATGTAATTTATAAATTTTGTTTTCCTTTCTCTATATTCTTATGGGGATATTTTGTCCATGGGTTATTCTGACCACGGGTTATTTTGGCTTGGGTTATTATGACCTCGGGTTATTTTGTCCCTGGGTTATTGTGGTCGGGTTATTCTGTCCAGGGTTATTTTGGACGGGTTATTATGTCCCATAACCAAATTATATAATTTGGATTTTCCTCCATCACTTCGAGGAAAATCTTTATGTCTAACTATCTGATCAATATCAAACAATCATTCTAGCTCAATTATTTCTTTTGGAATATTATTACCTTTAACTTGAGCTAATTCTTCGTCTTGAATTTCATCATCAAGTTGATCCATCTCTTAAATTATTTGTGCTTCAAAAATGCTAAAATTAGTGATGAATTCCAATATGTGTTGGTCATCTTCGAACACTTGCAAATTAGTAACATTATCGAGAATCGAAGGTAGCTGCACCAGCTCAACTGTGAATCTCTTCAAATCAAAGGCATCTAGAGGTTCTAGAGTACTAGTAGCAGTAGCCAAAGCATCGGCTCTTTGATTAAATCTTCTTGGGATATGAGTAATATTGAATGCATCAAAATCTTCTATCAAATCCCATACTCTATGTCGATAATTGGACAATCGCTTGTAGCGACAAATATACCATTTTTGGACTTGTCTAACTACTAATTCAGAATCATTGAGCACCTTAAGAATTTTGAATTTATTCTTGATTTCGAGGATCAAGCCGTGTATAAGGGCTTCATATTCTACCACATTGTTAGTACATTAAATTTATAATTGATATGCAACAAGAAAATATTTACTTTGCGGGTTGATGAGTTCAACTCCGATTTTGATTCCTTGTTTTGATTTGGATCCACCGAATTTAAGAATTTAGGCTTGATCATCTGTAGCTTGTAATTTACCATTCTTTGGCATCATCGAATTAGTCTCTCTAGTCTGTGTAACATGGACTTTGTCTTTATGCACTTCCGGTTCAGATCTTTTCATCTTGTAATGCTCTAGACAGTATTGATTCTTGATTTTACAAATTATTTCCAAGCACATCATGCAACTATCTTCTAAATGTGCAACATTATGTAACCTGCACCAATCATGCAACAACAAAAAAATTAGTGAAATTTCAATTTTGTCGCTCTTTCGAGCTTCTATAACAATATTCTTCCAAAATTTATCATAAGGACTATTTTGTTCTTCAGAAGAATCACAATCTGATTCAATTAAAACATATGTTCCAGGAGTTAGCTGATTAGGTTTTTCGACATTACATGTAAATACTTCTTCTATTTTAACTCATGAACTTCGTATTTTATAAACTCTTGGTTCTACATCAATATATAGAACTTTATTTTTCTGATCATAATCAGTGATCATGTATTTCATGTGTGGTTCTCTTTTGATTCTAATTTGATTAGGAATCCCCTTCCATGGTAACCACATGTGTGAGAAGTCAGTAGCCATATATCCATTCAAATTTTTAGACCAATCTCTGCTCAATAACATACCATAGGTATAAGGTATCTCAACAACTTGAATGCCTATGTAATATTTAATTTTGGGATCCAACGCTAATTGCATGTGAATATTGGTTAACTCTTTGATTACATTTACTTCTATTTTATCGAGTTGAGTAACTTTCTTTAAAGAACTTGTCAAAGTTAACCCTAGCGTTTGACATATGGACAAAGGCATTATGTTAGTAGATGCTCCAGAGTTTACTAAACAATTATGAAGGTTCTTACCAAATATTCTCAATGTGAGTAAAAATGGTGGAGATTCTAATTTCCCTTTGTAAAGGGCTACTTGTGCATCTGCCATAGGAATGATGTTCTTATCTTTCACCTTAGCCTAATTATCTTTCATCTAAAAGTCCTTAAATTTTCCTTCTTTTGGAAGATCTTCTAGAGTGTTTAAGAAAGCTTTTTTGATCATAGGTGTTTTGAGAAATCTAATAAAGAAAGGCTGATCTTTACCTTTTTTATTTCTTCCGCTAATTAGCTAGTCAAATTATTTTGGTCAACGAAATCTACCTTTTCACTTCTTGAAGCATTTGATGAATTATAATGAGAGGTTACCTTAGGGAACCCTAGGTTATTGTTTGATTTATCATTAGGTGGAATATTAAAGTTATTAGGCGGGATCGATGTTGTTAATTGCCCATTGAATTTACTTCCACCATTGGTGTTACTTCTCAAGTTATAATTATGTCCTTTCTGATATTGTTGAAAAGCATGAATTTTGTCGATTTCTTCTTGAGGTTCATTTTTGTCTTGATAGGGAAATGTATACGTTTCTAAAGTCATAGTAGAATTGGCCCCCTCATATTAACGAGTGTAACTTGTGACAATAGCAGGTGGTTTGATGTATTCATAACTTTCAAGGACTAAAGTAGAATCATATCCTACTAGAACCAACTCATTTCCCTTAGGAGGATGAGAGTCACATTGTTCATTATAATGCGTAGCAGCTAGAAAAATGTCTAAAGCAATTTTGAATTGTGAACAGTCTACTTCAGCATGAGCATTTGTATTATGAATTCTACACCAATTATTCATCGCAAGATCAAATAAATTCACTTTCGACATGGATCTTTCATCAGTAGGATTAGTGTTATCTAAAGGTGTTGACACTCCTCCATTATTCAATCATGTATTTGAAGGTCTAGGTGGTCTAGGAGAGTTATATGCTTGATTTTACAAATTTTGGTTGTTGCTTTGAGCATAGAAGTTTTGATTTCTTAATTGTGTAACTTCTATGGTTAACCTTTTGAGTTGAGTTGTAATTTCTTTCATGTCTTCCTTTTCCTTTGGAATTTTGACATTTTAATTTTCCTGAGTTTGCGAGAAAAAAGAATTTCCATTAGGATGTAGCTCTGTGATGGCTGGACCAAGGTGAGGGACTAAAGATTGACTATTTCTTGGTTGAAAGAAAGTATTCTAAGGAAATATCCCCTTCTATACCACTGAAGGATTAACATTAGGATTCATGGGATGATTAAAAGGGACTCCATTTACGCTCGGGGTGGGATAATTATTCAATCCATTTCCGCCATTTGCAGATGATCCATTTCTGAGGTGTTTCATTTTGAGATTTACACTTACAGCTTCCGCATAGGCTTTGGGTAAAGTAGTAGGAGGATTTTCCCTTCGCTTTACAAACATAGCAGTTAAAGGATCTACTATTGTATAATAAATTGCAATAGCAGAAAAATTATCTACTACATAAGGTGCTTGCAACCTACAATAAGCCTTTTGAAACCTGCCCTTAAAAGTAGTTATAGGTTCTCCTTCAAACCTCTTTATTTGAGCAAATTGGTGATATAACAAAGTAGGGTCATTCGGTGTTCTAAATCTAACCAAAAATTGGCTTTCCATATCTTGCCATGATCTGATAGAATTGTGAGGTAGCTTGATATACCACTGGTAAACTTCATCGTTTAAGGTGTAAGGAAACAACCTACATACGACATCTTCATGTTGAATCCTAGCTCTAAAACATGTATCCTTAAAGATAATAATATGTTCTTCTGCATCTTTGTGGAGATAATATTTGGGACACAACTTATCAAGATTTTTTAGTAAATCATTGCACATGGAAAATTGAATCGGTGACTCTACGTTAAAGAAGGCCATCACTATGGGGGACAGTGGTGATACAACAACAGTCAGATTTTGCGAACTCACACTTACACTTCTAGACTTTTGAGGTCTAGATGGTGTTCGACCACTAAGCTCGACTAAAGTCACACGGTTACGGGACATAATAACCTGTCCAAAATAACCCTGGACAGAATAACCCGACCACAATAACCCAGGGACAAAATAACCCGAGGTCATAATAACCCAAGCCAAAATAACCCATGGTCAGAATAACCCATGGACAAAATATCCCCATAAGAATATAGAGAAAGGAAAACAAAATTTATAAATTACATGTATGTTTCTAAAAAAACTTTATTATTCAAATTAAAGTGTCAAATTATGAGCGATGCCTCTTATATAATCTAAAATTTTATGGTTGTCATAACCATCAACCAATCTTTTTACTCTTTCTTTGAGTTCACAGTATTTTTTCCTGCTTGGTTGCCCAATGTATCTAGCCATATATTTCTCTATTCTATTCTCTTAGAGACTCTATTCTTTTTTCACTGCTTTGATGAATTTCCAATCTGAGTTGTGCGATGCTTGAAGCAATTCACTAAATCCTTTGTGTCATCCTTTAATAGTATTATTGGTTATGGGAAGATCATCTTGAGTAGTCGAATAGCAATTCCACATTGTGATTGGAAACTTGGGTGATCGTCTGTTGCCTTTTCTGGTTAGTCTGCCAATCCATGTGTCTTCAAAATAATCAACTTATTCCCACGAAATTACCTTTATTTTTATAATTATTTACCATTTTATAGGTTATTTAAGCATATTAAAGGTGTTTTAAGGCTATTTTAGGGGTATATAATAGATATATGGTCTAAAAATGACCTAAATAGCCTCTATGATGCCTCACAATCATATTTATAATTTATTTTATGTCATTTCTAGTTTACTAGCTTGATCTAAAATTACCATGGGTTATTTTGTCCATGGGTTATTTTGTCCATGAGTTATTATGACTTTGGGTTATTTTGTCCTTGGGTTATATTGGTCGGGTTATTTTGTCCAGGGTTATTTTGGTCGGGTTATTATGTCATGATACCAAGTCACACGAGGCTCACCAAATTGAGATCTAGTGACTCTATGGAAATCTAGTTTAAAACCTAACAAAACCAAAAGAACAACAATGAGGCCCTCCTTCTAGTGCAAGTTCCTGTTGATGATGATGTTACTCATAGCAACAGGGAAAATAAATTATTCATAGACAAACCATGAAGAGCCTATCCTTCTTGAAAGATTTAACTAGAGGAAACCCTAGGGGATCCATATAATAGGACAAAGGTTGGATCAGTTCAATCCCAAGTCTCCAGTAGTCAAGTCTTGACAGTACTGGGTTCACTTCAGGGTATGATGTGATATTGTTGTTAATCTCAAAGGGAATACTTTTTTTTTTGTTTCATTAAGAATCATAAGCGTTTTACACAAGATTTCCAATTCAATCATAAAATAACATCATGAAATCGAAAGATTTGAAATAATACTTCATGAATATCAACAATTTTTCTATCACTTAAGTAGATTTAGCTTTAAGCTTTCAGAAATTTCATAAGAAATGAAATATTTTCAATAAATTTCCATTCATTCATCTATTTTTGAAACATTTTCTAGAATTTAAACATCTATTCTAAAATAAAGCATAAAAAAACTAAAAATTAAAATTTCTCTCAGTTATTTTCCACGCACGCGCCAAAGAATTAAACAAATCAAAGCAAATTGATTTATACTTCACCAGATTGTTTCACAACTACATATAAAATGGTGTGAGTTTTTAAAGAGAGGGGTTTTATTTTGGTCACCAAGTAGGTTTTGCATGCACCCTTAAATGACGCAACACACAATATTGTTCGGTTGAACTAACAAAACTAGCTACAAAGATTCATGAGATAGGTAGCTATCATATTGGCTTCAATATTGATTAATATCTATGTGCATACAATTTTTTAGACTAGAATGATTCAGAAAATAGGAAAAAAGATCAAAACTTAGAGAATATTTGGCTCTTCTGATATCCACAAATTTTAAACTTAAAACAAAAAGAAAGCAGTAAATGACCTTTTATAGAAACAAGGCCCCAAGATTTCAAACTTAAAGTTTATCCAAAGAATCAAAAATAGCAAATCAAAAAGTACCACATGGCATAAGCCAACTATCATCAGAATATTCTAGATGAAGTCAAACCTTTGACTTCCTCGGTAGCAACACTTTTCTCTTTCCAACTCTGGTACACAATATTTCACATGAATCAAGGCTATTGGCACCCTTTAGAATACCAAACAGGAAACATCTACTAGGACTGGGAACAACCTGCAAAACTCAAATGCAACAAAAAAATATTTCTAGGACACCTCCGATATCCGATATCTGGTATTTCGTTTCATCATTTAGGGCTTAGGCTCCATGATCTTTTCTTCGCCTTTCTTCAATTGATATTCTCATAAAGCATTCAATGTTTGATGCATATGTTCTTTTGGAATCCCCTGTATTTCCTTCCTAGTGAGCTTAAGCCTAGTATATTCTTCTAATACCTAGAGTATACTAGCATTCCTTTGCACTTTGTCTATCTCATATCTAGCTATGGTGTTCCTGCACTGTATAATCTCATCAATGACCTTCTGAGTTAACAACTGAATAGGGTCTCTATTTATCCTTTCAATCCATTCCTTGAAGGCTTTAGCTTCTTTACCCTCATTTCCTAGCATTTGGGGATCACAACCTTGAAGTGTTAGCATTTCAATAAAGTCTTGATCTTTATCAAGCAATTTTTTGCATTCCACAGTGACCTTTTTAATTCCTTCTATACATTGTATCAACATATCACCTTCCTATTTTAATTGTTTCTTCCATTTTTCTGGCAATGGAACTTCTTGCCCTAAAATTACATTTCCTTGTATTAATTCTTGGACATCCATTTGTATGAGAATTTCAACATTTTTCCTTTCAACATAATTTTTTTCATGGCGAACCTTGCATTCACTTTCAAATATTCTAGATTTCTCAAACCAATGGTATGCTTCCTTATACTTTCCTATTGCATCTGTAATAAATTATTCTCCCTACCTCACCCAATACTCGATCCATTCTTCAAATACATTCATTTTATGGTGAATTGTTGCAATTGCATCCACCTATTCTTGTGACATTCGTACTAGATGTTGGGGCAATTCAATCTATGCTTGACCAGATAGGGTTAGTGATTTTATAAAATGTTCCAAGGTAGCAACCCGTTCCTTCAATTCTCTTTTCTTCATTTTATACTTTTGTACTATGGCAACAGTAGCATCCAGATTCATATTTATTTCTTCCAACTCTTGCCTCCAAGATGAGTGTCCAAGATAAATACTTGTTATCTTGTACTCCTTAAGAATTATCTCATGTCTATTTTTGTCAGCTATTGGAGTAGCTATATGGATGGTTCTTTCTTTGTCTAAATTTTTCTGTATGGCATGCTTTGCTTTAGCTCTTTGCCTAGGTTTAGGAGTATCTACTCCTTGTATAAAACTGTTAAGATCCATAGGCAGTATTTCTACTTCCATTGGAGAAGCCAATTCCCTGATCAACCAATTAGGTTCATCCTCATCACACTCTACCTCTGCAACATTACTTTCTTTTTTATTTCCACTTGATTCAGGAAGCTCTTCGCTTACTTCTTCAATTTTATTTGTTACGTCCTCCAAAATAGGAATTGCTTTAACAATTTCTAGCATAGATTCATGACTTCTGGGATTTGACACTGTCTCCTTGGTTTGAAGACTTATATTTTCCTGTCTATCCAGATGTTAAACATCACCTTCCTAGATGTCACTTTACACCGGGATTTTTTTCATTTCGAACTTCATCACTTGAAACCTGTGTAGCTTCTCCTTTCTTAATTTCAACTTCAACCCAGTCCTTCTCTGATTCTTCAAAGACCTACAACTATTCATTATCATTTGGATTATATCCAAGAAAATATTTGGAATAAAAAGTATCTTCAATAACCATTTCATTAATAGGATCCTGCCCTGCAATCTCCCTTGCTTCCCTCTCAAGAATATCAAGGTTCCTTGCTTCTGAAGCGAGTGTTCCTTGTATAAATTCTTCTTATTTAGTATTCATAGGAGTGGACCCTGTGTCTAGAATTTCTTCTACCACTGGTTTTACCATGGGTTTATCTTTAAACTTCTTTTCTTTTTCCTTTTCCCACATGGCACCCCATCTATCCATTTGTTCTTTAATTTTGGCTTCATCTTCCTCAAAAATTTCTTCCAAAATAATAGGACTTCCTCCTAGTGCTTGTTTCACATTAGCCATATTAATAGAGGGAGGAGAAGTAAATAATTTTGTAGCTCTCTAAGATGTAGACCTTGTCTGTGCACCAACATTTTATGTTACTTCTACCCCTTCATCAATGGTAGGTTTAGTCCTAGGCTTTACTATAGAGGAAGATGCACCTTTAGGTCTTACTTTTCATCTATCTTTACTTGATTCTACATCTTTTTTTCTTATCAACTGGCTTTAATGAAACTCCCTGACTTGAAGCCTTAGGGGTTTTCTCTTCAATTCTTATACCAGGGGCCGCTTTACTAGTTTTCCTTTTCTTCTTGGAAGGTTCCCAACTCACAAATATAGTTTCATTTGCTTGTTTTCTTCTTTTATCTTGTGAGAACATGGTTTGAATTCCTTTCTCTCTTAAAGCTTTACAGAAATCATTTATCCAGTTTTGCGTGTGTAATAGAACTGGTGCAGAGAACTCATCAATTGATGTCATTTCTTCAACCTCATAATATGGGTCTAGGATAGGTTCATCATACACTCTGTCTTCATTATAAGCTATATTCAACACTTCTCCATCATCCTCTTCCAATTGATCTGGAATATCATGAAGCATAAGAATCCAGGCAAATCTTAAGGACAATCTTTCATATATTTGTTTCCTTACTTTGTGCTCATCTTCACAATTAAGCCAATAATCTTCTAGGTGTTGGACATGAGCACAGTAACCAGCTATGTTCTTGGCAATATTCCCTTTGATATCATAATACATTCTTTGAAGTGTAAAATATTCAAAATTATATGTTTTCAGTTCTTCTTCACACAAGTCAGCTATCTTGATTGTACTACATTTATAATTCCCTATCACAATAGGAAATTTGAGCGAAGCCTTCTTATGAGCCTTATTATAAAGAGCTTGAGACAGTTTTAATTGTCTGACCAATTCTAATAACACAATTTTTTCTATAGGATACCTAGGTAGCATGAAAGGATGTCCATCAAACCCTTCCACCCTAATGTAGGAGAAAGTGGGGAACTGGATATACCAACCTCCTATCAGTCTGATAACACTTTGGGCCTCCAATGACAACCTTTTGTCTTTATCACCTTCCATCGTTATGACCAGCATCATAGAGAACACATCATTAACTCTTTTATAATGTTCTTTGTATCCATGGATAGTGATTTGGAGTAAATGAGCATATATTAAACTATTTCCTACTTCTCTGCACAGAGTACCAATTTTCTTCAACCCATGTTTACTTGCCCTCATGGTGTAGGAATATATCATATATGAAGACATATAGAAACATCTGGTTTTGGGAAATGCAATTATTTGTGCATGCAATTCATCACTAATAAACTTTCCCCAATGCATTTGCACAAGATTACTCATCAGTCTGGATATTATCACAAACATCTTTGGTTCAAATTTACTAGCATCTCACAACCTAGCTATCCTACTTAGCATGGTTATAACATCTTGAATATCTTGGCTGAACATAGACCTTAGAATTTCTTTTATTTATTTTGTAATTGGCTCTTGGCGCCATTGGGTATTCATAATTTCTTTATTGCACTCTTTGACACTCTGATAAGTTTTGGCATTCACCCCCATATCAATATTATACATCTAGGTGAAAATAGGAAGCCCAAATGTATATATAATTCCTTTCTAGGAGAGATCTGCATAATTTCTTCCCTCCTTCACAATAATTCTTTTATCTAGGTTGTAATGATTTATACATTCCATGACCAATTCGAGGGCCTCCATTGCTGGCATAAACCCTCCTGCTAAAAATAACCCACTTGCTATAACATTTTCTAGTACATTGAGAAGCATTTTCCTATCGAACCCGAGTGCAAATTTCAATATCAGAAGACCACCCCAAATGAGTATCTGTAACTACCACTCCAATTGGTATGGCCTATGAACTGCAATATTTAAATTTCTCTTTTGTTCTTGAGTCAGAAGTACTCATTTTTGTTGGTGTGTTCTGCATTTTCAAATGTGTGTCTTGTGTGCAAGTTAGGGTTAAATTTAACCAAATTTATTACAATTTCATAAAACTTTCAATTTAACTTTTAGCTAAATTCAAATAAAAAATATAATCAACACTTCCATTTCTGAAGGGAAATACCATTTTTCAAGATTTTCATGCGTGAAAATAAGTAACAGAACATCATTTATCTAAAACATACCTAGTTTTGGTTGACGATGACAATCTTTTCAGAATGGAGCTTCAAAACCCTTGGTAGTTGTGTTCTCAGTTTCTCAAAATTTACCTCTCCTTGCGCGCCAGTATTATTTTGTTCATTCAGTGTCCTTTGTGAATTTGTAGCATGACGTGAAGTGAAATGTTATGAAAGCAATTACATGCTTAAGGTGGTGTGAAGTATAGGAGTAGTTCACCACCTTCATTAATTACCTATTATAATTCATTAATTTCTCAAATAAAGGTGCAATCATTATGAATCAAGGTTCAAATTACAAACGCCTAGATTTTTGTGCAAGCTCGCTACTAGAGGACAAAGATGACGTGATGATCTTACGTGGCACTCTGGTGTCACTTTGATTTTTGTGAGGCATAGGCCATTTTAAGATACGTGATCAAGTTTTGATCACCAAGATTAAAACTTCTAGTATCAACCTTTGAGAAGAAATACCAAGAATCAGGGCACTTACCTCCAAGCTTGAGAGAAAACCAGAACAAAAGAAAAGATAGGGAATTGGGTTCAAGAAAGATCAAAAGAATAAAAATTATTTAAATGTTGCAAAACAAAATCTCTAGTTTTCAAGTTCTGAATAAAGGAAATGAAATAAAAACTACCAGACTCCAGTACAAGAAAATGGTATTACTAGGATTGACACTTTCGGTTGATGACTTACCAGATGGAGCTAGGACCAACTGAGGATACAACTCAATTGATACAACCGCACAACTCTGGGATTCCGATTTCCTAGAAAAATATTAAATTCCATGAAAAGACAGAAAGAACGAATTTGGGAAAGAATAAGGATAACACAAAGACTAAGCAAATTGAAAAAGAATCCTACACTTGACCAAACCACAAAGCAACACTGAAGCAAACAAAAATGAAAGGAGGAAAAAAAGGGGTCCACATTTTTCCAACTAGCAAAATGGGGTGTGTTGTGAGACCACACAATAGGTAGGAGGTGAATATCTCCTCTTAGGGGCAACTAGGCCTCATTTTCCTCATTAGTATCATCACTCATTGATTGGGTGTCCTCCTCATCATCATCATCAAGAAATATATATGGTATTATGTCATCATCATTTGTATCCACATCAACTTGCTCATCGTCCCTGTCATCTTTGTGCATGGGAAGAGGTCCTACATGGCCTGCAAGGTGATTTCTAGGAAAGACGTGGGATGGTCATGCTCCAACCCACCACTGGTCATAGACTGGTGTAGTACCTACTTCATCAACATTGGAGACTAGGGGCATGTCATGGTCCTCACCCTCTGAGTCACTAATGTAAACATCCTCAATAGTAAGACAACGAGTGTCTCCAAGTCTAGGGGTACTCTATGTTGATCGTAGGAACCTGGGTCGAGCCCACAGTGGAACCTATATCTGACCGAGCTGGGGCATAACACGATCATAATAGAAAGGCCTGACTATATAGTCGTGTCGTCCTAGTACAAACCAATCTTGTTGAAGTCTGACTAACTCATTTCTCTTTTTTTCCCACTATGGCATCCTGAGATATGGTCTCCATGAAATATCACCCTCATCCAATCGATCGAATATGACATGCTAGTGTAGCAAGTCACCCTCTTGCCATGCCCACCTCAGTGAATAACTATAGGCCTATGGGTAGCCCATGGCCACTATGGTAGGATATATGGTGGGTCTAGTGGATGCGATATGCTCAAAACACCAAACCTATAAGAGTGTACAATACACTATATTATCCAGCTCCTGGTAAATAAATCGCCCTAGATCATAATACAAATGTGCCAACATACTGTGACCCCAAGCATAGATGGTCTTATGCTACTCCATGTCCCAAATAATGTGATCCATTCCTCCATCTAAGTGGGCCCCTCGTCCATCAAGAACCAGTGTGAGTGTTGTAGTAATGATCATAATATGTTGGAGTAATGGCATCTACACGTGTAGTATCCATTTAAGCTCAATGTGAGGCCCGATGCTCAACTCTCAGATGGGGAACCCTTGACAATACAAGATATCATCCTGCATTTCCTCATATGTCTACTCATTAACCGAGTGCACCACCTCACCTCAGATTGGTAGCTGTAGGATGTGGTGTATGTCCTCTAAGGTAGCATTCATCTCCTTGATAAGTAGATGAAAGGTACATGTATTTGCATCCCATCTCTCTACCAGGGCTAGCAACATGGCATCATGATATCTCATTGGTGGCATGGAATACACCCAAAATAGTCATGTATCTTGTAGAATACTAATCTCATCCTCTAACAATTGTGTGATGAGTTCTCAGAGGAAACAAAATTGTTTGCCTCTAAGATGCTACCAGGATCAGGGAGGGATCTAGATAATGAAATAAACAAATTATATCCTAAATATATTCATTAAATAATTTAAAAAGTACACTAAAGTTGCTCTAGGACACTTTACGACCAACTTGGACATATGTGCCACTTTTGGATGGGGGGTCTTGGACACTCTAGACATTTTTAGATACTTTGTGCCAAGAAGGGACGCTTTGAGACAAAGATGGACGCTTTGCAACTTTCTTTTCCAAGGTCCTCAAAATACTAAAAATACATTAAAAAATACTATAAATGCACAAAAATGAAGACAAATCATAGCATAATCCACTCAAAGTATGTTTAATCGCGCCTCGTGCCACCTCGTCGTGAAGAATGTCAAGTTGAGGAGGCCTATAGGTTCATTTGCTCAACATCCTGGATCTCTCTACACCAAGGTAAACTGCAAAGAGTTGAATGTCAAAATGATAGGTAAAAGTTTCATTTTCATTCATATATACCTAGTTTAATAAAAAAGATGCATATTTTACTTTAGGTATATTTCATTCAAATCAACATATTGGGGGCTAGACAACTTTGTTTTTGATGTTGTTTGTTGCATTGGATTCACAATTCCATCCCTGATCTAATCCATTGTCTATCACTATGTGGTATTGTACTTGGAAATACCCTATAATAAGACTTAAGTATTTTGATGTGGTTTCATTGCTACCCTGATTCCACCTCTGTAAAGCAAGCAAAATCAAGAGGAATACATCTACCCTTGAATTCGATTCTCCATAGAAATTTGATAAGAGGATTTTTGAATGACTAGCAAATTTGTGTTGCA
Organism: Sequoia sempervirens; assembly: GCA_007258455.2. NCBI lineage: Eukaryota > Viridiplantae > Streptophyta > Pinopsida > Cupressales > Cupressaceae > Sequoia > Sequoia sempervirens. The sequence goes on along the minus strand of VDFB02281492.1, from coordinate 578,059,750 downwards.
AGATGCAGTTCCTAACATTATGGTTTTGCATATTACTACAATGGGGGATTCATTCACTCTAATGAATCCATATGAGTATCCTTTTTATAAATTTTATTGTTCGAATTCCTTTAGCTTGCATATGCACATAGTGTCATATGACCACTAAAGTGAGGGCTAAATGTATTGTAGAAAGTTGTGCCCCTTTCAAGGAGAAAGTACAATTTCACAGTTAATTTGGACCTATTTTAGTGAACTCTCATTTATGCATTTTAAAACCTCATTAATAGGCCCCTAATACCCTTTATTATGCATCCCAAGGCCTAATTTATTTATTTCCTAACACCACAACCCGCATTGAATAAATTTTATTGATTAAATTAATGCCTTGACATTTATGCAAGGAAAGATAAGGTGCGGAAGCAACTCTCCTAACATCAAAACCTCTGGGAAGAATGCATAGATACTTTTAAATTTTCAATTACAGTCTAATTAAGATACACTTGAAAGTAATAACAGAAACAGAGAAATGAACATACACACATGAACACTAGATTTACATGGGAAAACCCTTATGGGAGAAAAACCCACCACACCAAGAGAAGTCACTTTGTATTACAGTAATGGAGATTACATACAGAGATCAGACTTATCTTTCTAATGTCAAATTATAGCAGCAGATTCAATGATCAACCTCATAAAGAGCATTCAAGTTACAATGCACTCTCAATTGAATTCACACTGATACACATCGAACAATTCATCTACAGTTCATCAATCATCCATCCATCCAACGAATCATCAAACCGAACATCATCTGCAATTCCAGAATATATTCATGTCGTCACTAGTCTATTGAACTTCCACATAGAACTACCTCAACAAACTAACTTCCAACGGTTCCCATTCGGCTTCTCTGATTGGTCGTAGACTCACCACGTAGGATAGTCATCACTTGGTCAAAGGTGTTCAACCTGTGTCGCATGTCGGTGAGACACTAACTGTGTCTCCCTGATGCCACAAAGCCAGATCGTCATTATCGCCAAGAGTCCTGACCATCGGCAAGACGTTACACCGAGTTCACAAGCTGTCGCTTAGACTTCCCCTTGTCACCAAGACATCATACCGATATCCATCACATGTATCACTATTCGGCAAGACCATCGTTATTCAATGAGACATCGTACCGAAGTCCCCAAGTCATATAGACATTAGTATTCCATTCGATGAAACAATCGCTATTCGCCGGGAGATCATACTGAGCCCTTCAAGTCATACCGAAACTAACAACTGTCGGCAAGAATTACCTCTATTGCTGAGAGTTCTTACCAAAGTCTCCAAGTTACCCCGAGACCATCTTTCGCCAGGAGTTATACTAACGACACCCCACAACATCGATGAGACCAATACTCATCGCCAAGAGTTCACACCGAAGCCTTTGCGTTACTGCGAAGACTCCAAGTGTAAAGTTGTTGGCGAGACTTTCCATATTGGTAAGACTACATACCGAAACATATGAGTTACTCTGATGACCACAAGTGTATAACTATCGGTGAGACTTCTCTTGTTAGTATAAGGCATACCGAACGTCCAAGTCTCCCCGATCACCTTTAGACATCAACCCGTTGGCAAGACCAATCCACTTGGCACAGGGTTACAATGATCATCATGTCAAAATGATAGGTCCATTCGGCAAGACTGAAACAAGGTCATAATGACCAGAACATTTCAACAAGGTTACAAATTTCCAGTCGGCCAGACAAAAGGAATGTCACACCGACTTTGCTCTTCCAGACGTTTCAGCCTATGAGATTGAGACATAATATTTCCAACAATCTCCCACTTGACGAAGATCACACAGGCACCTCCAGAGTACAACACAACTACTAAAATTCATGGGTACTAAGGCCCATCGAATTGGCACACCACCTGAACTTTCTGTGCTCACTGGCTTCGTTAATGCATCCGCAACATTTTCCAGAGTATCCACTTTTTCTAACAAGACCTTTCCATCCTCCACCATATCTCGTACAAAATGAAACTGTACATCTATATGTTTCATCCTAGCATGGAAAGTAGGATTCTTTGCCAAACAGATAGCACTCTGACTGTCACAATAAATTGTTATTTTCCCTACATCAAAACCAATGTTAGAACACAAACATTTTAACGGATTGCTTCTTTACAGGCATGTGTAGCTGCCATGTATTCTACCTCTGTAGTGGACAAAGTGACTATAGCCTGCCGCTTACTCATCCAACTCACTGCACCACCATTCAACATGAAAATATATCCACTGGTGAATCTTCTGTTGTCTATGTCCCCTGCCCAATCAGAATCACATAGCCTTGAATACTGAGAGTCCTCTGTGATTCAACCAAGTTCCCAAGGTAACACAAAGCATATTCATAAGTTCCCTTCAAATATCTAAATACCCTTTTCACAGCATCCCAATGTGTCCTTCCAAGATTAGCCATAAACCGACTAAGTACTCCCACTGCTTGGGCAATGTCTGGCCTTATACAGACCATTGCATACATAAGACTGCCAACCGCACTAGCATATGGTACACTGGTCATGTCCTCCATCTCGGTAGGAGATTTTGGACAATCTTCAATAGATAGTTTCATTCCCTACAAAACTAGAACAACTAGCTACTTGCAATCAGTCATGCAAAATCTCTCTAGAATAGTCTTGATATACTTACTCTGACTGAGCCAAAGTTTTCTATTCTTCCTGTCCCTGGTTATTTCCATTCCCAGAATATACCTAGTTGCACCAAGATTCAAAATTTGCAGACAACTGAGACTTAAGATCAGAAATCATTAACTTACTATTAATTGAACAGCATATCATCAACATAGAGAGCAATAATAAGGACTTGATCACTTTAGCTTTGTAATACACACAATGATCAGATTTTGATCTTACAAATCCCAATGACAAAACAAAAGTGTCAAACTGTACCACATTCTAGAGAGACTGCTTTAATCCATACAAATATTTTTAACTTGCAAACCAGTTTCTCTTTATCTTTTTCCACAAAGTGCTCAGGCTGGGACATATAAATTTCTTCTTCAAGATCACCATGAAGAAATGTTGTCTTCACATCCATCTGTTCAACCTCTAAGTCATACATTGTTACAAGTGACAAAAGAAATCTAATGGATGTCAGCATAGCTACAAGAGAGAAAATCTCCCCATAATCAATTCCCTCTATCTGGGAATAACCTTTCGCAACCAACCTTGCCTTGTACTTTTCCACACTGCCATCCAAACCTATTTTATTTTTAAATACCCATTTGTAGCCAATAGCTTTTCTGCCTTTAGGCAAGGGCACCAAACTCCAAGTATCATTCTTTTCTAATGATGCCATTTCTTCATTCATGGCTTCCAAATCAAGAGTTTGAATTCCATATCTCTAAATGCCTCTTCATAGCCCCTAGGCTCATCAAGGCTAGAAATTAAAGCATAGGAACAAGTAGAATCTATCAAAGAGAACCACACGTATCAAGTTACTTTTCATGAGTTGACTTCACGTTGAGGCTAGATGTTGTTGTTCTTCTTCTCTGTAATCCTTTAGAACTCATGAGCCTCCTTAGTTTCAGGTACATTTTAACTTTCAATTCCTCTTCTCTCGTGTCGTAGAATTTCAACTACATCCTTTTATTTTCTCCTGATTGTCTCTAATGGCTGCATCCAAGGTAGAAGGCTTCAAATTTCAATACTTAAAGATGGGTCAACACACTTTCATCAGATAGAACCTTCTCCATATCGTGATTCCAAAGCTTTCTGTATCCTTTTATGCCAAAGTACTCCAGCCACAATATACATTTACGTTTTTCTCCAATTTAGATCTTTTCTCATTCCGACACATATATGCCTCAATGTACCCAAAAAAACACGGCTATGTCTTAAAGAGGCTTTACCGCACTACGCTTCCAAAGGTGTTTTCAACAAGAGCGGAATTAGAGAATGGTTTAATAAGTAACACATGTTGTAGCAATCTACCTCAGCCTGTAATCCTCCTCCAAGCTAACGTCAAAGATACTGTGGCTCTTTCCATCACCGCCTTGTTGAACCTTTCCGTAACTCCATTTTACGGAGTATAAGGTGTAGTTTTATGTCTTTTTAACCCATGATCTTTTAGAGTACCTCTGAAATCACGAATAAAAATTCACCAATTATCAATCCTTAAACATTTTATTTTTCTTCCAATCTCATTTTCTTACAAGAATGGAATTCAAATCGACTAAATACTCTATTTATTTTTCAAAAAATAAATAAATGTTCCTCTTGAATAATCATCAATAAACGATACATAGTACCTTGACTTAGACAAAGAAGGAATATTCACTGGACCAAAAATATCAGAATGTATATAATCAAGCAAACCGGTATTTGTAGGAGGGGATCGAATAAAATGAAACATGTTGTTGTTTTCCTTATATATACAATGTTCACATAATTCAAATTCGAGGTTACAATCATCAAGCTCTTCAAATTGTGCTTTTATTCTTCAAAGTTTTTAAACCTTTCTCACTAATGTGGCTCTGTACTATGATGCCGTGAGCATAGTCTTTTTATCAGAAGTTTAATCAAGTAGAGCTTGCTAATTATCAGAATTTCTTCTTTTTCCTCCAAGGAGTAGTCAGGATTTTGCTGCAGAGTTAATTTATTATATTGAATAAAGATGCATCAAGCTATATGTTGCACCAATACGAGCAACCCTTGCTAGCACCATAGAGCCTCTAGTCAATCTTGGCAGCCATTTCCAAAGAATGCGGACGAAACCAATATCATTCAAATGATTAACAAAGTAGATTTTGTTTAATTTTGGTGCATATGCATTACATCATTGACTTTCACTCTTTCCATCAGTGGAATTCACTTTAATTTTCCATCGCCAACAATTTCAAAGATGAAATCACCTACAAATACACCTTTCCACCATCATAGTTTTCATATTTTGTAACCATTCTATGAGATGTCACAAGTGAAAGATGCTCAGGAATGTAATCACCGAGATCATTTGATGCCTATGTATCCAAGGCTGCAATGAAGGTGTCTCCATCACTGTGAGAAGAATCATTGTCGGAAGAATACTTCTTCTTCTTCTTCTCCTCTTTACAATCCTTTCGGACATGACCAGGTTGCCCACAGTTCCAGCACTTCACCTTAGACTTCTTGCTAGGAGACTTGACTCCTCTAATTTCGATTTAGACTTCGTCCTTCTTCGCCTTCTTTCGATCTACCTCTAATGTACAAGAGCCCTTCACCATCCTCGTAAGATTCTCTCATCTCTTTGATAACAAAGAAGCAACAACATATTCCATCCAAAAGTGATGTCATACTCCCAATAGCCATCACCAGTGGATCCTAAGAATCAAAAGAACAATAAAATAAACAACATGGGCTGTTAATCCTCTCATCAATCTTACACTCATGTATGTTAACCGTGGTAATGCCATGTTGTGTCTAAATGATCAGCAACAGATCTCCTTCCTGTGAGATTCTCAAAAGAGGCAACTTTCCTTAAAATAATTTATTCAACATACCGCCCGAGCAACAGCTGCCAGTCTTTTCCATAAGGAAGATACTTTTCTTCATGAACATTCGTAAGAATGTAGTTCTGCTTAAATAGAGCCTTATCACCCTTTTGATTTTATATCCAAGGTCCCAATCCTCTTGTCATGCCCGAGGGTTTCATTCCATACAGCAATCCAAAGATCACTTATCAACCAACAAATCTTCCATTTTAAGTTTCCACAATCAAATGTTACCATTGAATTTCTGACCCCTCAATCCTTCCACGTGTTGCCATCTTAACTCGTGTAATTCGGACTCACCAAACTCTACAAGACTCCCACCGAACAAAGATTGACAAAAACCCAACGTACTCCACACAAGGATAACATAATCGCCGTGCCCGATTCCATCGTAAGGAAAGCTACAAAAGCAAACTCTCCTAACATCAAAACCTCGAAGAATGCAAGAGATACTTTTAAATTTTCAATTACAGTCCAATTAAGATACACTTGAAAGTAATAACAGAAATAGAGAAATGAACATACACACATGAACACCAGATTTACATGGGAAAACCCTTACGGGAGAAAAACCCACCACACCAAGAGAAGTCACTTTGTATTACAGTAATGGAGATTACATATAGAGATCAGACTTATCTTTCTGATGTCAAATTACAGTAGCAGATTCAATGATCAACCTCGTACAGAGCATTCAAGTTACAATGCACTCTCAATTGAATTCACACTAATACACATTGAACAATTCATCTACAGTTCATCAATCATCCATCCGTCAAACGAATCATTGAATCGAACATCATCTGCAATTCTAGAATATATTCATGTCATCAATAGTCTATTGAACTTCCACATAGAACTACCTCAATAGACTAACTTCCAACAGTTCCCATTCGACTTCTCTGATTGGTCATAGACTCACCACGTAGGATAGTCATCACTCAATCAAAGGTGTTCAACCTGTGTCGCATGTCAATGTGACACTAACCGTGTCTCTCCGATGCCACAAAGCTAGATCATCATTATCGCCAAGAGTCCTGACCATTGGCAAGACGTTACACCGAGTTCACAAGTTGTCACTCAGACTTCCCCTTGTCGCCAAGACATCATACCGATATCCATCACATGTATCGCTATTTGGCAAGACCATTGTTATTCGATGAGACATCATACCGAAGTCCCCAAGCCATATAGACATTAGTATTCCATTTGATGAAACAATCGCTATTCGCCAAGAGATCATACTGAGCCCTTCAAGTCATATTGAAACTAACAACCATCGGCAATACTTACTGCTACTGCTGAGAGTTCTTACCGAAGTCTCCAAGTTACCCCGAGACCATCTTTCGCCAAGATTTATACCGACGACACCCCATAGCATCGGTGAGACCAACACCTGTTACCAAGAGTTCACACCGAAGCCTTTGCGTTACCTTGAAGACTCCAAGTGTAAAGTTGTCGGCGAGACTTTCCATATTGGTAAGACTACATACTGAAACATATGAGTTACTCCGATGACCACAAGTGTATAACTATCGGCGAGACTTCTCTTGTCGGTATAAGACATACCGAACTCCAAGTCTCTCCCTGAAAACTTCTTTCGCCACAAGTCTCCCCGATCACCTTTAGACATCAACCTATCGGCAAGACCAATCCACTCGGTAGAGGGTTACAGCGATCATCATGTCACAGCGATAGGTCCATTCGACAAGACTAAAACAAGGTCACAGCAACCAAAACATTTCAACAAGGTTACAAACTGCCAGTCGGCCAAACAGAAGGAATGTCACACGACTTTGCTCTTCCAAAGGTTTCAACCTATGAGATTGAGACACAATATTTCCAACAATTTATGGAGTCTTGAAGTTTTAGGTCAAGACCCATTCGCCCATGGGAAAATGTGTCCTCATTAAGTTCCTTAAACTACACTTTGAACATGCTTTTGGTGGCATTTCAAGGTTTCAAATTTAAATTTCAACTGTCAGCTTTTGGGATCTAATAATTGGAAAATTAGAGAGGAAGCCTATAAAACTAAGTTTCATATTCAATTTTCACTAGCAAGGAAGAGAAATTCACATGAGATCACAAGTATTCATATTCAAGAGCTAGGATAAGTTAATCAATCATTCAAAAGTGAAGTCTTACAACAACATTTTAGTTGTTTTTGTAGGTCTTCAAGCTCATTTTGATATCAAGATCAAGCATTACCAAAGGATTAATGAGAGATGCCTATAGAGGATCATGATGGATTCTAGGTTTTGGAGGTGCACTAAGACATTCAACCAAGCCTAATGACTTGTTTCCTAAGTGATTCCATCTTCTATTATCATTCTACTTTCTGCCTAAAGGAAGGTATAATCATTTTTAGGGTGATTTGAGATCTTCCAAGGTAGGTCTTCATCATTGTTCATGTTCATTTTAGGGACCTTGTTCTAACACACTTGAATAGGGTTCCTTTACATCTTGATCTTCCTTAATCTTAGACAAACTTGAGGTTAGGGATTGCACACACATTCTATGTTTTAGATCTATATTTTTCATCAAGATTTAATTACCAAACTTGGGGTTTGACCAAGGCAAACCCCTATCCACCAACAAACAACAATTTTGTTTTGTATATTTTTCACAAATCTGAATCTGGGAGCAAAGGTACAATGTTATAGGGAAGAATTGTAGGTCTCAGACTCAAATCTTAAATTCAGAATTTTCCAAAAAAATTTGCCAAGACCCATTCACCCTTGGGTGAATGAGTTCCTATTAGGATTGCAGAAAGAACATTTTATGACAGGTGCACAACATTTTTTCCTCTCAAATTCTCCAAAAACTTTGTTGGTTCCATTAGATTTATGCCTAATCTACTAGATCTAAGTGATAGATTGCAATTTGGAGTTAATTTTCTATTTTTAATCTTTCTCCCCAAAGTGATGTTTGACCTAGACCCCCATCTTGACACAAAAAATAAATTTGAAGATTCCTCCATAGAAATGATTCTCCTAAGAGTAGTTAGTCAATTCTTTGTTGGGATCTCATTTACTAATTAAATTAGAGAAGTAGGACCCCTTTTCCCTCTTTGGATCCACTTTTCCATTTTGGGAAACCCTAGGAACCCCCTATTTTTCTATGTTTCAGCATCATTATGGGCAACATATGTGGTGTGACAGACCTCACATGTGTCATAGTATACAACTATTGTGATGTTTGAAGGCTCAATTGTGGCGTTGCACAGAACGATTGTGTTGCATTTCTAAAAGTCAAAATTTCTTGAAATTTTTAAAAAATTTGGTTAGTTCATGTCGAGTTCACCAAATGCAGATTAGGTAAAACTTAGGAAAGAGCATGAATTAATGATAGCAACCACAAAACTATCTAATTCAAGCTAATAAAGACCCTAATCCAAAAATGAAGCACAAATGACAATAGAAATCTATAGTGTAGGAAAATGCATACCCTTGCATTTTCACACTTGTTTGGGCTTGCCTTGATTTTTTTATCCCTTTTTATGTATTAATTGGTCCTATTTTGCATCCACAAGCCTAACGAATTATATATTTTTATGGCTAATCCCAAAAAACCTCAAAGGGGAAATGATAATTTAATGATTCTAGCTATGTGTCCCTAATTTTTGGGTCAGGACTAAGATACCACCTAGGGCATCTTTATCCCCCAAAGGTCTTGGGACCCTGATTTCAAATGCACCTTAAATGGGCCTCTTTTTGGATTTTGTGTCCCGAGTTTCGTACCTTAGGACTAAGATTCCACCTAGGGTGTCTTAGTCCCCCTTAAGATATTTTCAGGATTTAATTTCAAATCTTGGTAGGATTTAGCCTCCTCTAATTAATGAATTCATATGTCGACTTGTTGTGGTGTAATTTCAGGATATTAAGCATGGATAAGTATAAATACAAGGTTCCTTTCTCTCATTTTCATATCTAAGCAATATAAGCACTCTAATAATCCAAGCATTCAAGTATTCAAGCATTCAAGAGCAATTCATCAAGCATTTGGAGCCATCATCAAGATTCAAGCATCATATCAAGGATATTATGGCATCATGTTTGTTATTGTGCTAACAATTGTGATGTAGGGTTTATGATTCAAGCAAGTGTTTCATCCAAGATTAACATCATTCAAGCAAGATTCAAGAACCACATCCATTGTAGCCATTTCAAGCATATTTGTAGCACCTTATTGTAAGGGTTTTGGTGAGTTGCAACATAGCACTTTGTTCATTCATCATTTCCCTTCATTATTCTATTTCATTTCAAGGTTTAATTACCAACAAGGGATTTGACCAAGGAAAACCCCCATTTACTAACAATCAACAAGTTTTCCCACTCGTGTGTTTGTGATTGCAGATTTAGGTTGAAGACTTGAAGATCATTTGAAGTGTAAAGTCGCAAAGTTGCATTGCAAAGTTGTCATCTTCATGAAAACTCACATACAGGCCAAATTCGAAAGTTTCAGGACTTGAGATTTGAGAAGAAGGAAGTGCAGACCTTGAGCCTCAGGATCACTTTCAGAGATTCCAGAAATTCATAATGAGACTAAATCACCACCTAGGGCGTCTTAGTCCTCCCGAGGGTATTTTTCAGGGATTCTTCCAGATTCGATTCTGGCATCTGAAGATTCCACATTTCCCCCAAAAAATAGCAGTGAGACTAAGACAACAGTAAGGGCGTCTTAGTCCTCTATAGCACTTTTTGACAGCATTTTTGCATTTCTAAAATCCTCATCACATTTCCAGACTTCCCAGGTACACACATCCTAACTTCCTATTGCATAATTTCATATTGCATCATTAGGTTTTGTGAGTTGAATTTTAAAGTGTCTTTTCCAAGATTTTACTTGGTGGTGAACCCCTTTAAGCTAAAAGAACCCCCTCTTAGGTCTTCCTTATTGAAAAGTGACTCACCCTTTGTGTTAATAGTCAATCCAATTTGGATTCTTATGACATTATTGTGACCGAAATAAAATAGAGTGGGCATTTTCCATCCCACTTCCCATTTTCTTTTCGGTTCATTTTGGTGAACCCAACATTTTAGAGCATTCATTTTTTTATTTGGAGTTCATTAAAGTCCTAGATCTAGGTTGCATTGTATCTTGCATCTAGGTTTTCTTACATTTGCATTAGTGAAAGTGCATATAGGTTGTATTTTTGTAAGGAAAATATAGGGCATCTCAGAGAAATCTCCAAGAACAGTGGTGCCTTCAGTAACTTCAATTTCGATTAGTACCTCAAAGACTCGTACAACTATGTCCTAAAGTGGAAACAGACACAGTTCATTTCCCACATTGATCCTTCTGAGAGAAGCACATGTAAATTCAACAGCATGCATTAACAGATTCTACTACGAGAACCAATAGACATGAAAGATGAGACAAAAACCAGAACAAACAGATTTACATGGGGAAAATCCTTTCAGATAAAAAAAACCCCACACTCCAAAGATCGAGCCTTGTATTATTCAGCAACAAACGATTACAATACAATTTCAGGCTCATAGCCTTTATAGAGATTACATCTTGTTCATTCTGGATACAACCTGGTAGCAAAATATCCCTGAGAGATCAACCATGGCATTGATGATCAGGAGAGATTCCAGCAGCATAACTTTGCCTCTCTCTTCCTCTACTTCGGCCTCATGGCTTCGGCCTTTCAGCCAACCACTCGGTCCTCTCTCTATTGCTCTCTCTCTCTATCTACACCTTTTTCTCAAAATGTTCAATGCATACATATATGCATTCTTTCTCAACAGCCTCTGAGAATCGGTTTGCTTCCAACTATCGGATCACAACTATCGAATCATCTAGCTCAGCATCGTAGATGTTTCCACTTCCTTACATAGAAGATAATACGTCCAAGTCACACCACGTAGGACAATCATCCAAATGGTCAAGGGCGTTCAACCTGTGTTTTCATGTCGGTGAGACACTAACCGTGTCTCCCCAATGACAACACAGCCAGCATTCGATATCGCCAAGAGTCATCCCTATCGGCAAGAGGTTACATCGAGTCCAGAGAGCTATCGCTAAGACTTCGCCATGTCGCCAAGACCTCACACCAAAGATCACAAGGTATTCTGAAGAGTTCATTAGTCAGCAAGACTATTGCTCTTCACCCAGACATTACACCGAAGTCTTCAAGTCACATCGACCTCAGCATTCTCATCGGCGAGACAATTGTCATTCAATGAGACATCATACCGAAGTTCAAAGGTCATATCGATGTTAGCTTTTCCATCGGCAAGACAACCGCAGTTCGCCAAGACTTCATACCGAAGTCTTCAAGTCATGCCAATGTGAGTATTCCATTCGGTGAGACAATCGTCTTTCGCCAAGACATCACACCGAGCTCTTCATGTTATACCGAAACATCCCAGTTGGCAAGACTTAGGCTATCGCTAAGACGTTATACCGACATCAGGATTCCCATCAGTAAGACAATCCCTCTTCGCCAAGACATCATACCGATGCCTTCAAGTCATGTCGAAGAGTCCAACCATCGGCCAGACATTTCACATTCGCTGAGACTTCATACTGAAGTCCTTGTGTTTCTCCGATGACTCCATTCGCTAGGAGTCTCACCGAAAACACCTGATAACATGTGGCTTTGTCGGCCAAACTTACCGTTGTCACCAAGAGGTCATAGCGAACCCCTTTTGTTACCCCAATGACTCCATCTGTCAGCGAGACATCTCCATATCGCTAAGACTCATTTCGACAGAGGCAAGACACATCGATTGTTGCATCGACCAGATAGACCAAAGGTCAAGCCGATATTAGCCAGACTTTCTACCGTCGCTGAGACATCATCCCGACTATCCAAGGGTATGCCAAAGGTTACCGATTATGCCAATCACCAAGACATTCTGGAAGTCACAGCAATAGTCAGGATTAACTAGTAGGTCGGCCAGACATTTCAACAGTCTCACCGAAATTGCTTCACAAGAGGTTTTAGCCTGTGGGATTGAGGCACACAATTCCAACAATTTTTGCTTTCTTGCATCATCTTATCTCATTGAAAAATTGAAAAGTGCATTATTCATCATCCCAATTGCATTTAGAAACATTGTTATTGCATTCAAAATTGAAAACATTGCATTTAACTTTGCATCCAATTGCTTTTCACTAGTTACTTTTTCTTGCATTCATTTGCACATTTTTTTGTTTCTAAACATCAACTCCCTGAATAGGAAACCTGTGAACACTATAAACAATCTAGATTCTATTATTTTTTTGAGAAAAACCTCTGCTAGGACTAAAACGCCCTTCCTGGAATCTTAGTCCCTCTATAGATTTCTAGCTCAACCATCTCTTCGTTGTTTATTATCTATTCCAGTCCCTGGAACCTCAAAATTTCATCAGTAGGACCAAGACACCCTTACTAGAATCTTAGTCCCTATTGACTTTGACTTTCCAATTTTCAGGGCTTCAAATTGATTCTATGTGCTTCTATTTATTACTTTCAGTTTTCTGTTACAGTTTGTAGAATTACACTTATCTCAATTTCTTTCATTTCAAGTGTATTTTTTCAATCTTGCATCATGTATATGTGCTTTGGAAAGCTTTGGATGTCCTTGAAATCTTTGGTAGATGTGTCAAGTTGTGCTTTCAGAAATGACCCTAATGAAATTTAACTTACTCATGCTCACTCAACTCCTAATGCATGTCCTCCTCATGATGTTGACATCATTGGAGAAGATAATGACAACATGAATAGGTTCCTAAATGATTGTCTTAACAATCTTTAAGCTAATGCATCCTTTTACCCATTCATGAAACAACCAAATCCCCCTATAATACCACCTCTTGAGATGTTTTCGTACCTACATCCTAAAACTAAGACAAAAGTTGAACCTAAGTTCCCTACAATAGGTGAGCCTAGTTCCTCTAAACAAGCAAACACACAAACATTTTAGGATAACAAAGTAACAAACACTCCAATAAATCTAGAAGAAACATATGGAAAAGGATTCAAAATCTTGAGCAAAAAAGGATGTGATACAACAAGTGAACATAACATTCACCAAGTCCTAGAGCAAATATTAACTAATGAAAACACAAAAGGGTTAGGATATCAAGATCCCCCTCGCAACATAAGACCTCCTAGAGAATACCTAAAGCTTCATAGCGATGGTATGGTAATCTTAGATTCTCCTCCTGATATGAATGTCCTCCTTCCTAAAGAGAAACCCACATCGCCTAAGGATAAGGATAACAAAGATACAATCATATTAGGACCTTCTTCCCTAATCCCATCTAGAGAATTTGGTGAATCTAGCAAGCGCAAAAGGCCTTAAAAATTACAAAAACTACAACCCCTTTGTCTGCCACCTAAAAGTGAAAGAAAATTACAAATCCTTCTCAACCAAGGACTTATACTATTGTCACCAATGAAAGATAGGCTCATACTATATCCTAAAGATGCAAATTTTTCACATTGTAGATACCACAGAGCTCTTGGACATAGTATTGATGAGTGTTGTGCATTCAAGATCATATTGAGTAAATACCACTTCAATAAAGATAATTGTTATCCAGTGATCAAATAACATCTTCTTCTACCTTCTTGTCATGTAATAGTTACAGAGTACTCTATTCTCACCATCACATGATCTTTCCCATCACCTACCTTGACTCATTCTTGTCTTGCACTTAGTGGGGGCAAGAAGTAAATAGCCTTGTCCTAGTAATGCATTTGTCATTTTCCCTTAGGCTCGTTGTCCACCTTCCAATTATATAGACTGAGATTGGGAGGTGGATGACCTGCTTTAGGTTGACTCGCCTATGCCTTACTAGTCTCTTGCATTTTCATTTTCTTTTGGTTGATTTCATGTGTGTAATGTGGTCCCCTGTGATGTTCTATTTGATGTTTCCTCTCTATGTGCATTCCTCTATTTGTACCTTCATTCTTCTATATGTCATAAGCTTTTCACCTTTTCTTTGGTCTTTACCTTTCATTTTTCATTATCTTTGCTTTTCCTTTCATTTTTGTCTTGTGTTTTCCTCTTGGGGATGACGCAAGGCATTTAGACACCCTATGTATCTTCCATGTTGACACAATATTTTCCATTATCTTTGCTTTCCTTTCATTTTTGTCTTGTGTTTTCCTTTTGGGGATGATGCAAGGCATCGAGACACCCTATGTTTCTTCCATGTTGACTCAAAAGGTTTTTCTTTGTTTTCGCTCTTTTTGTGTCATTCTTCCAGTTCTATGTGTATTTGGGGAATGATGAAAATTCCAAGCTCTCTAATATCATTGTAGCAAAGACAGATATTGACCCTCAATCCATAGATCCCTTATGTGTTTTTGGGGGGCAGCCCTCTTTTCCTTTTTCATGTTTTTGCTACTTTAAATTAATTACTCACGGCATGGTGTTAGCAATTTCTTTAAAGTGGGGGCATACATTAGCATTATTTTGGCATGATTTCATGTTCCTTGATGTGGTTTTCTTACTTCATGCGATGTATTTTCTCTTTGTGGTGACATTGAGAGTAATGTCCTTCAAGCGCTTGATCTATCTTAGCACATTATATTCCTCTTAGTGGTGATGTGACGCACTGCATTCCAAGTTGCAAATCTTTTATCCTTTGATTGGTCTTCTCTTGGAGACATTAGGATTAATGTCCCCTAAGATTTAGACCTCACATGAACTAAGCAAAATCCCTTCAAACATCCCTCTTTCTTATTGCATTTTCTTTTTGACCTTATTAAATTCATGGAGGTATGGCTTTGATATGGTCCCCTAGGGCTCACCTAGTGAACTAGCTTCACAAGCCCTTGTGAGAGTGTTTTTTCTTTTTGTCCTTATTAAAGTCATGGAGGTATGGCTTTGATATGGTCCCCTGGGGCTCACCTAGTGAACAACTAGCTTCACTAGCCCTTGTGATCGTGCATTTTTCCTTTTGTCCTTATCATAATCATGGGGGTATGACTTTGATATAGACCTCTTGGAGCTCACCTAGTGGACAACTAACTTCACTAGCCCTTGTGAGCATGTGATTTATTTGCATAGTGGACAACGTGTTCCACTTGTAAACCCCTTTTGGACAAACAACCTAGACCTGGTCCACAGCATGTTGGATGACTAGCCGAAGCTTGATCCGTTGCATTTTTATTTTTCCTTTTTCCTTTTTTCTATCTTTGATGGTGTATGTTTGTGATCTGTTTATGGCTTCATATATCATCTACAAGTGTGTTCCTTTGTTCCTAAGTTGGTTTTCCATAGGATCTTGATCCTGGGGGCTTGGCCACCCTCTTGGTTATTGTCATCCTATCTTACTAGCATTCGTACATTTGAACTCCTCTTGATTGTGTGGTTGGCTACTTTAGTGTGAGTTTGAAGCAAGTTCATCCTCTCACTAAAGTGGGGGCTAAATGTAGTGTAGGAAAATGCATGCCCTTACATTTTCACACTTGTTTCGGCCCACCTTGTTTTGTTTATCCCTATTTATGTCTTAATTGGTCCTATTTTGCATCCACAAGCCTAATGAATTATATATTTTTATGGCTAATCCTGACAAACCTCAAAGGGGAAATGATAATTCAATGATTTTGGCTATGTGTCCCTGATTTTTGGGTCAAGACTAAGATTCCACCTAGGGCATCTTTGTCCCCAAAAGGTCTTGGGACCCTGATTTCAAGTGCACCTTAAATGGGCCTCTTTTTGGAGTCTGTGCCCCGAGTTTCATGCCTAGTGACTAAGACGCCACCTAGGGCGTCTTAGTACCCCTTAAGGTATTTTTTAATTTTAATTTCAAATCTTGGCAAGATTTAGCCTCCTCTAATTAATGAATTCATATGTTGGCTTGTTGTGGTGTAATTTTAGGATATTAAGCATGGATAAGTATAAATACAAGGTTCCTTTCTCTCATTTTCATTTCTAAGCAATCTAAGCACTCTAAGCATCCAAACATTCAAGTATTCAGGTATTCAAGAGCAATTCATCAAGCATTTGGAGCCATCATCAAGATTCAAGCATCATATCAAGGATATTATGGCATCATGTTTGTTATTGTGCTAACAATTGTGATGTAGGTTTTATGATTCAAGCAAGTGTTTCATCCAAGATTAACATCATTCAAGCAAGAGTCAAGAACCACATCCATTTCAAGCATATTTGCAACACCTTATTACAAAGGTTTTGGTGAGTTGCAACATAGCACTTTGTTCATTCATCATTTCCCTTCATTATTCTATTTCATTTCAAGGTTTAATTACCAACAAGGGGTTTGACCAAGGCAAACCCCATTTACTAACAATCAACAAGTTTTCCCTCTCTTGTGTGTTTGTGATTACAAATTTAGGTTAAAGACTTAAAGATCATTTGAAGTGTAAAGTTGCAAAGTTATCTTCACAAAAATTCACCTACAAGCCAAATCTGAAAGTTTCAAGACCTAAGATCTAAGAAGAAGGAAGTACAAACCTTGAGCCTTAAGATCACTTTCAAAGATTCCAGAAATTCAGAATGGGACTAAGTTGCCACCTAGGGTGTCATAGTCCTCCCGAGGGTATTTTTCAGGGATTCTTCCAAATTTGGTTTCGGCATCCAAAGATTTTGCATTTCCCTCAAAAAACAATAGCAGGACTAAGACAATAGTAAGGGCATCTTAGTCCTACATAGCACTTTTTGACAAAACATTTGTATTTCTGAAATCTTCATCACATTTCCAGACTTCCCAGGTACACACATCCTAACTTCTTGTTGCATAATTTCATCATTTGCATCCATCATTTGGCTTGCATCATTAGGTTTTATGAGTTGAATGTTAAAGTGTATTTTCCAAGCTTTTGCTTGGTGGTGAACCCCTTTAAGTTGAAAGAACCCCCTCCTAGGTCTTCCTTGTTGAGAAGTGACTCACCCTTTGGGTTGATAGTCAATCCAATTTGGATTCCTAGGACATTATTGAGTGACCGAAAGAGAATAGAGTGGGAATTTTCCATCCCACTTCCCATTTTCTTTCCGGTTCAAAATCCAAATAATAAAGAACTAATACGTCAATCTTTATGCCATAGTTTATTTATCTCCATTGCTCTTCTCCATTTTTCCTTGTTTGTTCTCAAATTTATAGTATGCAAGATATTTGATAAGCTTGATATTGATGCAAGATTGCTAGATCTCAAGATAGGAAAACTTCAAAGATTGTGGTTAAGGTTGGAATGAAGGTGATGGCTTGTTTTTATAGAAATCCCAATTTCAAATGAAGGGTGAGGATCGAATGATGATGTATCATGATCAATGCATGAGGTTAATTGAGAGGAAAAGGGATAAGGATAGACCAAAACTCAAGAAATTAGTTGAGATTTAGGGCTTAGCTAAAAAGAAATAAATTAAATAATATAGCTATTATTTGATTTAAGAAGAGTGAAAATGAATAATTAAATAATTAAAAATAATTATTTAATAATGGGTAGAGGGAAATGATAATTAATTAAATAATTGTTAAATTGTTAAATTATGGAGATAAGAAAATGATAAATAATTAAATAAATAGGATTTATTTAATTATGAAACGAAAAAGTTAATGAATAACTAAATAATTAAAATAATTATTTAATTATAAAAGAAAGGAGGGAAAACAAAAATGAATGATTAAATAAATACAAATTTATTTAATTATAGAGGAAAAGGATGACTAGTGACGTAATTTAAATAAACTGACATTTATTTAAATTAATCAAAACAAGAATAAAGATAAAATGAATTAATTAAATAATATAAAAAATATTTAATTATGCAAGAAAGAAGGTGAATTAGTGATAAAATATTGCTTGCTGGCTCGGGACATTTTTTGGTGTCTACAAATTCCACATATTTACAATGCTACAAAATTAAATCCCTTACAAAAAGTTCAACTAGCTCCACATTACTACAAATAGTCACTACACCTTGGAAACCCTATTCTTTCTCTTATAATAGTCAATACTTGAATGTGTAGCATCAAAAATTGTCACCTTAATAACTTCACAATATGTTTCATCCCCCCTAAATTATTGAGCCTAATTAAGTACCTAATTTCCCAAATTATGCATTTTATAGCCTAATTTTACTATTTTTCAAGAAATTAAAAGCATATAACAAAGTCATTCATTTAATCTTTTTCCCCCTGACACCCTATTTTTTGGAAAATAGGTCACGACTAGGATGCCCTTGGGCGTCTAAGTCCCCCTATTTTACCGAGATCTAAATTTGAATGTCGGTGTCAGCATTTTAACATTTGAAATTCAAGTTACAAATGTTTGCTATTAGGATTTAATTTGAGGGAAATTAGAGAAATTCCCATAAATACCTAGTTATTACATCATTTCAAATCTAACAAGCAAGAGGTGAACAACAAGAGCAAGTCAAGAGCAACATCTTAATGATTTATCACAAAAATTCAAGATTTAAGCATCGTGTCAAATCTTATGTGAGTTTATGTGTGTTCATGTTATCATTGTTTTGTGAAGGCTAACCCTTTTGTAGGTCTCCAACCAAATCAAGCATTCAAGCAAGCAAGATCCAAGACCTTGAAGTTATGTGCATGACTTTAGCCCTTTAAGGAATCCATTGATGAGTGATGAGTTTTAGCACTTTTTTGATTCATCATTACTTCCTATCATTTATCATTCATATCATTGATATTACCATTGTGGAAGTGGAAACACTAACAAGGGGTTTGACTAAGGCAGGCCCCTAAATGGCACAACCCTTCCTCTCTCTTTGAATGTGCAGGATTTAGGTTTGGAGAGGATTGAATGAACTTTGAAGATCAATCATTCATTGTTACATTCAAAACCCTACACCTTGTTAACTCACAAAAAACTCACCTACAGAATATCTGACAATGATTCAACAAGTTTGTGAGTGGATAACGAAGTCAAATCCGACATAAGAGGACTACGAAAAATAAACTCAAGACACTCTGGTGCAGGAGCACCTAGGCAACATCAAGTAACACTAAGCAAATTTTCAAAGCTTAGCAAGCAATTTTGTGTTTTCATACTTCAAGGTCATGTTGACCATTTAATTTTGAGTTAGTGATGTTATTTTGTGTTGGCGATGTTAATAAAAAGATGATAGACTGAAGGTTGATCAGTAGCATAGAGTAGATTGAATGAGTTTCTCAGTTTGTCTCACTAGGTTCCACTAGGAGTTTGGAACAAAGCCCAAAATGTTGCATTCATGCAATTTTGGCCTTGGATGGTGGTTAAGTCCGACCAAGGAAAGCTATAACCACTTTGGAAGCTTTAAAAGGAGATCCTTGAACTGAAATGAGGGTTCGAAAAAGCATTGTATCAGCTGGAGTTTACTGTTGACAAGAGAAACCATTGAAGTTCTTGCAAGTTTTTCTATTTTTTTGTTCTGTTACTGTGTTAATGAAGAGCTCCTAGTAATGAACAGGGTGCAACACATGTGGTAATAATTTTTCAAGCTTTGTGTAGTTTCTAGAGGAGTTGTTCCATCGTTTCCAAGTTTTATTCTTTGTTAGTTTTGTTTCTTTCTTTGTTGATCAGACCGGTTAGCTCTTAATCATGGAGTCTTAGACCTCTCCTTTCCACTGCACCTGGTGTGTAGACTGTGGGGAAATGAGGCTAAGCTCCATGCCTATACATATTGTAGGTTTAGAAGTCAGTAGGTGTCAAGGATGCATGGTGAAAGACCTTCCCTAAGCGAGCTGACAGTGCCCGGTTAGGGAAGACAGTCTAAAACCAAGCCCTAACGTTGCAGGGGTAACAACTCATTTGCAAACCAAGGTGTGGGGTTGTTGCAGGAGTCTTGAAGAAGGCCTGGAAAGAAGCAAGATTCATCACCAATCCATTTGGTGGCTGGAAGAAGTAAACAGTTCACTGACTGTCCAAGAAAAGGCAAAAAAAGCCCTAAATCCCACTAAATCAGGGTTTTTCCTGTGTACGGACTAAGGGAGCCTAAAACCTCAAAAATCCTTGAGGGCTCAGAAAATGAACTAGGGTCCAAGAAGCAAGTTTGTGAAGTTCTTTTGGAAAATTGGGAGTTAAAGCCTATTTCCTCAGGCTAAGAGGCCTAATAGGGGCTCAAGGGCTACTAGCCCTTCTTAAACCCTAAACTAGGTTTTGGTGGTAGCGATGGAAGAATGAAGACTTGTGATTGAACAAGAAACACAGTGGGATGTTTTTGAAGCCTTGGAGGATACCATACGCCCCTACAACAAGTTAGTGAGATTTGGAGAGTTAGTTGGTCTTTAGGAAGATTAAGGGCTAAGGAGGAAAATGGAGGAGAAAGCACCAAGTTTGACTTGGTTAGGTGTATGCAATTGATAGAAGGGTTGGCCAGAAGAACCAGGGGTGTCTAAAAAGTCTTAGGACCTATAGGTTCAAGAAGGTGGAGAGAACACCAAAGGTTTTGCCAAGTTGAGACCCAGAGCATGGGACTGTGATTGTCTCATCCAACCCTAACCTATCAGATTGGTATTAGAGCAAGTTAAAGATTTGGGAAGCATCTTATATGTCAAAGGTTCAGTCTAGTGATTCTTCCACCATGGTGACCAATGTAGAACTGGCTAAGATGGTTGAATGACAAGAAGAAGACAATAGGCTATTGAGGGAAAGAATAGCCTAACTTGAGGCAGCAGTGAGGAGTGCACAGTTTGAGGGAAGAATACCAAAAGAAGAAGAGGTTGCAGAGGAAGATAAGACCCCTGAACCTGACCCTATTTTGAAGGAGGAGCCTTTCTTGAAGGCATTGAAAGCTTTGAGTGGGAAAGCACTTGAAGGCATACCACTTTTTAGTGGGAAGATGGAAGTTGATCTAGTCATGGATTGGATAGAAGGCATGGAGAATCATTTTGAGTGTGATGGAATCACTGAAGCACAGAAGGTGAAGGTTGCTAAATCAAGGTTGAGAGGATCAGCCTTGACATGGTGGAAGTTCATTCAGACAGAGAGGGAAAAAGAAGGCAAACAGCCCATATCAACTTGGAAAGGAATGGTTGCTAAGGTGAAGGAAGCCTACATGCCAGATGACTATGAGATCCAATTACACAAGAAGAGGAAAAGTCTAAGGCAGAAAGACCAAGATGTAAACACTTATACTGAAGAGTTCCAAAAGCTTTGTATGAGGTCTAATGTGACAGAGGATGAGAGTCTCAAGGTGGCTAGGTATCTTAATGGCTTGAAATGGAACATTTAGGAGGAGATGGCTCTACTAAGTCCTAAGACAGTACATCAGTGTTATCAGTTGGCCATAAAGATTAAGGAAAGGAACAAGAGGAAGCAAGATTAGACTTCTAAGGGCAGAGGCAAAGGCAGAGATCAAAGAGATCAAAGAGGACAGCGTGGTGGCTACCAAGGTAGAGGCAAAGACCAAAGAAACCAAGGAGAATCTAAACTCACTGAGCATGGAGGTGAAACATCTTCAAGAGGAGGATACAACAGGGGTAGAGGACCTCAAGGAGGTTCAAACAGAGGAAGAGGAGCAAGCAGGAGCAATTCTTATTTTGCCAACATGAAGTGTTACCATTGTAATCAAGTAGGTCACCCTGCTTATAGATGCCCGGAGAAAGCTTCCTCATCAAGCAATGAAAAGAGAGTGGCTTATGCACAAGAGGACACCATGAGTCCCAAAGCATCTGAGATCAATCATATAGAATCTGAGGTAGGAGAGAATCTGATGTTCAATAGGGTTTTGATCAGACAACCGGTTAAAGAGGAACCAAAACAAAGAAGAGCTCTATTTAGAGTAAGGTGCAAGATACTTGGAAAAGTATGCAAGGTCATAGTAGACTCAAGTTCAATAGATAATATAATCTCAGAGGAGGCAGTAGAAAAATTGAAATTGGAGAAGGTACCCCACACTAACCCCTACAAGGTCACATGGTTGAACAAAGGGCAGAGTGTTTTGGTGAATGAGCAAGTAACGGTGGAGTTCTCCATTGGAGGATATAAAGACAAGTTAGTTTGTGATGTATTACCCATGGATGCATGCCATCTACTACTGGGAAGACCATGGCAATATGACAGAAGTGCTATTTATGATGGGAAAGAGAATACTATTTCATTCAAAAAGGATGAAAGAACCTTCAAGCTGCAGTCATTGTCAAAAGAAGAAGAGGGACAGTCAAAGGCACCTAACATCATGTTGAGCAGTGGTAAGGAGTTCCTTAAGGACCTACACCAAGGGAATGAAGGATATGTGGTTGTGTTGCAACCTAAAGAAGAAGGCAAGGCTGAAAAGACAGTCTTACCAGAAGCAGTCCAAAAGTTGCTTGATAGGTACAAGAGTATAGTCAGTGATGGTACACCTGCAACCTTACCACCAAAGAGAGCCATAAGTCATCAAATTCACTTCATACCTGGAGCCTCATTGCCTAACAAAGCAACATACAAACTTACACCAGAGCGGAACCTAGAGGTAGCTAGGCAAGTGCAAGAATTGTTGGATCAAGGATTGATTCAAAAGAGCATCAGCCCTTGTGCAGTGCCAGTGGTTTTAGCAACCAAGAAAGGAGGTAAGTGGAGACTTTGTACTGATTCTAGGGCAATAAATAGGATCACCATTAGGTATAGGTTTCCTATTCCTAGAATTGACGACCTGATGGATTGTCTTGGAGGTGCTCAGTTCTTCACAAAGTTGGATCTCAAGAGTGGATACCATCATATCAGAATTAAGGATGGTGATGAGTGGAAGACAACTTTTAAGACAAATGATGGGTTATATGAGTGGAAAGTGATTCCATTTGGCCTCTCAAATGCCCCTAGCACATTCATGAGACTCATGAACGAAGTACTTAAGGATTTCACAGGGATATTTGTAGTAGTGTATCTTGATGATATACTCATCTTTAGCAAGATAGCAGAACACTTGAAGCATGTTGAGATGGTTCTTAGAAGGTTGCAAGAGGAGAAGTTGGCAATCAATCTTGAGAAGTGTGAGTTCTTCAAGCAAGAGCTTGTCTACTTGGGTTTTGTAGTATCCAAAGGCTCATTAAAGATGGATCCAAGCAAGGTGGAAGCCATCCTAAACTGGCCCACACCAACCACAGCAACAGAGGTAAGGAGTTTTCATGGATTGGCTCAATTCTATAGAAAATTCATAAGGAACTTTAGTGGTATATGTGCACCGGTTCTAGACACAATCAAGGGTGGTTTGAAAACTAAGTTTGTGTGGACACAAGAAGCTAGAAAAGGGTTTGAGAAACTGAAACAAGAAGTGGCAACTCAACCAATTCTCTTATTACCTAGCTTTGACAAGTTGTTCACCGTTGAATGTGATGCAAGTGGAGTGGCAGTAGGAGGAGTGCTAAGTCAAGAGGGCAGGCCTATAGCCTTCTTTAGTGAGAAGCTAAATGAAGCAAAGAAGAAATATTCAACCTATGACTTGGAACTTTATGCTTTGGTTCAGTCACTTAGGAAATGGAGGCATTACCTTCTACCCAAGGAGTTTGTGGTTTTTACTGACAATCAGGCACTTAGTTTTATCAACACTCAAGAGAAGTTGAGTAATAGGCATTTGAAATGGATGGAATATATCCAAGCTTTTACTTTTACCATCAAGCACAAGAAAGGGCAAATGAATAAGGTGGCAGATGCATTAAGCAGAAGGTTGTTGACAGTGCAAGAGATACAGCTCAAGAGCATTGGCATAGAGAGTTTCAAGGATCTATATGGAGAGGATGAAGACTTTTCAGAGGCCTATAAGGTGTGTTCTAACTTTGAGAACCATTTCCATAGCCAATATTCAGAGTATCCTTTGCAAAGTGGGTTGTTGTTTAAGGGCAATCAGTTATGTGTTCCAAGAGGGTCAATGAGGGAAAATTTGATACAGGAAAAGCATAATGGCAGTCTTAGTGGGCATTTTGGTATCAATAAGACCTTAGAGCTAGTACAAAGATTCTATTATTGGCCTAAGTTGGCAAGATATGTTAGAAGGTATGTGGAATAGTGTGTTGTGTGCATGAAAGCTAAGGGAGGAGCTAGCAATGCTGGTTTATATCAACCCCTGCCCATTCCTAACAAACCATGGGAGTGTGTGAGCATGGATTTTGTGGTGGGCCTTCCTAAGACCAAGACTAGTTTTGACAGTGTTTATGTTGTGGTAGACAGATTTAGCAAGACGAGTCATTTTATTCCCTGCAAAACTACTCATGATGCTAGCTACATAGCTCACCTTTTCTTCAAGGAGGTTGTAAGGATCCATGGCTTGCCTCTAAGCATTGTTTCTGATAGAGATGTGAAGTTCATGAGTCACTTTTGGAAGACTCTATGGAATAGATTGGGTACAAATCTGTCATTTGGATCAGCTTACCATCCTCAGACTGATGGTCAAACAGAGTGTTAGGTAATCTTTTAAGGTGTCTAACCAAGAAGTATGGACAAACATGGGATATGGTTATCTCACAAGCTGAGTATGCTTATAATGACAGTGTGAATAGAACCACAGGGAAAAGTCCTTTTGAAGTTGTGTATGGAATGCACCCAAGATGCATTTGTGAGCTCAGAGACCTTGGATCTATGGAGAGTAGGAGTGGACATGCAGAAGACTTTAGTCAGACCATGAAGGAGATCCAGGAGCAAGTCAAGAAGACAGTCACAGAAGCTACACAAAAAGTGAAGGAGAAGGAAAACATGTCAAGGAAAGATGTGCAATTTCAAGTAGGGGATTATGTTATGGTCCACCTTCACAAATCAAGGTTGCAGAAGGGAATTTCAACCAAGTTGCAGATGAAGAGAGTGGGTCCCTACAAGATATTGGCCAAGTATGGGCATAATGCATACAAGGTGGAGTTACCTATCGATCTAGGAATCTCACCAGTGTTTAATGTGGCTGATTTGATCAAGTATAAGGGGACAGTCAAGGATTTGGATCAGGACAATAAGGAGATCTTCAAGGACATCAACAACATGTCCATACCTACTCAGGACAAGCCTCAGGCAGAGAAGATCTTGGAGTCAAGGGTGAAGAAGGCCACAAGACACAAGGTGTAAATGGAACACCTCATCAAGTGGAAGGACAAGCATGAATCTAAGGCTACTTGGGTGGATGAAATTGAATTCAAAAAGCATGGCATTGACCTGTCCTTGATTTCTCCTTCCATTCCTTAGTGTTTGAGCTGAGAGGGGGAGAATGGTGCAGGAGCACCTAGGCAACATCAAGTAACACTAAGCAAATTTTCAAAGCTTAGCAAGCAATTTTGTGTTTTCATACATCAAGGTCATGTTGACCATTTAATTTTGAGTTAGTGATGTTATTTTGTGTTGGTGATGTTAATAAAAAGATGATAGACTGAAGGTTGATCAGTAGCATAGGGTAGATTGAATGAGTTTCTCAGTTTGTCTCACTAGGTTCCACTAGGAGTTTGGAACAAAGCCCAAAATGTTGCATTCATGCAATTTTGGCCTTGGATGGTGGTTAAGTCTGACCAAGGAAAGCTATTACCACTTTGGAAGCTTTAAAAGGAGATCCTCAAACTGAAATGAGGGTTGGAAAAAGCATTGTATCAGCTGGAGTTTACTATTGACAAGAGAAACCATTGAAGTTCTTGCAAGTTTTTCTATTTTTTTGTTCTGTTACTGTGTTAATGAAGAGATCCTAGTAATGAACAGGGTGCAGCACATGTGGTAATCATTGTTCAAGCTTTGTGTAGTTTCTAGAGGAGTTGTTCCATCGTTTCCAAGTTTTATTCTTTGTTGATCAGACCGGTTAGCTCTTGATCATGGAGTCTTAGACCTCTCCTTTCCACTGCACTTGGTGTGTAGACTGTGGGGAAATGAGGCTAAGCTCCATGCCTATACATATTGTAGGTTTAGAAGTTAGTAGGTGTCAAGGATGCATGGTGAAATACCTTCCCTAGGCGAGCTGACAATGCCCGGTTAGGGAAGACAGTCTAAAACCAAGCCCTAACGTTGCAGGGGTAACAACTCATTTGCAAACCAAGGTGTGGGGTTGTTGCAAGAGTCTTGAAGAAGGCCTGGAAAGAAGCAAGAGTCATCACCAATCCATTTGGTGGCTGGAAGAAGTAAACAATTCACTGACTGTCCAAGAAAAGGCAAAAAAAGCCCTAAATCCCACTAAATCAGGGTTTCGCCTGTGTATGGACTGAGGGAGCCTAAAACCTCAAAAATCCTTGAGGGCTCAGAAAATGAACTAGGGTCCAAGAAGCAAGTTTGTGAAGTTCTTTTGGAAAATTGGGAGTTAAAGCCTATTTCCTCGGGCTAAGAGGCCTAATAGGGGCTCAAGGGCTACTAGTCCTTCTTAAACCCTAAACTAGGTTTTGGTGGTAGCGATGGAAGAATGAAGACTTGTGATTGAACAAGAAACACAGTGGGATGTTTTTGAAGCCTTGGAGGATACCATACGCCCCTGCAACAAGTTAGTGAGGTTTGGAGAGTTAGTTGGTCTTTAGGAAGATTAAGGGCCAAGGAGGAAAATGGAGGAGAAAGCACCAAGTTTGACTTGGTTAGGTGTATGTAATTGATAGAAGGGTTGGCCAGAAGAACCAGGGGTGTCTAAAAAGTCTTAGGACCTATAGGTTCAAGAAGGTGGAGAGAACACTAAAGGTTTTGCCAAGTTGAGACCCAGAGCATGGGATTGTGATTGTCTCGTCCAACCCTAACCTATCACACTCTTACAAGGACAAAGATGCCCTTGGGTACCTACATCCTCCTATTCTCACTGATACCAAATTTATATGATAGGTACACATTACTCTTCCCTTCCCAAATTTGAATGCTAATCCTTGTTATAGTCTGTTAATTGTTGAAATCTTGCAATTTTTATATTAGGGAAAATAGTCTAATTAGGTTAAGGAAAATCAATTCCAATACATTCTAAGGCACAAAAATATGTAGATCAAGTTTTATTGGCTCACCTTCATGGTTGAAAGTCAATCTAATCACCTTGTTGAATTGCATCCTAATGTACCCTTGAAAAAGGAGCAAATTAACCCTAGGTTGTATACACTAAACTTAGGGTTCCCTTTTTCTTTGTTACATTTTGGTGAGCCTAATATTTAACATCATAAACCTTCTGGAATTTAAAATATTTCAACCCTAGATCTAGGTTTAGCATTGCATTGTTTTGAATTGTTCATTTAAGGTTTCATTTTTGCATCATAAAAGACATAAAACTTCAAAAACACATAGCATCATAGGTTGTAATAGGATTACTTTCAATAATTTAGGTTAGATCTACATTCAAAATTGCATTCATAATTGTCATTTGTTGTTCAAACATTGTTACACATTATATTTGAGTAACATTGTCTTAAATTGAGAAAACTTTAGAGAAATATTGACTTTCAGAACTATTTTCACACAGATTTAGAACCCCTAAACAAAGTAATAAATATTCAAACTTTCAATTTTCAGACACCCTTTCAAGGACATATACGCCCTTGGGAACCTATGTCTTTCTACACTTGGATCATCAAAATTTTGCATAATTCTCCATCTTTGTGTCCTCAGTTTGTGTCTACTTGCAAATCTTTGATTTGGAGTTCTTAATTATATTCATTTAGGCATATTCCATATAGCTACATTGTTTTGTTTCAAAATTGCATCAAAATCATCATTTGCAAACTTTTGCATCTTAAAATTGGTCAATTGTGGCATCTTAGATCTAGAAATTGCATTCAAATCTATCATTTAGTGTTAAAAAACCTTCAACATTGTTGCACACTTACATTTTGAATCACATTGGCTTAAACTAAGAAAATTTTGGAAAATCGATTCATTGTCAAACCCTTCTACAAGTAGACTTGATATCGTTGAACAATATAACACATAGTCAAATTTTGAAACTTGCAAAAAGCTATGTAGGACATAGGCACCATAGGGTGACTTAGTCCTCTTATGGTGACTTAGTCTTGCCATTTTGAGCCCAAATTCATTGTGCAAAATCTTGTCTTTGGTCTCTGCTAAGCTCTAACATCAATTTTTAAATATTAGTCTTGTAACTGTCTGTTTTGATAAAACCATTGCTAGCTTGATCCATAGCGCATAACATAATGTTCTCATTGTAAAAATATTTTGTTGTCATAATGCATGTCTTATTGTCAAGTCTTGTTAAGAATTTCAAGAAATTTTTGATACAAGCATGTGAAAATCGATTTATTTCTCCTTTTTTGTTATTTTTCATTGATCCCTCTCCCACTATCTCTCTTGGTTGTGAGAGTATCTTAGCGCAAGAGAATGAAATCATTGACACATTTCTTAATATCACTTTTCCTAATCTTCATTCATCTCCCAACATCTCCTCTACTTGTGAGAATGTTTTGGTGCATGAGGATACAATCATTGACAATCATTTTTGTTCTTCTCTCGATATCTCTCCTATTTGTGAAGAAGATATCTTGGTGTTAGAAGATCCAATCATTAAGCATCATGAGGATCTTTTTATTTCTCTCCCACTCTCTTCTACTTGGGAAGATATTGTGGCACAAGAGGATGAAATCATTGATGCATGTACAAATTTCATAGATGAAGATGCTAAGGTGACATTGCATAGATGAGGATGTGGCATAACACAACTCGCTAATCCTCATGGGAGCATTCCTTTAACTAATATTTATTCGATGGATAATGTTTGGTATTTAAGACAAATTTAAGACTAAGGTCTCTTTGCCTTACTAACTTGTATCCTTTTAGTAATAACCTTGTGTTTGTGTTGTGTGTCTTTTATGTGTTTTCTTCATGTTTGCATCATGTTTGTGTTCATTTTGTTGTCATCTGTGTTATGTCATGTCATGTTTTTTCATCATGTATGCTTTGTGTTTTCTGACATGCATGTTTGTGTATGTTATCTTGTTGCATTTCATACATGTGCATGCTCCTTTTGCCTTATGTTTTCTTGCCATGGGATCTTAGATCTTTTAGGCTTGTGCACTCCCCTAGATCCTTAGTCATCTTATCTCTTCAAAACTTGTACAATAAGACCCCTCTTGACATAAATCTTCTACTTTAGTGTGAGTTTGAACGTAAGTTCATACTCTCACTAAAGTGGGGGTTAAATGTAGCATCAAAAATTGTCACCCTCGACATTTCACATTATGTTTTTATGTTTTGTCCCACCTAAATTATTGAGCCTTATTAAACACCTAATTTCCTAAACTATGCATTTTATAGCCTATTTTTACCATTTTTTGAGAAATTGCAAGCGTATAACAATGTCGTTCATTTAATATTTTTCCCCTGACACCCTATTTTTTGAAAAATAGGGCCAAGACTTGGATGCGCTTGGGCATCTAAGTCTCCCAAATTTTTTGGGATCTAAATTTGAATATTTCAGTGTCAACTTTTTAACATTTAAAATTCAAGTTGCAAATATCGGCTATCGAGATTTAATTTGTGGAAAATTAGAGAAATGCCTATAAATACCTAGTTATTACATCATTTCAAATCTAACAAGAAAGAGGTGAACATCAAGAGCAAGTCAAGAACAACATCTTAGTGATTTATTGAAGAAATTCAAGATCCAAGCATCATGTCAAATCTTATGTGAGTTTATGTCTGTTCATGTCATCATTGTTTTTTGAAGGCTAACCCTTTTGTAGGTCTCTAAGAAATTCAACTATTCAAGCAGGCAAGATCCAAGACCTTGAAGTGATTTACATGACTTTAGTCCTTTAAGGAAGCCATTGAAGGGTGGTTAATGCAGAGTGAGCAGGGGAAGACCTGATCTTGATGAAAAATAACTCTTTGGCTTTGCTTCTCTCAAATACTCTTATGTGGACCATTCAATTCCACTATTCCCTCAAGGAGATAACCCCACCATTCAGTGAGGGTACTCATAGATAGACACAACTGACTGACTTGAGAATGCTTGGAACATTTCCTTCATGACAAAACATGACAAAACAACCCAACCTTGCATCTAGAAACCTTCATTTATCCATCGCTTCAAAATAGACCTAAAGGCTCCATGTAGCCTTCCTAAGTAGGACAGTAACAACAAAAAATTCTTAGGGCCAGTAACCAGACAAAGAGCACTAGTTTTAAGTACCTTATACAGACCCCTACAAGTCCTCAAAACCTTCCAGCACGACAAACAAAGAAAGGACCCCAAAAGACCAGATTTATATGCCACAAGGAGGCCTAAATGGGCTACTCAACATAGGAAACTAAGTACCTTGGCACACCCCAACACCCCTAAGCCACAAGAAACATTCTTACAACCTCAAAAAACACATTTCAACCCTTCCCAAGCACTCCCTTAGCCAATTTCACTCTCAAACTAGCAAAACTCGGATTTTTGCACTAAATCTAGGCATGTCACATGAGGATGCTAGGCCTAGGGTACCAAAGAACTTGCTCCAGACTCCATGTCATTCTCCAAAACCTTTTGAATCATGAAGTATACTACAAAATCTATCACTCCACCAAGAATGAAGCCTTGACCATGAAGGAATGGAGAGTTCTTTGCATTTTGGTGATCAAACCCTTATTTTTGAGGGTTTTTGGCTACTTTCAGAAGAATGTGTATAACTTCCTTGTTTATTTATGGTTTTAATCCAAATCACTTCAAAATGGAAGCCAACTCATCCATCTATCATTCCATAACAGTTTTGTGCTTGTACAAAAAAAATTATGTCCGTACCATGCAAGTTAGCAGGAAAAAACACAGAAAATTTGAGAAAACAAAGTCTTCTTTCATTCAAATCTCCTCCAAAGTTCTCCAACAATCTTGCCTCGACCCAAAGGAGGAATTTTAAACATGTTACAACTCCTCCCAATATCCCTCAACTATTTTTTGAATTAGGGAGCCGTTGGAGGATTAAGAACTCCTTAATTTAGCAAAGTTGCCTACTAAGGACAACTTATAACAACATATACACAAAATGCAAACTTGACTCCACTTTCAAGAAAAAATAATGTCTTAACCACACCTAGCATACTATAACATCAAACTATTTCATCTCCAATACTTGGATACATCATGGCAACTTTGTTTCTTTCTTAAGCCTAGATGCACCAAGTTTACAATAGGAGGAAGAGACCTATTACAACCATTAAAAACCTATTACAAAAATTTAAAGCCTATTATAAACCACTAAAAATTGTCCTTTTGACCTTATTACATCATCATCACCTTGAAAAAAAAAAAAATTAACAAAGCCTCATGGAGGCATGGAAACCCCAAGCTGCCCCTGCACCATACACCCGAGTGGAAGAGATCTCAAGTACCATCTGAGATCCATTGTTGCAGAGTAATGCCATGTTGTTTAATATCCTCTTCACTCATCCAAGTTGCATCTTTAGGTGGAAGACCCTACCATTTAACTAAATATTCATTATATACCTTCTTTCTTGTCCTTTTCACCTCTTTAGTGTCTAGGACTGCTTCAAGTTTCAACGGTTCAAATGGTGGGAGGTCTTGCACCCAATCTTCATCAACTTCAATACCTGCACCTGCATCCAAAGTTCTCTTAAAGGGTTACAAGTTAGCAACATTAAAAATGGGGGAGATAGCCACTCCAAGGGGGAGTGCTATCTCATAGGCATTTTTCCCAAACTTGTGGATGATCTTGCAAGGGCCTATTTTCTTCATTTGGAGCTTGGTGTATCTTCCCTTAGGTAACCTTTCTTTCTTCAAATATGAAAAAACCATATCTCCCACCTTATACTGAACATTCCTCCTTTTCAAATCTTCCCTCTCTTTGTATTGGTCCACACTCTTCTTGAGATTCTCTTTCACTTGATCATGGATAGATTTCATTGCCATAGGAAACTCCTCTCCTTCTACACTCCTCTTCTCCATTCCTTTCAAATCTCTCAACTCAAAGATTCCCCTTGGATTCATTCCATAAACCACCTCAAAGGGACTTTTACCTATGCTTTTGTTGATGGAATCATTATAAGCATATTCTACTTGGGGAAACACCAAATCACATTGAACACCATGTTCCTTTGTCAAACACCTCAAGAGCTTACCAAGTGATCTATTGACCACCTCTATTTGTCCATCCGTTTGAGGATGGTAGGCAGAACTATATTGCAAATTATTCCCCAACTTTTGCCACAAGGTCCTCCAAAAATGACCTATGAACTTGGAGTCCCTATCTAATACAATGCTCATAGGAATGCCATGCATTCTCACAACCTCCTTTAAAAAAAACCTGCAATGTTAGAAGCATCACTAGTGCACTGACAAGGAATAAAATGGGCCATTTTTCTAAATCTATCAACCACTACAAAGAAACTATCAATTCCCCTTTGTGTCTTAGGTAGTCCTAAGACAAAATCCATACTTATGCTCTCCAAAGGTCTATTTGGGATTGGTAGAGGTTGGTAAAGACCAACATCTAAAGTAGTCCCCTTTTCTCTTTGACATATGGTGCAAGTTTCCACAAACCTTCTTGCATCCACCTGCATTTTAGGCCAAAAGTAAAACCTCCTAACCTGCTCCAAGGTTTTATCAAGTCCAAAGTGCCCTCCAAGACTCCCACTATGCTTTTCTTTTATCAAATTCTCCCTCATAGAGCACTTGGGTATGCACAATTGAACCCCTTTAAACAATAGACCATCTTGCAAAACATAATCAGCATAATCACTGTGAAAAGCATCTAAAAACTAAGAACAAACATCAAAAGCAGCCTTGAAATCTTCATCCTCCTTATACATACCTTTAAGAGCTTCTATGCCTACACTTTGCAATTGAACTTCTTGAACCATCATGACCCTTCTACTAAGGGCATCTGCAACTTTATTTGCTTGTCCCTTCTTGTGCTTTATGGAGAATGTGTATACTTGTAGGTATTCAACCCACTTCATGTGCCTTTGGTTCAATTTTTCCTATCCATTCAAGAAACTAAGTGCATGGTTGTCAGTGAATACTATAAACTCCTTCGGTAACAAGTAGTGCCTCTATTTCTTTAAGGCTTGGACCATAGCATACAACTCTAGATCATATGAAGAATATTTTCTCTTAGCCTCACTTAGTTTTTCACTAAAGAATGCAACTGGTCTACCTTCTTGACTCAAAATAGCACCTATTTCTTGACCACTTGCATCACATTCAATAGTAAAAACTTTATTAAAATTAGGAAGAGAAAGGATAGGTTGTTGTGATACCTTTCTTTTCAAGTACTCAAACCTTTAATTTGCTTCATTGGTCCATAGGAACTTACTCTTCTTCTCTCCTTTGATTGTATCTATGATAGGTGCACAAATGTGGCTGAAATTCTTGATGAATTTCCTGTAGAAGCTTGCAAGGCCATGAAATCTCCTCACATCACCCACTGACTTAGGTGGTGGCCAATTGAGAATGGCCTCAACCTTTGATGGATCCATTTTCAAACTGCCCTTTGAGATGATAAACCCAAGGTAGACCAATTCTTCTTTCATAAACTCACACTTTTGCAAGTTGATCAACAACTTCTCTTCATGCAACCTTCTCAAGACCTGGCCAAGATGCTCCAAATGCTCTTCCTTGGTCCTGCTAAAGACAAGAATGTCATCCAAATAAACCACAACAAATTTTCCAATAAAAGGTTTCAATACCTCATTCATTAGTCTCATGAAGGTACTGGGGGCATTAGACAAGCCAAAGGGCATC
Source organism: Sequoia sempervirens (assembly GCA_007258455.2). Classification (NCBI taxonomy): domain Eukaryota; kingdom Viridiplantae; phylum Streptophyta; class Pinopsida; order Cupressales; family Cupressaceae; genus Sequoia; species Sequoia sempervirens. The sequence continues at coordinate 578,025,714 of VDFB02281492.1, read as the reverse complement.
ACCATCCACTCATAAAGAATTTCATTAGTCTTGAATATTGTTTTCCATTCACCCCCTTCACGAATCCTAATTTGATGATACCCACTTTTCAAGTCAATCTTTGAAAAGTAGTGAGCTCCTCCTAGGCAATCCATAAGATCCTCCATCCTTGGCATAGGAAACCTATATCTGATGGTTATCCTATTTATGGCTCTTGAATCAGTGCATAACCTCCATTTACCATCCTTCCTAGGATCCAACATGGTAGGCACTACACAAGGGCTTAAACTCTTCCTCACTAGGCCCTTATCCAACAATTCTTGAACTTGTTTTGCTATCTCTTCATTTTGGGCTAGTGTCATCTTGTAGGCAACCTTATTAGGCAATGTAGCTCCTGGTATCAAATCAATATGTGACTGATATCTCTGATTGGAGGTAGGGAACTAGGCAATTCATCCACCACAATGTCCTTATACTTCTTCAACAAGGTTTGGACTTCACTAGGTATAGGTTCTCCTTTGTTTGAGAACAAAATAGACCTGCACTTTGGCTTAACAATCAAGGAAAACCCTAGGCCTCCCTCTTCCTTTAAGGTCTTCAAAAACTCCTTCTCTCCTACCACCATGATGCTATTTTTAAGTTGCTTATCTATACCCTCATCCGGTAAGGGACTCATGGTGAAATATTTCCCATCTTTTGTTATCATGTAAGTGTTTTTATGCCCATCATGTTGGGATTTCCTATCATACCACCAAGGGCGGCCTAAGAGTAAGTGGCAGGAATCCATGGGGATAACATCACACAAGATTTTATCCTTATACTCTCCAATATGAAATTCTACCCAACATTGCTCATTGATAAGCACTTGTTGGCCTTTATTCAACCAAGACACCCTATATGGTGTGGGATGAGGAGTCTTTTTCAATTTTAATTTCTCAACCATCTCTAAAGATACTAAATTATCAATAGATTCTGAGTCTACAATTACCTTGCATACCTTTCCATGAGATTTGCATGTGGTCCTGAACAAGGAATTTCTCTGTGGTGGCTCCTTAGCACTTGGCACCTTAAGAAGTGTCCTCCTCATCATCAAGCTCTCTTCAAATTATGGATCAGTAGGTCTAGAAGGTGAAGTCACACTTTGATCATCCTCCTCTTGCACCAACTAGTTTCTCCTATCCCCACTATGAGAGGTTGAAGCTTGCTTCTCAGGGCACTTGAAGGTCGGGTGTCCAAATTGGTTGCAAGAGTAGCATATTTTAGAGAATGAGCTAGATCCTATCCCATTAGATTGTCCCCTTCCATTAGATCTCCTACCTTTGAATCCTCCTCTTGACTCTTGACCTTGCTCTTCTTTTCCACTTGACTTCCCTTGTTGTCTTTGTGATTGGTTTCTACCACCAAAGTTGCCTCTTCCTTTGAAGTTTCTGCGTCTACCCCTTCCTTGTTGCTCCTGCTTTCTTTTCAACTTCTCCTCTGCCTTACATGCTACTTGGAAGCACTCTTCCACTGTCTTAGGAGTCACTAGACTCGTCTCATCTTGGATTGCAAACCTTAGGCCATTCAAATATCTGGCCACCTTCTCCTTCTCATTCTCCACACGGCCACACCTCATACTAAGTTTGTGAAATTCCTCAGTATAGGTTGCCACATCCATGTCCTTTTGTTTTAGGCTTTGCAGCCTCCTAAACACCTACACTTCATGATCTATAGGGAGAAATTGTGCCTTCAATCTACTCACCATTTTGTCCCATGAAGTAATCATGTTCTTACCCTCTTTCACTCTTTCTCCTTGGTAGTAATTCCACCAAGTCAAAGTAGCCCCATTCAATTTAGTTTTGGGAAACTTAACCTTCTTGTCTTCTACCATCTCCTTGTATTCAAAATAGTTTTTCAAGGCATCCACCCACTCTAGTAGTGCCTCAGCATTCATATTTCCCCCATACATTAGGATGTCCATCTTCACTTCAGTGGCTTCTACTCGTATGGTTTTCAAGGCTCCAATGAACCTTCTCTCTTCAGGAGACATCTCCTCTTCTGGATGGTTTTCATCTCCACCCTTCACCTCCTCTTCTAAGGTGCTCTCTTCCTCAGTAGTCACCCTCTTTCTCTCTAAGGCCTCTATCCTATCTCTCAAGGCCTTCATCTCCCTTGCAACCACAGTCCCACCTTTTGGAGGCATCTTCCTTCACTCACCTCAACTCACAATCTCTCTTCTCAACTTTCTCAACCAGAACTTGGCCCCGATACCACTCTGATGCAAAGTGAGTAGGGGAAGACTTGATCTTGATGACAAACAACTCTTTGTCTTTGCTTCTCTCAAATACTCCTATGTGGACCCTTCAATTCCACTATTCCCTCAAGGAGATAACCCCACCATTCAATGAGGGTACTCATAGACAAACACAATTGACTAACTTGAGAATTCTTGGAACATTTCCTTCATGACAAAACATGACAAAACAACCCAACCTTGCATCTAGAAACCTTCATTTATCCATCGCTTCAAAATAGACCTAAAGGCTCCTTGTAGCCTTCCCAAGTAGGATAGTCACAACAAAAACTTCTTAGAGCCAGTAACCAAACAAAGATCACTAGTTTTAAGTACCTTATACAAACCCCTACAAGTCCTCAAAACCTTCCAGCATGAAAAACAAAGAAAGGACCCCAAAAGACCAGATTTCTATGCCACAAGGAGGCCTAAATAGGTTGCTCAACACAGGAAAATAAGTACCTTGGCACACCCCAACACCCCTAAGCCACAAGAAACATTCTTACAACCTCAAAAAACACATTTCAACCCTTCCCAAGCACTCCCTTAGCCAATTTCACTCTCAAACTAGCAAAACTCGGATTTTTGCACTAAATCTAGGCATGTCACATGAGGATGCTAGGCCTAGGGTACCAAAGAACTTGCTCCAGACTCCATGTCGTTCTCCAAAACCTTTTGAATCATGAAGTATACTACAAAATCTATCACTCCACCAAGAATGAAGCCTTGACCATGAAGGAATGGAGAGTTCTTTGCATTTTGGTGATCAAACCCTTGTTTTTGAGGGTTTTTGGCTACTTTCAGAAGAATGTGTATAACTTCCTTGTTTATTTATGGTTTTACTCCAAATCACTTCAAAATGGAAGCCAACTCATCCCTCTATCATTTTATAACCTTTTTGTTCCTGTACATAAAGTTTTATGTCTGTACCACGTAAGTTAGCAGGAAAAACACAAAAAATCAGAGAAAACAGAGTCCTCTTTCATTCAAATCTCCTCCAAAGTTCTCCAACAATATTGCCTCAACCCAAAGGAGGAATTTTAAACATTTTACAACTCCTCCCAACGTCCCTCAACTTTTTTTTGAATTAGGGAGCCGTTGGAGGATTAAGAACTCCTTAATTTAGCAAAGTTGCCTACTAAGGACAACTTATAACAACATATACACAAAATGCAAACTTGACTCCACTTTCAAAAAAATAAAATGTCTTGACCACACCTAGAATACTAGAACATCAAACTATTTCATCTCCAATACTTGGCTACATCATGGCAACTTTGTTTCTCTCTTGAGCCTAGATGCACCAAGTTTATAATAGGCGGAAGAGACCTATTACAACCATTAAAAACCTATTACAAACATTGAAAGCCTATTATAAACCACTAAAACTGGTCCTTCGAACCTTATTACATCATCATCACCTTGAAAAACAAAACAAAGTTTAACAAAGCCTCATAGAGGCATGGAAACCCCAAGGTGCCCCTACACCAGTGGTGACTTACAACACTTTGTTGATTCATCATTTATCATTCTTATCATTGGCATTGCCATTGTGGAAGTGGAAACACTAACATAAGGTTTGACTAAGGCAAGCCCCTAAATCACACAACACTTCCTCTCTCTTTGAAGGTGTAGGTTTCAGGTTTGGAGAAGATTTAATGAAGTTTCAAGATCAATCATTCATTGTTGCATTCAAAACCCTACACTTTGCCAACTCACAAAAACTCACTTACAAAATTATCTGACAATGATCTGACAAGTTTGCGAGTAGAAATGAGAGTCAAATCTGACATAAGAGGACTATGAAAATAAACTCAGGACACTCCTACAAGGACAAAGATGCCCTTGGGTTCCTACATCCTCCTATTCTCACTGATACCAAATTTATATGATAGGTACACATTACTCTGCCCTTCCCAAATCTGCGTGCTAATCCTTGTTATAGTCCGTTAATTATCAGAATCTTGCAATTTTTATATTAGGGCACATAGTCTAATTAGGTTAAGGAAAATCAATTCCAATCCATTCCAAGGCACAAAAAGATGTAGATCTATGTTTTATTGGCCCACCTTCATGGTTGAAATTCAATCTAATCACCTTGTTGATTTGCATCCTAATGTACTCTTGAGAAAGGAGCAAATTAACCCTAGGTTTTATACACTAAACTTAGGGTTCCCTTTTTCTTTGTTACATTTTGGTGAGCCTGATATTTTAACATCATAAACCTCCTGGAATTTGAAATAATTCAACCCTAGATCAAGGTTTAGCATTGCATTGTTTGTTTAAGGTTTCATTTTTGCATCATAAAAGACATAAAAATTCAAAAAATTGCATCTCACATAGCATCATAGGTTGTAATAGGATTACTTTCAATAATTTAGGTCAAATCTACATTCAAAATTGCATTCATAATTGTCATTTGTTGTTCAAACATTGTTACACATTGTATTTGAGTAACATTGTCTTCAATTGAGCAAATTTTAGAGAAATAATGACTTTCAGAACTATTTTCACACATATTCAAAACCCCTAAACAAACTAATAAATATTCAAACTTTCAATTTTCAAACACCCTATCAAGGACATATATGCCCTTGGGCACCTCTATCTTGCTACACTTGGATCATCAAAATTTTGCACAATTCTCCGTCTTTGTGTCTTCAGTCTGTGTCTGCTTGCAAATCTTTGATTTGGAGTTCTTAATTATATTAATTTAGGCATATTCCATATAACTACATTGTTTTGTTTCAAATTGCATCAAAATCATCATTTGCAAACTTTTGCATCTTAAAATTGGTAAATTGTGGCATCTTAGATTTTTAAAATTGCATGCAAATTTATCATTTAGTGTTAAAAAACCTTCAACATTGTTGCACACTTGCATTTTAAATCACATTGGCTTAAACTAAGTTAATTTTGGAAAATCAATTCACTGTCAGACCCTTCTGCAAGCAGACCTAACACAATCAAATTTTGAAACTTGCAAAATTTTATTTAGGACATAGGCACCATAGGGCGAATTAGTCCACTTATGGTGACTTAGTCTTGCCATTTTGAGCCCAAATTCACTGTGCAAAATCTTGTCTTTGGTCTTTGCTCAGCTCTGACATCAATTTTTAAATATCAATCTTGTAACTGTTTGTTTTGTTAAAACCATTGCTAGCTTGATCCATAGGGCATAACATCATGTTCTCATTGCAAATTTTTTTTTTTTCATAATGCATGTCTTATAGTCAAGTCTTGTTAAGAATTTCAAGAAATTTTTGATACAAGCATGTGAAAATTGATTTATTTCTACTTTTTTGTTATTTTTCATTGATCCCTCTCCCACTATCTCTCCTAGTTGTGAGAGTATCTTAGTGCAAGAGAATGAAATCATTGACACATTTCTTAATATAAATTTTCCTAATATTCATTCATCTCCCAACATCTCCTTTACTTGTGAAAATGTTTTGATGCAAGAGGATACAATCATTGACAATCATTTTTGTTCTTCTCTTGATATCTCTCCTATTGTGAAGAAGATATCTTGGTGTTAGAAGATCCAATCATTGAGCATCATGAGGGTTTTTTTATTTCTCTCCCAATCTCTTCTAGTTGGGACAATGTTGTGGCACAAGAGGATGAAATCATTGATGTATTTATGGATTGCATAGATGAAGATGAATTAGATTCCCCCTCGATAGAAGATCATCAATAAAAATTTAAATCTGTTGAGGTTATGCACACACAATTGACTATTAGATCTCCTTTGATTATTGGAGCTCCTAAAACTCCTTTAATTATTGGACCTCCTAAAATTATTGGACCTCCTAAGTCAAATATCATTATAGGACCTCCTAAATCTCATGGCCATATCCTAGACTTTGAAAAACAACTCACTAGTAATCACGTGTCACAACAACAAAGTTATCATACTGTTGCTCACACATATAACACTGGAAACAATAAGCAAAAAAAACAAACACCAACATCCCTTCCATTGCCTCAACCATACCTCCCACCTACACCTTATCTCCAACGACATAGTGGTAAAGAATTTTATCTTGTTGAGCAACTTTGTAACACTCTTGCTAAGATCTCTTTGTGGGATTTAATTCAAACATCTCCTGTTTACCACAACATGCTTCAAAATGCTTTGCAAAAAGTTGTGGTTCCTCCTAGTGTGCAACCAAACAATGCATCAACCTTGATTGCGGGTATGAATTTGGTTAATGTGGATATTGTCTTCCATCAAAGTGAATTACCTCCTTTGGAAATGAAAAAATAAAATGATGCTTTGAAGATAATGGTGTGTATTAACAAGGTTGGGATTAGGTGTATGCTTATTGACAATATTTTGGAGCTTAATGTTTGTAGTGTGAACCTTTTGGATAGAATTGGAACAAATAAGACTAAAATTCAACCAGTTGATTTGTATATTCGAGGTTTTGATAATATGGGAAAACAAACACTTGGCGCAATAAAATTATCTGTCAAAGTTGGTAAGGTTGTATTACAAGCTCCTATCCATGTCATGCCCCATGATATTTCATATAATCTTCTCTTGGGTAGACCATGGATTCATGAGATGAAAGGTGTGCCTTCAACGCTTCATCGTTTAATGAAATACACTTACAACAACAAGGTTTACACGACAAAAAAGTTGATCCTAAATCTGAAAATTATTTACAAATGGAAACAAGAATGATGAATCCTATCAACACATTGATACCAACTTCAAAAGTGGAACCTCTACAAATTGATGATGATCCTAATTGTCTTTCATCAGTGACAAATTTATTGGATGATGATTGGGTATCATTAGATTTCACACCTACATTCATGGGGGAATACAAGATTACACAATAAAAATTAGAAAAATAAAAAGAAGCCACAATTATATCAACACAATCTATCACTGAATCATCCACAACCTCTAGAAAAGGGGAAGACACAAATTACACATCCACGTATAATGAAAATTATTATGAAAAACCTCCTTCTTTGAAAGAAATGGAATCCATTTATGGAAGAGGTTATCAAAATTTGAAATAATTTGGCTATAATGGAAAAGGATGTGGTGTAAACGAACAAGGAAGTCATGTACCCGTAGGGCTCAACACATAAGAAACAACAAGAGGTCTTGGTTATTGTCCTTCAAAAATAACAAAAACATCAAAGAGACCTTCACTTAATCATGACAAATAGCATTTGTTGTTGCTCCTTACTATGTGGTAGTTGTAGTGTCACAACATACTCACTACCATACATGGGGTATAAATTAAGTTTTATATAATCATATTTCATCTTGCAAGGAGCAACATATCATCATTCATTTTGGGCTCATCTTTGTCCCTACACTTGGGGGGCAAGGGATTAGGTAGCCTTGTGTAAAGGTGCATTCCTGCTAGCAAGGGATCCCTTTATATCTCCTAGAACCTCAGTGTAGCATACTCTAACATTTTAAGAGGGGGCATACAGTCCTCCGCTCATTGTTTGCATAAGAAATGGTCCCTTTAGTGATGATAGCATACATCTCTGAAATATGCCAACCAATTTCTTTCTTGAATTATCATAACACAAGCCAACACTACCCTAATGGATTAGCGTTAGCATCAAAACTGAAATCCAAGCTTGAAAGAACTCAACGCCAAGAATGCACACTCAATCCTAAGGAAGGATAGGTGTTGTCATATGGCGAAGAAATTAAAGAACAGTACTTGAAATGAAACAAACTCAATGTCAAGAATGTGCACTCAAGATCCCACTGAGGGCGAGGTGCTAACATATGACGAAGTTATTAATTGAAAATTGAAACAAATAGGCGGATAACCAGCCATGAAGAAATCCGCTCAACCACTTAAACAGTGGGGGGAAGAAAACAACATAATCTAGACTAATTCCTCCGCTGCGGCAGGCATCCACTAAATAGTGGGAATTCTCCACTTAACAGTGGGTGATAGAAAGTAAATACAAATCAGATTCCTCCACACTAGTGGTAAACCATCCAGGGGTTATGATATTTGCATTAAAGATCACAAGTAAATGCAGTAAATAAATGGTTGGATTAGTACTACTAATTCTCAACCTTACAATTAAGAAAAACTGCAAATTACAAGTGTTACAATAGAAGAATGAATGCAAATATGTGAAGGATGAATTTAGCTAGTTTATATAACTCTCAAAGATTAAAATTGAAGCCAAATTCTGAACTTATTGAAGTCTGATAATAAAAACCAACAAACTGAAACTATAAACCAGCAACCCATAAAACAATGAAATGCTCATAACTCTTTCAATATACCTCTAAATTGAATGAAACGAAATGCAAAGTCTCTTTGGAGGATAGGCACCCAAACTCAAACCACAAAACTGCATCAAAACTCAAGATATTATTTTGCACGAATCCCAATGCACTCTCAAGATGCTACGACCCTCAAGAGGGGCGATTTCTCTTGCTAAAAATCAAATACTTGGAATTAAATTCTGAAATTCTCCAAATATGATCGCCATTAGCATAGAATTGCAAGGATCAAATACCCATAACCAAAATAAATTCACATCAAAAGCTGTAAATGAAAAACACCTTCAGCTGTGTATACACCAGCAACATTAAAACTGAAATTCTCACCAAAATTCACCAACTTTGAAGCACAATCTGCTAGTTTGATTGAGAAGCAGCAAAAAGACCAACTAGGTGTTGTCTTTCAAACACGAAATTGGATTGGAACTAGGAGGTAAGCATCCCTCGAAGTATTAAACAAGTTGTCATTTTGACAACATAACATTAGCATAAACATTGGATAATCAGCTCTTCAAACAGCAGCAATATATAAGCTTTAGTTGGCAAATGAAGCAACAAGAACTCTTCAAATTCCAAGAAGTTGAATCACTTCAACTTCCAAAAGGGACGCCACCTTTTTTCCTTTTACTTTTTGAAATAATAAAATATTACTCAACCTCCTTTAGGCGTCCAACTTCACTTTGCAACAATAAAGCATTTAATAAATCATTAAATGCACAATTGACCCCCTTAATGGCCCCTCTTTTAAAACAACATGAAGTTATTACTCCTAGGCATGGGGTACAACTGAGAAACATGAAATTTGACTAAGTATAAACTCAACTCATGAAGAAAATCAAACCCAAAGCCAAACTGAAACTGATGGATAACAAGATGACTGGAGTTGAACTGCTGATGATGCCATTGCCAAAATTAGACTTACTAAAAATAGCCACTGCCAAAAGTAGTAAGTTTACCTCAAAACCAATAGAAAGCAGAACTGAGCTGGAAGCAAGACTTAATGAAAGTGGAAACCCTAAATTCGCACATCTGAGTAGCCTATGGATTTCCAGAAATAGGCTAAAACCAAACGAAGAGTGTATGGCCAAAATGGAGACATTACAATCTCCTAGAAAGTGTAACCTTTTCAATGAAAGTGTGGCCTTCTTGATCCATGTTAGTGTCTCTTTAGTGGTGATATTGGGATTGATATCCCCTAAGCATGTGATATTTCTCAACATATGATGTTCCCCTTGGTGGTAATGATATGGTTAATATGCCTTAAGGTGCAAGTCTTCTATTCCATGACTTGTCCTCCCTTGGTGGTGATGTCATGTGTGATGTTCTCTAAGGTGTGACCTTTTATATATTAAGCAAAGCCCCTTTGTTGCTTTTATAAATCACCTTTTGTGGTGGTGTTGTTATAACACCCCTTAAGGTTTTGGCCTTATTTTGTTGTCGTTTCTATGCCTCCTAAGGCAAGTTTATCATTTTTGCTTCACTTTGTTAACGTGCGTTGAATCTAGTGTTGTGTTGGTATAACATCTTGATCATTTTTTAGCACCTTATCAAAGTTATCAAGGAGTATAACTCTCGGTATGGTTTTCAATGGGTGCACATCTAGTGAATAACGAACTTCACTAGACTTAGCGTGTTTCTCATTTTGCTACCTTGTCTTGGGGGCTCACCTAGTGAATATCAGATTTCACTAACCTGTGGTGACTTCTGTTTGTGATTCATCTAGAAAATATTAGACTTTTCTATTGTGTGTCATGAACACCTTAACATGGCCACCTAGCATAACATAGGTTGCTTGCCAGTAGAGCTATGCATTTCATCAGTGTTTAGCATAACATAACATACTAGGCTTGTGAAACTCATCATATTGCATGGACACCTAGCATAACACATCTTTCTATCCAGTAGATCCATGTCGCTCATGAGTGCTATGGCATAACACAACTCGCTAATCCTCATGGTAGCATTCCTTTAACTAACATTTATTCAATGGATGATGTTTGGTATTTGAGACAAATTTAAGATTGAGGTCTCTTTGCCTTACCGACTTGAATCCTTTTAGTACTAACCTTGTGTTTGTGTTATGTGTCTTTTATGTGTTTTCTTAGTGTTTGCATCATGTTTGTGTTTATTTTGTTGTCATCTACATGTTATGTTAAGTCATGTGTTTTCATCTTGTTTGCTTTGTGTTTTCTAACATGTATGTTTTTTATGTTATCTTGTTGCATTTCATACATGTACATGCTCCCTTTTCCTTATGTTGTCTTGCTATGGGATCTTAGATCTTTGGGGCTTGTGCACTCCCCTAGATCCTTAGTCATCCTATCTCTTCAAAATTTGGACAATAAGACCCCTCTTGATATAAATCTTCTACTTTAGTTTGAATCTGAGCATAAGTTCATACTCTCACTAAAGTGGGGGCTAAATGTAACATCGAAAATTATCACTGTCGATAATTTGACACTATGTTTTTTATGTTTTGTCCCCCATTAATTATTGAGCCTAATTAAACACCTAATTTCCCAAATTATGCATTCTATAGCCTAATTTTATCATTTTTTCAAGAAATTGCAAGTGTAGAACAAAGTCATTCATTTAATATTTTGCCCCTGACACCCTATTTTTGAAAAATAGGGCCAAGATTGGGATGCCCTTGGGCGTCTAAGTCGCCCTATTTTGTCGGGATCCAAATTTGAATATGTTGGTGTCAACATTTTAACATTTAAAATTCAAGATGCAAATATCAGCTATCAAGATTTAATTTGTGGGAAATTAGAGAAATGCCTATAAATACCTATTTATTACATCATTTCAAAACTAACAAGCAAGAGGTGAACATCAAGAGAAAGTCAAGAGCAACATCTTAGTGATTTATTGAATCAATTCAAGATCCAAGCATCATGTCAAATCTTATGTGAGTTTGTGTTTGTTCATGTCATAATTGTTTTGTGAAGGCTAACCCTTTTGTAGGTCTTCAAGAAATTCAAGTATTCAAGCAAGCAAGATCCAAGACCTTGAAGTGATGTGCATGACTTTATTCCTTCAAGGAAGCCATTGAATGGTGGTGACTTACAACACTAAATGTTGATTCATCATTTCATCTTATCATTTATCATTCCTATCATTGACATTGCCATTGTGGAAGTGGAAACACTAACACAAGGTTTGATTAAGGCAAGCCCCTAAATGAAACAACCCTTCCTCTCTCTTTGAACGTGTAGGTTTCAGGTTTGGAGAGGATTGAATGAAGTTTGAAGATCAATCATTCATTGTTGCATTCAAAACCCTACACTTTGTCAACTCACAGAAACTCACCTATAGAATTATCCGACAATGATCTGACAAGTTTGTGAGTGGAAACAAGAGTCAAATATGACATAAGAGGACTACGAAAATAAATTCAAGACACTCCTACAAGGACAAAGATGCCCTTGGGTGCCTACATCCTCCTATTCTAACTGATACGAAATTTATATGATAGGTACACATTACTCTACCCTTCCCAAATCTGCATGCTAATCCTTGTTATAGTTTGTTAATTGTCAAAATCTTGCAATTTTTATATTAGGGCACATAGTTTAATTAGTTTAAGGAAAATCAATTCCAATCCATTCCAAGGCATAAAAAGATGTAGATCTAGGTTTTATTGGCTCACCTTCATGGTTTAAATTCAATCTAATCACCTTGTTGATTTGCATCCTAATGTACCCTTGAAAAAGGAGCAAATTAACCCTAGGTTTTATACACTAAACTTAGGGTTCCCTTTTTCTTTGTTACATTTTGGTGAGCCTGATATTTTAACATCATAAACCTCCTATAATTTGAAATAATTCAACCCTAGATCTAGGTTTAGCATTGCATTGTTTTGCATTGTTCGTTTAAGGTTTCATTTTTGCATCATAGAAGACGTAAAAATTCAAAAAATTGCATCTCACATAGCATCATAGGTTGTAATAGGATTAGTTTCAATAATTTAAGTCAAATCTAAATTCAAAATTACATTCATAATTGTCATTTGTTGTTCAAACTTTCTTACACATTGTGTTAAATTGATCAAATTTTAGAGAAATATTGACTTTCAGAACTATTTGCACATAGATTCAGAACCCCTAAATAGACTAATAAATATTCAAACTTTCAATTTTTAGACACCCTATCAAGGACATATATGCCCTTGGGCACCTCTGTCTTGCTACACTTGGATCATCAAAATTTTGCACAATTCTCCATCTTTGTGTCCTCAGTCTGTGTCTGCTTGCAAATCTTTGATTTAGAGTTCTTAATTATATTCATTTAGGCATATTCCATAGAGCTACATTGTTCTGTTTCAAAATTGCATCAAAATCATCATTTGCAAACTTTTGCATCTTAAAATTGGTCAATTGTGGCATCTTAGATCTGGAAATTGCATTCAAATCTATCATTTAGTGTTAAAAAACCTTCAACATTGTTGCACACCTACATTTTGAATCACATTGGCTTAAACTAAGAAAAATTTGGAAAATCAATTCATTGTCAAACCCTTGTGCAAGCAGACTTGAGATCATTGAACAATATAACATAGTGAAATTTTGAAACTTGCAAAAATCTATGTAGGACATAGGCACCATAGAGCGATTTAGTCCACTTATGGTGACTTATTCGTGCCATTTTGAGCCCAAATTCATTGTGCAAAATCTTGTCTTTAGTCCCTGCTCAGCTTTGACATCAAGTTTTAAATATCAGTCTTGTAACTGTCTATTTTGCTAAAACCATTGCTAGCTTGATCCATAGGGCATAACATCATGTTCTCATTGTAAAAATATTTTACTGTCATACTACATGTATTATTGTCAAGTCTTGTTAAGAATTTCAAGAAATTTTTGATACAAGCAAGTGAAAATTGGTTTATTTCTCCTTTTTTGTTATTTTTCATTGATCCCTCTCCCACTATCTCTCCTAGTTGTGAGAGTATCTTAGCACAAGAGAATGAAATCATTGACACATTTCTTAATATCACTTTTCCTAATATTCATTCATCTCCCAACATCTCCTCTACTTGTGAGAATGTTTTGGTGCAAGAGGATACAATCATTGCCAATCATTTTTGTTCTTCTCTCGATATCTCTCCTATTTGTGAAGAAGATATCTTGGTGTTAGAAGATCCAATCATTGAGCATGATGAGGGTCTTTTTTATTTCTCTCTTAATCTCTTCTAGTTGGGACGATACTATGGCACAAGAGGATGAAAATTATTGATGCATTTATGGATTGCATAGATGAAGATGCTAAGGTGACATTAGATTCCCCCTCGATAGATGATCATCAATACAAATTTAAATCTGTTGAGTTTATGCACACACAATTAGCTATTAGATATCCTTTGATTATTGGACCTCCTAAGTAACCTCTCATTATAGGACCTCCTAAATCTCATGGCCATATTCTAAACTTTGCAAAACAACTCACTAGTAATCATGTGTCACAACAACAAAGTTATCATACTGTCGCTCACACATATAACACTAGAAACAATAAGCAACCAAAAGAAACACCAACATCCCTTCCATTGCCTCAACCATACCTCCCATCTACACCTCATATCCAACGACATAGTGGTAAAGATTTTTATCTTGTTGAGAAACTTTGTAACACTCTTTCTAAGATCTCTTTGTGGGATTTAATTCAAACATCTCCTGTTTACCACAACATGCTTCAAAATGCTTTGCAAAAAGTTATGGTTCCTCCTAGTGTGCAACCTTGATTGAGTGTATGAATTTGGTTAATGTAGATATTGTCTTCCATCAAAGTGAATTTCCTGCTTGGAAATGAAAAAATAAATTGATGCTTTGATGGTAATGGCTATTATTAACAAGGTTGGGATTAGGTGTATGCTTATTGACAATAGTTTGGAGCTTAGTGTTTGTAGTGTGAACCTTTTGGATAAAATTGGAATAGATAAGACTAAAATTCAACCAGTTGATTTGTTTATTCAAGGTTTTGATAATATGGGAAAACAACCACTTGGCGTAATAAAATTACCTGTCAAAGTTGGTAAGGTTGTATTACAAGCTCCTATCCATGTCATGCCCCATGATATTTCATATAATCTTCTCTTGGGTAGACCATGGATTCATGAGATGAAAGGTGTGCCTTCAACACTTCATCATTTAATGAAATACACTTACAACAACAAGGTTTACACGATAAAAGCTAATCATAAATCTGAAAATTATTTACAAATGGAAACAAGAATGATGAATCCTATCAACACATTGATACCAACTTCAAAAGTGGAACCTTTACAAATTGATGATGATCCTGATTGTCTTTCATTGGTGACAAATTTATTGGATGATGATTGGGTATCATTAAATTTCACACCTACATTCATGGGGGAATACAAGATTACACAATCAAAATTAGAAAAATAAAAAGAAGCTGCAATGATATCAACACAATCTATCACTGAATCATCCACAACCTCTAGAAGGGAAAGACACAAATTACACATCCATGTATAATGAAAATGATTATGAAAAACCACCTTTTTTGAAAGAAATGAAAGCCATTTATGGAAGAGGTTATCAAAAATTGAAATAATTTGGCTATAATGGAAAAGGATGTGGTGTAAATGAACAAGGCAGTCATGTACCCATAGGGATCAACACACAATAAACAACAAGATATCTTGGTTATTGTCCTTAAAAAATAACAAAAACATCAAAGAGACCTTCACTTAATCATGACAAATAGCATTTGTTGCTGCTCCTTACCATGTGGTAGTTGTAGTGTCAAAACATATTCACTACCATACATGGGGTATAAATTAAGTTTTATACAATCATATTTCATCTTGCAAGGATCAACATATCATCATTCATTTTGGGCTCATCTTTGTCCCTACACTTGGGGTGCAAGGGGTTAGATAGCCTTGTGTTAAGGTGCATTCCTTCTAGCAAGGGATCCCTTTATATCTCCTTAAAACATTAGTTTAGCAAGTACACTAACATTTTAAGGAGGGGCATACAATCCTCCGCTTATTGTTTGCATAAGAAATGGTCTCTTTTAGTCATGATAGCATATATCTCCTAGAAAGTGTAACCTTTTCAATGAAAGTGTGACCTTTTTTATCCATGTTAGTGTCTCTTTAGTGGTGATATTGGGCTTAATATCCCCTAAGCGCGTGATATTTCTCAACATATGACGTTCCCCTTGGTAGTAATGATATGGTTAATATGCCCTAAGGTGCAAGTCTTCTATTCCACGACTTGTCCTCTCTTGGCAGTGATGTCATGTGTGACGTTCTCTAAGGTGTGACCTTTTATAGATTGAGCAAAGCCCCTTTTTTGCTTTTGTAAATTACCTTTTTTGGTGTTGTTGTTATAACACCCCTTGAGGTTTTGGCCTTATTTTGTTGTCGTTTATACACCTCCTTAGGCGAGTTTGTCATTTTTGCTTCACTTTGTTCACTTGTGTTGAATCTAGTGTTGCGTTGGTATAACATCTTGATCATTTTGTAGCACCTTATCAAAGTTATCGAGGAGTATAACTCTTGGTATGGTTTTCAATGGGTGCACATCTAGTGAATAACGAACTTCACTAGACCTAGCGTGTTTCTCATTTTGCTACCTTGTCTTGGGGGCTCACCTAGTGAATATCAGATTTCACTAACCTGTGGTGCCTTCTGTTTGTGATTCATCTAGCAAATATTAGAATTTTCTATTGTGTGTCATGAACACCTTAACATGGCCACCTAGCATAACACAGGTTGCTTGCTAGTAGAGCTATGTATTTCATCAATGTTTAGCATAACATAACATATTAGCCTTGTGAAACTCATCATATTGCATGGACACCTAACATAACACATCTTTCTATCCAGCAGATCCATGTGGCTCATGAGTGATGTGGCATAACACAACTTGCTAATCCTCATGGGAGCATTCCTTTAACTAACATTTATTTGATGGATGACATTTGGTATTTGAGACAAATTTAAGACTGAGGGTCTCTTTGCCATATCGATTTGAATCCTTTTAGTACTAACCTTGTGTTTGTGTTGTGTGTCTTTTATGTGTTTTCTTTGTGTTTGCATCATGTTTGTGTTCATTTTTTGGTCATCTACATGTTATGTTATGTCATGTATTTTCATCGTGTATGCTTTATGTTTTCCAACATGTATGTTTGTGTGTGTTATCTAGTTGCATTTCATACATGCACATGCTCCTTTTTCCTTATGTTTTCTTGCCACTGGATCTTAGATCTTTGGGGCTCATGCACTCCCCTAGATCCTTAGTGATCCTATCTCTTCAAAATTTGGACAATAAGACCCCTCTTGACATAAATCTTCTACTTTAGTGTGAGTCTGAATGCAAGTTCATACTCTCACTAAAGTGGGGGCTAAATGTAGCGTCGAAAATTGTCACCCTCAACAATTTCACACTATGTTTTTATGTTTTGTCCCACATAAATTATTGAGCCTGATTAAACACCTAATTTCCCAAATTATGCATTTTATAGCCTATTTTTATCATTTTTTGAGAAATTACAAGTGTATAGAAAAGTCATTTATTTCATATTTTACCCCTGACACCCTATTTTTTGAAAAATAGGGCCAAGACTGGGATGCCCTTGGGCGTCTAAGTCCCCCTATTTTTTTGGGATCCAAATTTGAATATGTCAGTGTCAACATTTTAACATTTAAAATTCAAGTTGCAAATATTAACTATCTAGATTTAATTTGTGGCAAAATAGAGAAATGCCTATAAATGCCTAGTTAGTACATCATTTCAAATCTAACAAGCAAGAGGTGAACATCAAGAGCAAGTCAAGAGCAACATCTTAGTGATTTATTGAAGCAATTCAAGATACAAGCATAATGCCAAATCTTATGTGAGTTTATGTCTGTTCGTGTCATCATTGTTTTGTGAAGGTTGACCCTTTTGTAGGTCTCCAAGAAATTCAAGTATTCAAGCAAGCAAGATCCAAGACCTTGAAGTGATGTGCATGACTTTAGTTCTTTAAGGAAGCCATTGAAGGGTGGTGACTTACAACACTTTGTTAATTCATGATTTCTTCTTATCATTTATCATTCCTATCATTGACATTGCCATTGTGGAAGTGGAAACACTAACATAGGGTTTGACTAAGGCAAGCCCCTAAATGAAACAAACCTTCCTCTCTCTTTGAAGTTGTAGGTTTCAGGTTTGGAGAGGATTGAATGAAGTTTGAAGATCAATCATTCATTGTTGCATTCAAAACCCTACACTTTGTCAACTTACAGAAACTCAACTACAAAATTATCCGACAATGATATGACAAGTTTGTGAGCGAAAACGAGTCTTAGATATGGCATCAAAGGACTACGAAAACAAACTCAAGACACCCCTACAAGGATAGAGATGCCCTTGGGTGCCTATTTCCTCCTATTCCGACTGATACCAAATTTATATGATAGGTACACATTATGTTACCCTTCCCAAATTTGCTTGCTAATCCTTGTTATAGTCTATCAATTGTCGAAATCTTGCAATTTTCATATTAGAGCACATAGTCTAATTAGGTTAAGCAAGAAAAATCAATTCCAATCCATTCCAAGGCATACAAAGATGCAGATCCAGGTTTGATTGGCTCACCTTCATGGTTGAAAGTCAATCCAATCACCTTGTTGATTTGCATCCTAATGTACCCTTGACAAAGGAGCAAATTAACCCTAGGCTTTATACACTAAATGTAGGGTTCCCTTTTTTTTGTTATAGAATGATATCATGAATTCAGAGCCTATCCTTACAAAATTTATTTCAAGTATCTTATGCTTTTCCCATGTATTTTCATGATTCCATTAATGATTTATAAACACTAAAAATGCAAAGTAAAAGATCAATTTCCACTCTTTACCTATAATTATCAAGATTGTCATAAACCAATAACAAACGATCTCAAAACTACTAAGATAATTAGAAAACTATCAAGATAATTGAGAAACTGCATATGATTTTAATCCTATTCATTATATTCTTGATTAATATATGATCCCCATTCAGTAACGTCCGTGTCATACTCCTCATCATGTTAAGATTGCTTATAACCCAAGGAAAAATAAGAAACGAAACATAATAACTTCAAAAATCATTTTTAAGAAGAAACCCATAGAAATCTTTAGAGAACTTCTCCACTAAATATGACATCAAATGATTCCATGGTCATACTTTTTAGATTACTCATCCACATACTCAAGAAAAACGTTAAATCTTGTCCTTGTCCAAAAAATTAAATAAAAAATGGTAACAAATATTTACTCAACAGCAAGTAGTTTGAAGAGACAAAGATTGATAAAACAGCAAGTTACTTGACCAAAATTCACAGTAGAAGAAACAAAATCAGCAAAGAGATTGAAAACAACAGCAAGTAGTTTGGTGCAGCGGTTTTGTTGTTTTGGCAAAGGCGGTTTTCCGGTTTTTATCTCTTGAGTCCCATAGACTGGCTGGTCTCGCGGACGTAATTAAAATCATTCATTCATTCATTCAAAACCACGACAAACTTCTGTTACACTCTCTTCCCATATAAATTTAGCATTGATTGATCTATGGGACAAGTATCTAGGCCCACATGGATTTATGATAAATGGTTACGATTCTCCTGGCTGACCAAACGATAAAGACGACAACGAAGTTTTATGACGCCGGAATAAATTTGGGCCATGGGTTCTAAATTCTAGTGGAGCACTGTGTTTCCACCAAACGATAAAAAACCCGAAAGCAACACGCTTGTGAAAAAGACCCCGCTTTTCCCTGATGACCTGCGTGCGCACAAACTACAAAGGCAAACAGAAAAGAAAAGGTCTAATAGCCTTATGCTGCTCCTGCTGCACCACCATGGCTTCCACCTCTCTCTCCAACACCAACGACAACAGTAACGAAGATAATGAGGAAGGAAAGCCTCCCCCGCCGCCTGGTCAAATACCGCTGCAATGGCCCTCCAAAGGCGCGGTAAGCTTGGAATGGGTGGAGTCGTTAGGCGCCACTTTCGACTGGTCTTCGAAATATGTTGTCCCGTCGAAGCTGCCGTCAGTGCTGCCGGTGAATGTCATCGATAGTTTAATAATGGCGGCGTCGAAGATTCTGCACAGGGAGCCCAACTGCCTTCAGATCGATGTACCTGAAAATGATTGCAGCGTTGTTGTAGTGGGCGACGTGCACGGCCAATTGCATGATGTTTTGTTTCTGCTGCGGGATGCCGGGCCTCCCTCTGATAGTCGCCTTTTTGTTTTCAATGGAGATTATGTCGACAGAGGTGCGTGGGGACTCGAGACTTACTTGTTATTGCTCGCTTGGAAGGTATATAATCCTTTACCCTTTTATCTATACATGAAATTTGGATTCATTTTTGTTTGATTGGAAAATTCCCTTGTGTGCATTGAAACTAGGCTTCCTGAGTTGGATCCTGTATTTCACCCAATTTGGATGTTTTAAGGAAATTTGCATGTGTTTTTGTTTGATTGGTAAATTCCCTTGTGTGCATTGAAGCTAGGCTTCCTGAGTTGGATCCTGTATTTCACCCAATTTGGATGTTTTAAGGAAATTTGCATGTGTTTTTGTTTGATTGGTAAATTCCTCAACAGGAATGGAAACTGGGTTTTCAGTGTTGAATTCTATATTTTACCCAATTTAGATGTTTTAAAGACATTTGCTTATATATATATATATTTTTCTGCCTCAGTTGTATGGGTAAGCCTCACCCAAGGTTGGGTATTATATTTTCTCCAATTTTATATTTATTTTTCTTTGATTATTAAGTCCCCTGGTTGATAAATTTTCTCATTAGATGATGGATGTGGTATTGTACGGAATTCAAATTGAAGGAAAAATACCGCACCTAGATAGATGTAATATTTTACACAATTTCAAATTTAAGAAAAAATGTATTTACTTTTTTGTTTCAAGGGTAAATTATCCTTGCTGGTAATCTTTGCATTCAATTGGTCAATGCATTTTACATGCTTTCAAGGAATGATTCACCGCTTATGCCATGGAAATCTGCATTGATATTTTGAGTTGAAGTATTGGGTTGCATCGTCATATCGATAGTTTGACTTGTTTTGACTTTGAGAATCCATTTGGGGATTGTATTCGGCTTCAACTAAGAAAATTTCAAAATATTTGCAGAAATTGAAAACTCTGTCCTCAATTAAAATAACCAAAAAATTGATTAAATTCATCCAAAATCTCCAAAAATCTGCCCTCCATGTTGCATCGGCATATCGAGAGTTTGACTTGTTTTGACTTGAAGATCCATTTGGGGATTGTATTTGGCTTCAACTAAGAAAATTTCAAAATATTTGCAGAAATTGGAAAACTAAATCTATCAAAATTCATTTAAAATAACCAAAAAATTGATTAAATTCATCCAAAATCTCCAAAAATCTGTCCTCCATGCTGCAAATCACGTTTTTGTCTCATGGGTGCTGCAAAGCATAGATTGAGATTTTGTAACGAGGGAGGGAAAGTCAGTACTGCAGCTCTTATGCTATTTTCTTCCTTTTGTTTGATGGACTACCAAGTTGAGCCAGATAGAGTCATTTGGACCAACTTATCTTTAGGCTCGACAAGTCTCACAAGTATGATCATATCCAATTTCAACACTTAAACTATCTGCTGAGGCTTTGAACCTGGTTTCCGTTATGAAAGATCCAATGATTTACCATTTACACTATAGAAGTTTGCATTGATTTTATAGAGGTTTGAGTTAGATGTTTTTATTGGAAGAATCTGGCTAACATTGTGATTTAGGGGTATGCTTGAAATTAAGGAAAATTGAAGGAACCAATAATTTTGTGTTTGAAATTCTGGAGAATTGTAAGGAAGCATTCTGTTTTAAAGTTCAAGAACCTTGGCAAACCTTTTTGATATTGGATTCTCTGTGTAGGTTAAACATTATTAAAAGGAAGCAAATGTCATTTTTTAATAAATTGATATGAATCTTCACTGGCAACCATGAATTTCCCTACTTGAAATTTCTTGTTGAAGGCTTACTGATGAGACTAAATAATGACTCACCTATTATTAGAAGAAATTATGTATTTTCCTTTAGAACAACTGATATGGTCAAACTTAGTTGTACAACTAATACCTTATTACTGTTTTAAAGTGAAACGTCTGTTGTGTTTGTGTTTATTTCTTCTTGATGTTAAGTATGCCTAAATGACCATGCAATATCTTGTTTTTTTATATATCCATATCTTTTGTGCCAAATAAGGGTCTTGTGAAGAATAGAAAAATCTAGTGCTAAAACATAAACACTTTGGAGTATTCTAAAGCCCTTTGGAGTTGTTTGCACAGTTATAGTCATCTTTGGAATGAAATGATAGTTGGCTCCAAAATCACCTAGTTGGTGATGAACAATATTTGAGACATGTTTTAGAAATTTGGCAAAGATGATCACAATGAAGCACCTCTAGTTGCATATTTTATGGGACACAAGTTATAAAGAGTTTCTTTACTACCTTGTTTTGGAGCACTAGCATGCATGCCCTATTTTAAAGGAGTCAACTACTTCAGCCAATTGTACAACTGAAGTAATTGCAACTTCAGTTTTTCACCTCAAATTTAGAAATAATTCGAGTCAAGATTGAAATACTGTTGTCTCATACCTGGAATCTAAGAAAAGCATCAAGTTAAAATCAAAGCTCTTTTATTTCATGCATTAGATTTAGGAATAAAGAATTGCTGCATGATTTGCAATCTGTAGTCTTAGATAAGTTAGAATTCTATAAATAATCTTCTTTAGCTCATGGATAGAATTAGTTAGTTGATGATTAAAAAAGTCAAAATAGAGAATAGCTAGGGTTCGGTAAAAAAAGAAGTGTATGAACCAGTTTTATTGTTTTTAAATGAGAAGCAAGCAAGTTTGATGCCTTTGTAGAGTCAAACATCCGATCCTAAAGGGGGAGTAGGATCTGTTCCCTCTGAAGGAGAAGGATCTCGATGTGATACTTTCCATTTTAAAGTTTTTATTATTGTTTACATTTCTAAATTTGTTCGAGTTTCTCTGTTTTCTATTGAAAACTTACAGGCATCTAAATCTGAATATTTTAGAAAAGATAAAAATAGTTTTCTTCTTAAATCGAGAGATGTCTTCCAACTGTCAGCTCTCGACGGAAGCGGCTAGGGCTTTGCCCAAGCCGAACATTTTGGAAAAGGCGCTGCAGGGGCACCTGGGGGTCTTTTAATGGCTGGTGCCGGCGCTAATGTTACAGGAGGACGAGACATCCAGAAGACGGCAAGGCTTTTGCAAGAGAAACGAGGTGGAGACTCCACCGGCATGATAAACCTTCAACAGGGCGACGCTGTTCCGAAGGAAGAGGTTGCTAATAGGGTTTTTAAGAAGCCGTGGCAAGAAGTCAACAAATTTGGGCTTGGTAAGGGATTTAAACAACCAGGCAGAGGTCTCGCTGGGGGGAAAGGGGAGAACATTGCTACTCACCCGGCTTCAGATACAATCACCTTGGAGTTAGATGATGAGTTGGAGAAAGAAGTAGATTTCAATGAAAAGGTTTTCTTGGGGTTGGGCCTGATTGGGAGATTCAAGGGTTTTTGGCCTTGTTTGCCTGATCTTCATCAATGGATCTCCAATTACTGGAAGCCCCTGCTGGATGGGTATGTTCAGATTTACCCTATGGCCAAAGGCTATTTTATTGTTGTTTTTGAGAAGGAACAAGATAGAAATAAGATCCTCTATGAGTATCACTGGGATTGGGAAGAGAAGCATGTACTGATGTTAAAGCCATGGCATCCGACTTTCAACCCAGCTATAGAGGTGTTTGAAATGGTTCCCCTTTGGGTAAGGCTGCCTAACCTCCCCTTACAGTTTTGGTTTGAAGCATGTTTGGAGGCTATAGGGAACTCTTTAGGTACCTTCATAATGGTGGATGAAGGTTCCTCAAATCTCCTGCACTCCACTTATGCCCAGATTTTGGTTGAAATAAAAATTTCCAAGGTGGCCCCGAAGGAGATTTGCTTAAAATCCTCAAAGGGTTGTTGGGTGTAGCCACTGGACTATGAAGGGGTCCCATTTAGATGCAGAAAGTGTCACCAAACGGGGCACTTGGCAGCTGAATGTGCCAAACACAGAAATAACATTTTTGTTTCTTGGTGGAAAGATGCATCCACCAAGCACTACACAGTGGAAAATCAAGAGAAGAAGCAAGGGAGTACCCAGCAGAAAGGCTCAGAGGAGAAGAGTAAGGTTATAGTGGAATTGAATATGGTGGAGCAATGGCTGGTGTAGGAGGTAAGTTGTGAGGAGCAGCATCAAATTAAGGAGGTTTCTACTTAGGAAAGACGTTTGGCTGAAAACAATGTTAATGTTGTTCTTAGTGGTAGTGTCAAGGAGCCGACCACTAATACCAGGGCTGCAACCCCAGAATGTAGGGAAAAGAAAGGTGGTATTAGACTCCAGAAGAGAGATGAGGGAAAGCGGAAAGCAGATGAGCAACATCAGCAAGCTAACAGTGGAGAGGGTGTTTGGAGGAGTCCCAGGGATTTATTTCCTCAGAAGAAGGACCCTGGAAAGCGGATGGCTAATGATCAGCATCAGCAAGATGATAGTGGAAATGGTGCCCGGGGGAGTCCCTGGGAGAGCTCATTGGACTGGCAGAAGCAGGCTGCAAGGGTTGAGGATGGATGGCATTTGGTTGTGGGAAAGAAAGTGAAGAAATCCTTTGCTATGGTCCTCCGATCTCATGCTAAAGGCCATCCAAAAAAGGCTTCATAGATTTGACCTGTTAATGGGTTCCCTGGATTTTAGTTTCTAGATTTGGTAGTTAGCTATTTTTAATCTTTCTATTTGGGATGGATTATAGCGGGGTTTGGGGTTTGCTACTTGGATCTTTTATAGGGAACTAGTGGAGATTGATAGGAAATTTATTGGAAGTTATTCAGGCTCTTGCTTTGTAACCTTTTTATTTCTATCTCAATAAAATAAAATTTATTACCAACCAAAAAAAAAAAAAGTTTTCTTCTTGTTTTTCATGCAAGTGTGTTTCCTTCCAACAACAGTAAACTAGATTTGATTTCAATTCCAACAAATTTGTAGGATACGATAGAGTTAGTTGAGAAGAAACTACTACAATAAGAACCCATAATCCTGTTGAATATCGCCTTTGGACACCAGCCTGAATTGATAAGAATTAAATGATGAGCATTTGAGAAACTACAACAATCTCATCATTTTTTGCGCCATTGCCAGAGAACAAATTTCAAATTGTTGGGTGTTAAGGGTTCGTAAACTCGAGTGTTGAAGGTTGTGTGATTTTTTTTGTTTATGAATATACCTAGGTATTCCTTAGGTCACTTTGTGAAAAAACCCCCCAATTGAAGCTACAGGAGAGAAACAAAAAGAAGTTGATAAATTCAAAACAACAAGACACTCTCCTTAGAATTGTCATGTAGAAATATTCAAAGACCATCAACAATGGCAGAGGTAGAAACAATATTTTACAATTCACCACTTTAATTAGACAAAGAGCTTCATAACATTCATAGGACAACCTACTCTATGGTAGACATAACTAGCAATGTAGATGACAAACAAAATGGTCCTAACAACTGAACCTTTATACATATAATCTGCTTGACTTTGGAAAGAGATGAAGCTCCAATGAAGAATATTTTCCCTTAAGTTTTACCAACTTTCAGGTGAAAAGTTTCTAAAGATCTTGATCAATTCTTATTTGAGTTTAAGATTCTTTGCTAAACCTATGACTATGGGACAGACAATTAGAAATTGTAACTGTTCCTCTCCACATTGAAGAAATCAGCTCTATGCTGGTTCATGGGGTTGACAGTCAACTCTATTGTACACATGGGACAAAATGGAGACAATCTTTTTAGATAAATATCAAGATTAGTTTAGGGTTAGAAATAGAAAGGGTGAGCTCTTTAGAATGAAGCAAATAAAAGATGAAAAAAGATTATTTGGACCATTTCCTATTTGTCTACAGAAGATGAAGAATTAAGCAAAACCATTTTCCTAAGGGGGAATGATGAAGAGGCTCATGAAGCCTTAAACCTTGCGGGGAGTGGGGACATAAGCAAACTTGACTTTGAAGATATTGACTGCAAAAATTACTCCAATACTAGGGTAGCAGGTAGGAAGGTTAAATGTGGGAAAAGGTGCGGGGACATTACCGAGACAATGGAAGAATAGATGAATTTGAAATCTGCTATTCTATTTCACTTGAATATTGCATTATATGGATTGCAATCTAGTAAGAAAACCACATAACCTTTGTTCATCTACTATCCAAAATGCAGAGACAAACACCTACTTAGGGAGTGTCTCTTGAACCATGCAGTGTGATAAACCAATTTCATTTGGTTGCTTTGAAAGAATTTTTACTTTTGTCCCTCACCGAATCTTCTATTAACTTATTCTCTTAATGGCCGATGTTCATTACCAATGGAGATAGACTTTGTGCAGGACAGTGAATATACAGGGACTTGTGGTTGCAGATTGGGCTGGATATGTGACAAAGGGCTTTAGCCATGTCTTTTATGAGAGTTCCATTGGTGACTTTTGAATGCTTTGGTCAATTTTAGACTAGACATTGTCCATGTAATGGGAGTTCTAGGGAGGTATATGTGTCATTGGATTGTGATACAGGGTGTTAGGTCTTAAAACAACAGGTCCAAAATTCTAGAGTTTTTCTTCACCTCCAAGGCCAGGGGTTTGTCATCAAGGAGGTAAAGATAGGCTTATCTACAAAGTTAGGAAGGTTAAAGGCTAACTATGAGAGTGGGTAAACTCTCCTGCTCTTTAGGCTCAACTTAAACCTAGGAAGGTGTTCCTACTGGTCACTAAAATAGTTTATTAAGGATGACTGATCATTGAATTGCATAGCAATTGTACCCAGTTGTGCCCTTAACTCCCAAAATTTGTCGTGAAGTAGAGACAACACTAGTTGCATCAGACCTATTATAGTTGATTCTATACCTTGCATCATATGTGTAAGATGACAACAGTTTACAATCCACAAAATCTTATTTCTATTGAATGCATGTTAAATACAGCAAGGCATACAATGCTCTGCATGATTCACTAAACATATGATAGTTCAAATTTCACTTAACATTTATCCCTAGTTATCTCACTAAATTATGGACACATGCAGATTTTCTACTTCTATTTTCATAAAATCAATAAAAGATTTTCTTTTTTTTAATGAGTATGGAGGTTCGAGATTTTCAGTGACCAATGCCTGATTGGGTAACAGAATAGTGTCTAACCATAACAAGTAGGAATCAATAAGGAATAGCAGAGATATTATGCAAAATAGACAGTTCTACATAATAATCCCTCTTTGAATTCATTAGTATTTGTCCATAACAAATAAAAGATTATTACATATGAAAAAGTGTAATAGATTAAAATGTTGCAACATTTCTCAAATAATCATTACTGCTGCACCGACAAATGTGGTGGAAGAGAATTTACAAGGATAGGGCTTGTCACACTTGAAAACCTTAAAAATCCTCTAAAACACCAATGATCAGCCAAGGAGACAATTGTTTACAAGCACACACTAAAGTAGCTACCTCTCAGCAACTTAGAGAGCAGCTTTAATGGCAGACACACTATCAGAATTTGAAAACCTAGACTATTTTGCATTTAATACAATGGAAACCCAAAATGACCAACCCTTACAAATGAGAAAAATCTGCATACATATAGATCTCTGGCCTTGGAAATAGGATGAGCAGAGGATGTGGCAGAAGAATGCTGTAGAGGTTGCTTAGACCATCGTCATTGCTGCCATTAATGTCTGCAAGTGAGAACAACACCGTTGGGATTCACATGGCAGTTCAAACAGGCTGAAAATTCTCATCATTTCAATCTCTGTTATTGTGTGCAATGATGGTTGGGGGTTTTGGGTGTACATAGCCAAAATGGGTTTGCAAAATCCATTGTGAATCACCAAAAACATGTTGTGAATCCATTGGGTTCTGAAATCCTAGTGGCTGCATTAACTTAGGCAGAGTTTTATTTTTCTTTCTCCTCTTCGAATCCTCGCTTACAACACAAAATCCATCATGGCAGTCTATCATTGTTGTTGTAAAGGCCACCATTGTGCATTAATGGTGAATCTAAGCCATTTCTGTCATTACAACTTGAAACTGTGTGAAAATTCAACCCCTACAATGATTCTATCATTGCATTAATATCATGATGGTTGCTGCAGTGTTCACTACTCAATTTTTGAAGTTAGGGCATCAATACAATTGTTTGAGTGATTACGGGTAGGTGTAGGGAAAAGCAACCATCAGATGAAACCCTAACTACTTATCAACTTTCTTTATTGAAAACTGCCTTGAAATATAGCACCAAATCCAAGGTGGACTGAGGAATGGAGTGGACCTCTGTAATGGCTGACCCCAAATTATTTTTTTGTTTTGTTTTCCAATGCTTGCTGATTATGAGGTTTTCTGAGTTTGTTTGTTTTGAGTTTCTCATATGCCTATAATGATTTTGAACGTGCCCAATGATATAACATTTAAATGCAGAAATAACACTAGGAAACTTGCATAGAAAAGAGTACTTTCAGCTTCTTATTACTGAGAAAACATAACAGCATTAACAGTCATTTCAAGATCAAATAATAATTCAGAATATTACATTTTTGAGACCTGGGTATGAGCTCCTAAACAGCAGATATTAAAAGTTTGCCACGTACAACACCCAAGATAATGGTCTTCAAACTCGATGCCAAACAGAGCCCAAGGCGCCCTTCTAACAGCTCCACGAAGTCAGAAAATCACCACAAAAGGCCGACCAGAACAATAAACATACCTAGAAAGGGGCGCTCCCAGCCAAAGGGCGACTTGGCTTATAAAATCAGTGCATGCTTCAAAAATACCATGTGATATATGCCTGGAATCGCCTTGAAGAGAGGCTCAATCTGATTCAATACCCACAAAGGACTCTCATGTCATTGGAAAAATATCAGCAAAAACTCAAGTTCAAGTCCAGTAGAAGAAATGCCTAGAAAATGATAAAACCTCTTCCAAACTCCTTGAAAATCACGCCAAAAAGAGAGAAAACAATTTGCAATCCAAACCCAAACTAAAACTCATAAAAAATGCTGAAATATTTTCATTCTAAATGACTGTACACTGCAACTTGAAACTCCAATGTGATTTATGGATGAAACCACTCTTTCACCGGCTAGGGCAGGTCTTGCACTACCGAAACCAGTCCAAGATGTCAAGGGTTTTCGTCCATCTTAAACCCAAACTAAGCGTCCCATCTTATGAGGCATAACATTAGCCTTTAAAATTGATAAATAAACATCTTTTCTAGGCATCCACTTGAAATACATGGCCCCTCTTTTAAAACAACCTCTTTTAAAACAACGTTGTGCAACTAGGCCAAGGGGTCTGTTAATAAGGAAACTATTTGCAGTATTGTAGCCTTTTAAAACGACTTAAAGTTCTTGCTTAGGCACCAAGGTACTTTTTAATGTCCCCTCAACCCCTCAACTTAAAATTATAAAGTAACTTTATTTTAATTTACTTTTCGAAGAGAACAAATATTTAAATATTCCAACCTTAGCAACCAAGAGCCTCAATTGAAATAATGTTGTTGAATGTAGCCTGACCAGGTCCAGCTTCTAAAAATAGACTTATTTTTAGAAAGTACTAAAAATAGTAAAAACATCAGAGACATGTTGTGACCTTTTCACACATCGCCCCATTGCGAATGGGGACCCTAGTGGTTTGTTCTTAGGGTTTAGCTTTGAGTAGCAATTTCATAATCTCTGTTGCTCTGGGAATTTCATGTCAAAGTCTGGAGTCGTCACCCGAGCCAAGTTGAGAATTTGAGCCTAAAACTGAACGTGAACGTCATAGAAGTGCTTAGAAGACCCGGTAGACGAGGATCGCCTGTGCTTTCACTCAATTCTGACACTTCC
>VDFB02281492.1:577967012-577996133 GCA_007258455.2 Sequoia sempervirens | reverse complement strand
CTAATGTTATGGAAACCTATGTGAGTAATATGGATTATTTTTAGGATTAGGATATTCCAAGGATGGGAGTAACCTATATGATTGGTTGAATCATTTGATTGATGTTTTAATTTTTTTGTTTAAGCCATAAATGGAGATTAGCCTATAAGGTTAGTTTAATCATTGATTGATGTTTTACTTCTTGATGGAAATCATGTTGGGATGGGATTAACCTATGTGGCTAGAGTGATTACTTGAATATTGTATACCTTTGAATTGAAGTCATTTACTATTGATTATGGATTTTACCTTTGAAATGAAGTCATTTACTATCGAGTATGGATTGTACCTTGATATGAAGTCTTTTAATGTTGAGTATGGATTATACCTTTGAAACAGAGTCATTTTATGTTTTTGAATTGAAGTCATTTAATGTTGTGTGTGGATTGGAATGGTCATGCTTGATGTGTATGGAACTCAATTTTTTGTAAGAATCCATTGTTATAATTTTTGGAATGGATTCATGTGTGTATGGGTCATTACCAAGTCAAGCAAAGGGGTGGGTGAACGGATGACCTACACTTGAAGTACTGGGTGTTGAATTCTTTGGCCAAAGTAATGTAAGTATCCATTATTTACACTATCATTTAACTATGATCCATGATTACATACTAGCTAGGGAAGTCATACATGTAGGTTTTAGCCAATGTATGGTAGCTCTAGATATGTAGGACACAACACTATGCTCAAAAAGGCTAGTATTATGAGGTTATCAAACTAATCTCTTCATCGAAGGGTAGGGCCATCTTACCAGTTAGGTAGATGTGTCAGGGACCATAGTAAGTCCATGGTTAGCAAAAAAGTGCTTGAGTGATGCTCTCCCTCATACAGTTGGCAATCAAGACTTGAGGATGTAGCACCAATTTGGGGACACCTAGAATGTAGCGCCACTTAATAGGGACATCTAGGAGGTATGCACCAACATTTGGGACATCTAGATCATTGTATGCTAATTGTATATCTATTTTAATAAGCTCTTGGAAGATATTTATGTATCCATGTATCTCTATCTTTATGAAAAAATGTTATCATTACATGGGATTATATAATAGATAATCATTACTTGGAATTATGTAATGTACTTTATGAAAAGGCAATAGAAATTTGAAATGGGATTAATTTCAAATATGCATCTTTTATTATTGAAATACAGTGGGAGTTTGGAATGGGTCTATTCCAAATGTGCGTCTTATTATTGAATTAGAAAGAAAAAAATATATTGCTATATGTTGGCAAACATAAACTGTTCACATGTGGATTAAAACATAGTTAAATTCAATTAGGTAAAACATTGGGAATGTTACACAATGCAACAAGTGTTTAAGACTGATGACCTAGTGGAGCTAGAGGTCAAGGACTACGAGATCTAATGGGACACCATGACGGACAGATACCACAAGATTATTGTAGTGCTATGCACAATTATTTAGGGAGTGGTCATCCTAGATAGACACGACCATAGATTTCTAGTGGGCTGGGGTGAGATGTTGGAGGGGATGATGGAGAGAGCCATTTTTTACGCTTGGGGACCTTGTCTTTTGGTTATGTTGCATTTCTAGATACATGATGTAGCATACAAGGATGGAAAGTCCATCAATTGCAAGACTATGTTGTGCATGGTATGGGCATGGGAGCACATTGTTGTATTCTGACCACCGATTGACAGGTACTTGGCTCTAGGCTTGCCATATGCCTATATTTATGGAGTTGTAGTTACACAGATTCAAGTTGGAGATGTTGAATATTGGAGGCATGGGATTAACTTACTAGATGGATTCACATGGTATCCCTACAGGGATTGTGTTGCATGGGATAATGACATGGAGCACCCTCCTTACTGTCATCATACTAGATATTTGATTGGTCAAGCATTCATGACGCAACATATCATTGAGAAATACTTGCTAGAGAGGGTCCTACAATAGTTTTGTGAGCAACAAGGAGTTCTAGTTAGCATAGTGGAGTATATATGATCAGCGTGGGAGGTCCCACATTGGGGTCCTATGGTCAGTTTTCAAGTAGCTATACAAGAGATTAGAGTGTTATAGCCTATTCAGTGGGGTGCAGCGGTCGATGTGGCTAATGTAGGAATGACTCCAGAGTATGATGCTTGGTGTGTTGCATATAGATCAATATTATTTATAGACCCAGACCATCCAACACCAATGGAAAGGATGGTTAGAGGACCATGAGGGAGGCTATGAGGTAGAGGACAAGGGAAGGGAGGTGGTCAAGATGGTGGTGATGGGGAAAAAGATGGAGATGATGGTGTGGATGGTGGTGGAGAATGAGGGGATGGAGGGAGAGGGGGCAGAGGGAGAGGGTGGGATGGAAGGGGGAGGGATGATAGGGTTTGGTGAGGGAGAGTAGGATTACCACCATGAGGAGAATAGAGGATACCTTAGAGGATGCCAACCATCCGTGAGAAGGGGGAGCAGATGAAGGTGGGGATGGAGGAGGTGAGGGTGGAGGAGGTGATGGGATATGTGGGTGATGAGGCAGTGATTGGTGATTTTTTAGTGGAGAAGGTCGAGGAGGTAGATGTGATAGCAAAGGAGGCGACCAGGGATGTCGCTATTAAGGAGGGATTGCATGATATTCCCATTAGGGATGTGATTATGGATGTGTTTAAGGAGGAAAAATAGGATGCAAGGTAGGGTCCCCAGGCATAGATATAGGCATTATAGGAACAAGTTAGGATTCTTTAGGGTCAAGTTGCATAGATACCTAATTTGCAGGGCAGGTACAAACACTCACGATCTAGAGGGATATAGCGGTTATTAGGTCACAGAGGGCCGAGCAGTGTTCTATATATTTTATTTCCATGGTGAGAATGAAAATTGCTAAGTTTTCATAGACCATGTATCAAGTGAGTAGGGAGGATCAGTATTATAGAGACTTATATGAGTGTCCAGTGCTAGTGCTATAGAGAGCACCAATCTTTCAGAGCTAGAGCAAGACTAGGTCACATTCACATAGGGCTCAAAGTAGTGCAGGAGTCTCACAGAGGAGATCAAGTCCATACCACAGACCTTCAAGATCATAGCACATGGATGATAGAGAACTGACTCCCTATGGTGACAGAGGCAGCATAAGCTAGGCTTATTTTTTATATGCATTTGGACACATATTTTTTATCAAACCTACAAGCTCCATTTTTTGTATACATCATGATATTGTACTATGAAACATGATTTTTTGATATATATACGAGGTGCATGATTTTGGTAGTGACTAAAAAATGTATATGATTCTATGTATATGTTTTTCTATGTAATGGATTTATGCAATGTGATGTTTCCTATATGATTATGCAATATTTCCTATATGATTTGGATTATGGATATAAGATGTATGGATAGATATTGAATGATGTATGGATGGATGTGCATGATTCTATTTTATCCTTGTGTATGCTATGACATATTGGATGAATGCACATGATGTGGTGCCATGGGTGTGCAAGATGATACTATATGTTTATGACATACTTTTATGTGATGCTTATATGGATGATGATAGTACATGATATGATGTGATGGATATGTTTTATTTTCTAATGCAATATGGATGACTTAACATGTATATGATAATGATACCTATTATGTGCTAACATGACTATGTACACAGGATGATCATATTGATTTATTTTTGTGTGTCACAGCATGCCATCAAGATGACTGCAAGGGATTAATAGATAAGAAAGAAGTTAGCGAAGATGAAAAATTAGAAATGAAATAGATCAATTTGGAATGACATCTTGATATCTTGCTAATAAATTATCAAGCTTTGATTTTATTGCATAATTATCATCACAAAAAATTTATTATGGTAATGGATATAGAACACCAAGATATGGCATAGACCAAGGTGTAATATGTTACCCTTTACAAAAATAGACACATGACAAACAAGGAATGCCATGACGCAGACTAGTAACCATAGAACCTTGTTAGAATATATGAGGAAGTGACGAAAAAGCATGTTAGTCCTAATGCAAGAAAGAGTTAGATGGCCTTTCACTTGTATAGGATATTTTGATTATACCAAATGGAACCCCAATCACACACAAGGAACTTAGTTGCCTAAGTCATATTGCCAAGAAATACCACAAACAAAAATCAAAGAGGAAAAGGTCATGATCCATCATCACTCCTCTCATCACTTGTGGACTTCCTCAAGGGGTGTAGTAACATGACCAAAGATAAATCAGATAAAAAGATAAGACAAACTAGACTAGCAAGTCAAAAGCCATTTAGATTTTTGCCAAATTGTATAGTCATATTCTAGATAATGATATCATTTGGTTTCAAGGATGAAGGCATGTTGTATAAGAACAGATATCTCGATGATGCAACATCCTATATAAGACAAATGGTAGGATAGCATATGGTTTTAGGAATGGTACACCTCGTATATGACGTTGACCCTAGTTTCGAGGGTGGAACAACATGTATAAGACTGGTGATAGGATAGATGGATAAAGTTTGGTTTCAAAAATGCAGTGTGTCGTATAAGACCAAGGATCCTGATGATGTAACATCTTGTATAAGACTGTTTGATAGCTAATAAGAATTACTCAATGTTTTTAGGAAATTGATCTATTTGGATTGGAGGTTAGTTAGATAGTTTGATTTGTTGTTTCAAGATTTTTTAAGCTTGGTTCTCTATAGGGCAACTTGTTTGTGTCTAATCAAAATGTTGACCTTAGCAAGGGACAATTTATTATGGGATACAAATTGTGATGGGTGGAGACTTTGTTATGATGAAACCTAAGGGACTGACCTAATTCCTTAGGGGTTCATCAATGATGGCCTTGCCTACATAAGGCACAAAGACAACATAGTTCAACTGACTTTGACCCTGGATAGTTTATTATGGAAGGATGGATACAGATGGACTGACAACTTACTATGAAAAAAACCTAAGGGACTAATCTAAGCCTTAGAAATCATCAATGATAGTATGATTTAGAAAAACATCAAAGATTCAGAAACTAAGATTGCTTCCAAAAATCATAAGATTTCAGGAGTAATAATGATGAAGGTCAATCCAATTTATAGAAAACAAGGTTTTTGAATGATAGGCTCAGATTAAAAGATAGACAGACAATTAAGATTGGAAGAGTCAACATGCATTGAGATTAGTGTCAGTAATAACGCAAGTGATAAAGCATAAAAGGTGGAGATTAAGATTAAATAATAATTTAATCTTTAGTTGAAAGTGTTCGAAACTTAGAAGAATAGTGATTGCATGTAAAGGATAAATATTAGCATAGAGGAAATGGACCTTTCCTATGTGAATTCACAGAGGCACCATAATTCAACCACTTGGATTGACACAGACTCTGTTTTTGGTGTTTTGATGTTTTCTAATTTTTTTGGATCATTAAAGTTTTTCTAATTTTTTTGGATTTTTAAAAAAAATGATTTTTTTTTATTTTTGAATTTTTCTATGCTAACTCGTGTCTAAGATCCCCTATGAGATGTAAGTGAAGGAATTTCCCCCAATCAGGTATAGGACCAACTTATTATAGATGAAGGGAATGGGTGAAATTTATTGTGGATAGGTATGGAAAGCAAAAGACACTAAACATCAACAATTCTCAAGCCATGAGAAGGATGACTAAGCTTTATTATGAATGAATGGGAAAGGTAGAGTTTATTATGGAAGGGAATATGTGTGAGGGATCGTGGATGGAAGTGGAAAAATCAGAAAGAATGATAGTAGACAATGGAGCAAAGACTGACTACACATGGCGCCTATTTTCCATGTTTTCACCATGGTACTTGCCTAAAGCACCACCGAAGTGGTTTTCACTATTAGATGGATTATTTCTCTTTATTATTTTTTTTTATTTTTATTTTTTGTCACCAAGACACCTGTTTGCTAGGTTTTCATCAGGGTGATGGTTTTTTCTTTTTTGATTTTTTTGTATTTTTGTGGGATTCTCTAAAGACTAAGTATAGTACTTGTGAAGATGCATGTTATTGATGGGCGATGGTTAACCTTCAAGAGTAGCAAGATGATAAGTGTCAAACCCATATGTTGCAGTTATGATGTAAGCATCCAACCAATTAGGCTCAAACTTCCTAATTTTCTCTCAATCCATTTTATTCTTTTGATTCTTCTTCAAGACCAAGTCACCAATATCAAAATTTCTAACTTAGACTCTTTTGTTGTAGTTGCGATGAAGATGATTCTGATACACTTGTAAGTGGACCAATACATTCTATCTCTTTTCATCCAATAACTCTAGCTCATGCAAACGAGATATAGGATATTCTTCATCATCAATGAACTATTGCATGGATACTCTAAAGGATGGTAACTCAACCTCAATGGGGAGAATGGCTTTGGCCCTAAAGACAGGGGAATATGGAGTGGCTTCTATATGAGTGTAGATGCTAGTACGATAGGCCCATAATGTTGGGTTAATTTGGATATTCCAGTCATAGCCAATGTCATCAATAGTCTTCTTTAGGATTTTAAGGATAGTTTTATTAGATGCCTCAGCTTGATCATTACCATGAGGGTAGTATGGGGTGGCGAAGTAATGATGGATATGGAATATCTCACACAGTTCACAAACATCTTGATTTTTTAAAGGATGACCATTAGCTATAATGATGGATTGGGGAACATCGTACTAGCATATGACATAATTGAGGATGAATTTGGATATTTTCTTATCGATGATGTAGTTCATTGGAATAGCTTCAATCCATTTTTTGAATTACTCAGTTGCAATAAGGATGAATTTATGACCATTAGCAGAGGTAGGGTGGATCTTTCACATGAGGTTGAGTCCCCATTGAGAGAATGGCCACAGTGATGTAATTGGATGAAGCTCCTAGGGAGGTGCATGCACAAGATCTCCATGTATCTAATATTGTCAGCTTTTCTTAACAAAGTGATAGGTCTTGTGTTCCATAGTAGGCCAATAGTATCCCATTTGCATGAGATTTTTGGCTAGGGTAGGACCAACAGAGTGAGATCCACATATACCATTGTGTACTTCATGTAAATCCATTTGTGCTTCCTTTGAATTGAGACATCTAAGGAGAGCGCTATCTAGGCTATGACAGTAAAGGGTATCATCGATGATGACATATTTAGAGGCTTTTCGGATAAAGGTCTTACGTAGGTTAGAGGACAAGTCAGGAGAGATAATTTGGTCATGCAGATAGTTATAAAATCTTTGTACCAGGGAGAATTAGAACCAAAAATTTTACACACAAGCTTAGATTTGGGGACATAGAACATAGGGATCAACAGTTGTTCCACCAAGAACTCATATTGTTGCATATTGTTAGGTATATCCAAGAGAGATCCATGGTGGCTATTGCATTAGCTTCTTTGTTTTAAATTCTTGGAATTTGAGTGAAGATGATGACATCAACATACTATATGAAACTATCAACCAATCTCTTGTAGGGTGTGTGCATTTTATCCTTTATGTCATAGTCATCATTAACCTGATGGATAACCAATTATGAATCTCCGTAGGCTTGAAGATTCTTAATTTTCTATTTGATAGCCATTCAAATTCTTGTTAGCAATACTTCATATTCGACCATGTTATAAGTGTAGGGAAACACTATTTTTTATGACTTAGGTATTGAGTCCCCTTGTGATGTGACAAAGAGGATACCCACTCCTGAACCATGATTTGTGTAAGACTCATCGAAATACAATTTCCATGTGGTAGAGGTCTTTATTGTGAAGATAGATTCATCTAGGAAATCAAACACTAGTGGATGATTTATTGTTGTTGGAGCATCTACAAGTTGATCAACTATCACTTGTCCTTTCATTGCTTTATTATCAACATATTCTATATCAAATTCACTCAAATCATGACCCACTTTACTAGTCATCCTATTAGAGTTACTTTGTTAAGTAGGTATTTCAAGGGATCTATCTTTGCAACCAATTTTGTTCAATGATTCAACATATAGTATCAAGCTTATGAGTGATAAAAACAATTGCAAGACATTCTCATGTTCAATGGGACTGCAATTAAGCTCATACCCTACAAGTGTATGATTGATATAGTAGATAGCACATTCTTTTCCATCATTATCATTTTGTGCTAACAAGGCTCCCTGTGCTAACACAATTGCTAATATGTATAGTATTAGGTGTCTACCATCAATAGGAGGAATGAGAACTAGAGGAGATAACATATAGTCCTTAATTTTTTTATAATGCTTCTTGACAATGATCGGTCCATATGAATGCGACTACATTACGAAGCAAGTGTTGAAATGATTAGCATTTTTCTGCTAACTGAGCTATGAACCTTCGAATATACTACAACCTTCCTTGTAGAGTGTGAAACTAGATTATGTTTGTCAGTGGAGGCATATCCATGATGGATTTTACTTTTATATGATCAACTCTGATACCTTTGTGAGAGACAATGTATCCTAATAGTTTTTCAGACGTCACCCTGAAGACACACTTCTTCGGATTCAATCTAACCTTGTACTCTTCTAACCATTTGAAAATATTGTCCAATACTACTAAGTGATTGTCCCTTGATCATGATTTTTCTAACAAGTCATCAACATAGTCCTCCATGAACATGAAAAGAAGAAAAATAGGGTGATTTCACCAAAATGAGATTGATGAACTCAATTAGGTGCCCCTATTCTTCCTCAATTCATTAGGAAATTACATCCATATAATGAAAGGACTATCAACCTTGAGGTGAGTCAAGTCAAAGTGTGAATCTGTTGATTTCCTTTTTTTTTGCAAGGATGGGGGTCCTGATTAAACAACACTTTGGGGAGAAAGATTAAAAATAGCAAATCAAACCCAAAATGCAATCTACAACTTAGATCTAATAGATTAAGCTCAATACTAATGGAACTAGAAATTCAAATTCAAATCAGAGAGAGGTAAGATGATGTGTACCAGTCACCAAAAGTGCTTTGTTGAGGTTGACCTAGGACTCATTCACCCAAGGGCGAATGGGTCTTGGTTTAAGGTTTTTTTGCAACTTTCGGTAGCTTCTGCAATAGGATCTGAATCTCTCAAATCACCTAGGTTTTAGGTTTTGAGAGTCAAAAATAAAATTTGTAAGTGAGTTTATGTGAGATGAAAACTTTTATGGCAATTTTGAATGATCATTTACACCTAGCTAAACATAGACAAACACAAGAGCATTAGTCATTCGAATAAGCAAAAATATCATTCCCTATGAAATTCTCAAGCATGCAAAGAAGATGAAAACAAAACTCAAAACATGAAGTAAGCATGAATTCAAGCATGAAATATTAATCTAAGCTACCCAAACCTCATCCCATAGGGGGATTGGTGTCACTTTGATGTGGAAATTTTCCCTTTCCCAATCCCAAGTTGATAAGCTCCAAGATTGTTGATGCAATGTGATGAAATTTCTCCAAAGTGGCGATGAATTCAAGCTAAAATGATGAAGATGCAAGTAGATGTGAGATGAAAATGGATGTGATAAAATCCAATTTCCCTCAAAGATAGTGATAGCAATTAGATAATTGGTGGATGAAATGAGCATAATGACTTTGCATGAGATTGTGGATCCATATTGTGTAGAGAAAGCCTCTACTTATAGGACTCAAGGGTTGAAGAGTGAGTGAAATTGGTGAATGTGGGACTATAATGCAAGCCAATAGAATTGTGACACTTGTCACAAGGCTAATGAATGGAGGTGGAGCACATTTTGTAGAATGTGTAGAGTTAAGGCATGTAGGTGGATGTGTAAGAGGGTGTAAGGGAATTGAGTTAATTTGGTTGAGATGTAAGAGGGACAAGATGGCATGTAAGAGGCTATTTAAGGAAAAGGTGGATCTTGTAAGAGTATTTAAGACCTTTTTAAGAGGCTTTAAAAGCATTTTGGAGGGAAATTGAATGAAGGGATGGTTGGGAGGAATATTCCTAGGAATATGCCATTATGAGGAAAATAGGGTATTTAATTAATTTGAGGAAATTATTCTAATGTGCAACTTGGTTAGCTGACCATGGGTTTAGCTTGACCAAGGTTGAGTCAAAAGCTAGAGAAATGGGTAATGAGGATTAGGGAGTGACTAGAGTTCATTAATTCAGAATTAATCAACTTGAGTGGGTTAGGGGATTTATGAAATTTAATTAAATAGTTTGATTTATTTAATCAAATGAGAGGAGTTGGGGGGATTTAATTAAATGATTTGATTTCAATTAAATAGGATGAACATTAGTCAGAAGAAAGTGAATTAATCCAATAAAGTTTATTATTTGATTAATAGTAGAAGTAGATGAATTTAACTAAATAATAAAGATTATTTAATTAATTGGTTAGTTCAAATTGATTTAGGAATAAATGATGTTAGTTAATCAGAATCAAATGCGTAATATCAATCAGGATTATTTAAGTGTCTACAACAACTTTTGCAACTTTCACAACTTCTTCATTTTTTCTCTTCAAGAGATCTCCAAGATTTCTTCCACCTAAATCTGCAAACACAAATCAAGAGGGAAAAATGTTTTGTTTATGGTGAATGGTGGTTTACCTTGGTCAAACCCTATTTTGGTAATTAAACCTTGAAATGAAATGAAATAACATGAAAGGAATGATGAATGCAAAACTCTATATCACAACTCACCAAACCCTTGAATGAACCTTGGAATATAGATCTGCAACTAACATGAAATGGCTTCAATGGATGTGGATCTTGATCTTGAAACTTGATTTGAAACAATGCCTTGAATGCTTGAATGGATCATGAACTCTACATCAACATATTAGCTCCAATAACATGCATGATGCAATAATACTTTGACATGACATTTGGATATTGATTGCTACAATAATTCTTCAATAAACCTGCTCTTGAATGCCTTGAAATTCTCTAATAATGCTCTTGATCTCATAAAATTTCTCTCATAAACTTTCTAGGTGAACATAGTGAAATGACCTTATATTTATAAGTATGTAACATTAATTTCCCAAAATTCAAATAACATAAGCCGACATGTGAATATGGATTTGAATATGTTAAAATACCACCAAAAACATAATTTGACTTTAGGTCCTAGGTCTAAGTGAGGACCCATTCACCCATGGGTGAATGGGTCCTAGGTCACTCACCTAGGACACACATTGCTCAATGAGAAGTGTTATGTTTAGGCATTAATGAATGTTGGGTTTCCTCTTCAGAAAATGCAATTAATTAAGTCTGGATTTGAATTAAAGGAGCCAATTAAGGAAAATTAAGCTCAATTAATTAAGGGATACCTAGAAAAGTGTGGAAGTGTAAAGAGGTACACTCTACAACACTACATTAAGGCACAATTAAGTCCATTTTAATTAATAGGGCCCTAAACTTAATGTGAATATATAAAATACATAATATGTACAACACTAAAATAAGGCATAATTATGTTCATTTTAATATTTATTCCCAAATATAAAGGGATGCATTTTTCTACACTACATTTAACCCCCACTTTAGTGAGAGGATGACCTTGTATCAAACTCACACTAAAGTAGACATTAAAGACACATGTATGTATGCAACAATGAAAAAGATACTCAATCATACAACATCAAAGACCTAGAAGAAAAGGGAGGAAGATCAAGCTTCGACTGTCTAATGTGATGTGGAACACGTATCGAATGTTTATCTAAGAACTTTCATAATCAAAACTCGATGTCCACTATGCAAACAATGCACATGCTCACTTCGGGCTAATGAAACCTTCGGTTGTCCGCTAGGTGAACCCCCAGGACAGTGGCTTAGTGAGAAATTCATGCCAGGTCTACAAGCTCTCATTGTACTAGCCATACCAAAGTTGTCCCTTTGATAACTCCAATGGGACACCACACACAACTAAGGCTTTGGGCTTCATAAGGCTTAACAAGTTTCATTATGCTAAGCACCTATGAACAAGGGCAAGGCTCCATTGGAAAGAAAAGAGTGTTATGCTTGGTATCCTTGAAGAGGGGTTTGAGCTTCACAAGGTTAACAATATGTATTATGCTAAACACTTATGAACAAAAATGCAAGTAAAGGTTTGTTCAAAGGGATATTGCTTAGTTCATGTAAGGTCTCTTCTTAGGGAACATCGTTCCTAATGTCTCCAAGAGAGGACGAGTCTAGGATATGAGAATCACAACTTAGGGAATGATATGCGTAGCATCACCACTAAGAGGAAATTTCTATGATAATAAATATCACACTCTTAGAGGACATCAACCCAATGACACCACCAAGAAAAGGACACATCACAAGAAGAAATAAAATTGCACAATGAAACGTGAAGAATGCCAATGTATTCCCCCACTTTAAAGAAATTTCTAGGACCATTGCTGGGAGCAATTTTCTTTAAAGTGGCCAATGAAGAAGACATGAGAGCTTATTCAGAAAGCCCTATGCCAAGTCATATGTTCTTGAATGAAGTTGCATCATGAAAAAGAAAGGAAGGGGTTGCCCCCAAAATGAAAACACATAAGGGATCCATGGATTCAGGGTCAGTATATCTTTGCTACAATGTGATTATAGAGCTCAGAAGCATCATCATTCCCCAAATACTCATAAATCAAGAAGAATGACACATAGAGAGAAAAAAAAAAGAAAATTATTTTGGGTCAACATGGAAGAGACCTAAATGTCTCAACACCTTGCGTCATCCCCAAAAGGAAAACACAAAACAAATAAAAGATAAATGTTTATGACATATAGAAGAATGTAGATACAAATAGAGGAATGCACATAAAGAGAGATACATTAAATAGAATAGTACGGGGAGATCACATTGTGTACATGCAATCACACAAAGTAACATGCAAAAGGAAAACAAAGACAGGACTAGTCAGGCACGTGTGAGTCAACCTATAGCAGGTCATTTGCATCCCAATATTTTTTAGTATATACGGAAGGCAGACAACTAGCCAAAGGGGCAACATTAAGTGACAAACTAGGACAAGGCTATCTAACCCATTGCCCCCACTTAGTGGAGGACAAGGATGAGCTGAGATGGTTGATGATAATGAGCTCCTTGTGATAAAGAAAATGATTTACAATAAATGTTAAACATGTAATAGTGAGCATGTTAGGATCCTGCAACTATTACATGGCAAGGATAAAAGCCCATGCTTTAAGGGATTATCTCTATCATATCAAATTGCTCAAGGATTCTCCTTAAGGCATGACACTCATCAGTACCATGCCCAAGAACTCTATGATATTGATAATGACACATGTTTTTGTTCTTATGTTTTGGATTATTATTTTCTTTGATGGGTGGTAATGTTAGAATTCTTTTATTAAGAAGTATGTGTAAGTGCATTTCAGTGAGAGACATAGGACAAGGGAATTTTAGCTTCTTGAGTTTGGAAGGCCTTTGTTGTTTCCTTGTGGAAGGAGAAGGACCTAAGATGATCCTATCATCCTTGTGAGACATTACTTCATCATTATGAGGGAGGAAATTCGTATCCTTAGAAGATGTGGAGGGATAAGGATTTTGATATCCTAGTCCATTAGTGTCTTCAATAGGAAGTTTTTCTAAAATTTTGTGAGTTTCATGATCATTAGTTATGTCACATCCTTGTTTAGTTAAAATCTTAAATCCTTGGCCATAAATCTCTTCTAGGTTGATGGGTGTGTTGGTCACTTTGTTAACATAAGATGGGTAGGTATGCACTTGATTAGAGGAGCTAGGTTCACTCATTGTTGGAAGTTTAGGCTTAGTTTGTGACTCAATTTTAGGATGTAAAATACCAAACATCTCAAGAGGTGGGATGGTAGGGGGTGTTGGTTGTTGCATGGAAGGATAAAAGGATGAATTATTCTCAAGATTGTTAAGGCAATCACTTATGAAATTGCTCATGCTATCATCATCTTCTCCAATGATGTCAACTTCACGAGGACATTCATTAGGAGTTGATTGAGAATGATTAGGTTCTATTGTATTAGGACCGTTTCC
Organism: Sequoia sempervirens; assembly: GCA_007258455.2. Lineage (NCBI taxonomy): Eukaryota > Viridiplantae > Streptophyta > Pinopsida > Cupressales > Cupressaceae > Sequoia > Sequoia sempervirens. Next base: position 577,982,147 of record VDFB02281492.1, on the reverse strand, counting down.
AAAAACACAACTTGAAACATCAACTAAAGATGTTAAAGACTTCCATAGATTACCAATGCACATACCCATTGTTTGAAATGCAAGGGGACTTTCAGATTTTCAGATTTATAACAAGGTAATTTTTTTATTACTCTATGAAAAAAGCAAAAAATCATGTCTTGTAAATGCAATTTTGAATTCACCCAATGCACTAAATTTTTTAAATGAAGCTAAATATAATAAATTTCAAGTAACAGAACTTCTACAAACTAAAATAAAAAACTAAAAATAGAAAAGTAGAATGTAGAAACAGATGTTTTAATTCCCAAAAATTCAGGAAATGACCCTAATTAGGGACTCATTCACCTAGGGGCGAATGGGTCCTAGGTTAGGGTTTTAAAAAAAAAAATTGCAAATTTTTGAGTTGATTCTAGTGGTTTCCAGATTCTGATATAAAATAGTAAGTTATAGTTTGAACTTTCTGTGAAATGGATGCTAAATGTAAATGCAAAATATGACAAAATGACAATCTAGGATACCTAATTTGATGTGCAATTTTGATTCAATTTTCAAATGTAAATGAATGATGATGCAATTCTATGTAAATGATTTTCCAAATGATTTATTTTTTTGTATTTTTTAGATTTCAAGAGATGTAAAGATGCAATCCTAAAACCCTAAATGAAATGCAAACTAATGCAAGCTAAGCAACCCTAAATGAGATTCAATTCAATGTAATGCAATACAAATGAATGCAAGATCTAGATCTATGGTGAAAATGGACTCCAAAATTAGAAAATTACAATGATCAAAAGTTGGGTTCACCAAAATGAAAAGAAGAAAAATAGGGTGAGTTCACCAGAATGAGATTGGAAAACTCGATTAGGTGGCCCTATTCTTCATAAATTCATTAGGAAATGAGATCCACACAATGAAAGGACTTTCAACCTTGAGGTGAGTCAAGTCAAAGTGTGAATCTATTGATTTCCTTTTTTTTGCAAGGAAAAGGGTCCTAATTAAACAACACTTTGGGGAGAAAGATTAAAAATAGCAAATCAAACCCAAAATGCAATCTACAACTTGGATCTAATAGATTAAGCTTGATACTAATGGAACTAGAAATTGAAATGCAGATCAGAGATAGGTAAGATAATGTGTACAAGTCACTAAAAGTGCTTTGTTGAGGCTGACCTAGGACTCATTCACCCAGGGGTGCATGGGTCCTAGTTTAGGGTTTGTCTACAACTTTCAGGAGCCTCTACAATAGATCTAAATATCTCAATGTTCCTAGGATTTAGGTTCAAAGAGTCAGAAATAAATTTTGTAAGTAAGTTTCCATGAAATGACAACTTTATGGAAACTTTTGCAACTTTGACAACATTTTTTATCTTCAAGAGATCTCCAAGATTTCTTTCACCTAAATCTACAAACACAAATCAAGAGGGGAAAATGTTTTGTTTATGGTGAATGGGGGTTTTCCTTGGTCAAACCTCATTTTGGTAATTAAACCTTGAAATGAAATGAAATAACATGAAAGGAATGATGAATGAAAAACTCTATGTAACAACTCACAAACCCTTGAATGAAGCTTGGAATGTAGATCTACAACTAGCATGAAATGGCTTCAATGGATGCGGATCTTGATCTTGAAACTTGATTTGAAACAATGCCTTGAATGCTTGAATGGATCATGAACTCTACATCAAAATATTAGCTCTAATAACATGCATGATGCAAGAATACTTTTACATGACAATTGGATCTTGATTTCTACAATAATTCTTCTCTTGAATGCCTTAATCTCATAAAATTGCTCTCATAAATTTGCTAGGTGAAACATAGTGAAATGACCTTATATTTATAGGTATGTAACATTAATTTCTTGAATTTCAAATAATACAAACCGACATATGAATATGGATTTGAATATGTTAAAATACCACCAAAGACATAATTTGAATTTAGGTCCTAGGTCTAAGTAAGGACCCATACACCCATGGGCGAATGGGTCCTAGGTCACTCACCTAGGACACACATTGCTCAATCAGAAGTGTTATGTTTAGGCATTAATGAATTTCAGGTTTCCTCTTCAGAAAAATACAATTAATTAGGCTTGGATTTGAATTAAAGGGGCCAATTAAGGAAAATTAAGCTTAATTAATTAAGGGAAACCTAGATAAGTGTGAAAGTGTAAAGAGTTACACTCTATAACACTACATTAAGGCACAATTAAGTCCATTTTAATTAATAGGTCCCTAAAATTAATTTGAATATATAAAATACATATTACAACACTAAATTAAGACATAATTAAGTTAATTTCAATATTTATTCCCAAATTAAGTGTGAAAATGTAAAGGGGTGCATTTTTCTACACTACAGAATGTATGAATGTAGTCATCAAAAATTGTAGTCATAGCTCTTTCATATGTTACTCTAGTATTCTTGAGACCAAATTCCATGACATTCCAACAATAAGTACCCCAAGCACAAGTGAAATTTGTTTTATGTTGATCCTCAGGGGAAATTCTAATTTGATTATATCCTAAAAAATTGTTCATAAGTTATAGCATTTTGTATCTCATTGTCACTTGAGTCTACTATGATGTCAATGTTGGACAACGAAAAATAATCTTTATGAAAAGCTTTATTTAAGTCTCTAAAGTCTGTGTAAACTCTAATTCCACCAATTGGTTTTTTTGCAGGTACAAGATTCAAAATCTACTCTACATAATCTATCGGCTGAATGAAATGAACATCCAATAATTTTTTTAATTTCGCTTTCACTAGAAGTGCAATCTATGGATGCATCTTTCTCAACTTTTTCTTAACTAGTTTTGCATTTGGGAACAATGTAAAATGATGCAAGACTAACTTAGGATCTAATCTAGGCATATCAACATATGACCAAGCAAAAGTGATCTATCTTTTTCAAAAGAAACTAATGAATTCTAGCTTCTTTGTGATTGCCAAGGATGTTGCAAAGTGCACAATTCTAGAATTTTTCTCGATACCAAGATTGATTTATTTTGATTTTTCCACAAGCAATGGTGATCTCTCTTATTTTATGGGGATCATTTCCAACACTCCATCCTTGGGAACCTTAGGGAGGTTTTCACCCTCAGATACGTCCTTTATTTTTACTTTTTCATGGTCTAAAGGTGCCTTCCAATTTTCACCTAGAGACCTATTATTTTTATATTTTTCATTTTTGCGACTAGAGGGTGGAGTAGATTCCTCAAATTATGTTGCATTTTCAAGCTCTATGATAAATCCAACCTTATGATCCACACTTGGTATTCCTTCTCGAAGTCCCATGAACTCATCTTTTGCTTCATCATTATGCCCAAGCTTGGAGGTCCTTGTTGATCCCAATCTATTAGTTGCAGGTAAATGAGGGGTAAGTCACCATCGATATCATTATAGCTCAAGGAGTAAGCGGATATGGTAAAAATTGAGGTATCATCAGGATCCTAAAAGGTTTTGATCCAGGCATGACTGCTCATAGATTTTGTTTGAGAAGACGATGGGTCAAGCTCTCGAAATGTTTCGGATAGGTCATAGTCACTAGAGGATTTATTGGAACCCCATTCTCATCCATTGTAGTTTGTTTCGATATGATAATCCTCAGATGTATTGATTTCATTGGAAGCATTAATATTTTCACCCAAAGATAACCTAGTACGAGGACTCACTTTTGGTGGTGCATACCCTAACCCTATATTCTTTGGAAACTTAGGAGATAATAAAGGTTTTTTCATTCCATGTTTGTTCAAACCAAGACCACTACGTCCATCATAACCTTGTTGTTTCATGATCTTGAAACCTTTTCCATATTGCTTAATTGGTATTTGTAAAGACTTGGTTTCTTCTTCATCCTTGTAGATCCATGTAGAAATATCCTCACCTATAGTCTCTTTTCTTAGTTCACCCCACTTAGTGAATGCAATAGGAGGATTATGGATGACAACCTTAGGTTCCTTCTGAATAAGATGAGGTTTCCCATAATATTTTGGTGATGTAGACAACTTCCCAATGTAAAATAAGCTCTCAATGTTATATTCTCCAACTCCCATATCATGGATATGGACCTTAGGTTTGAAAGGTGTATTGGATGGAATGAAATATTTAGCTAGTGAAGAGGGATCAATGTAATGTGATGAGGAAGAGGAAGAAGCTTCTTGATTGATAGGCACTTGGTGCTTAGTGGTCCCCTTCAAACTATTGCAATATTGGAAGGGGTCAAGATCGCCTAATATAGTAATTTTGGTGTCATTATATGGAAACTAAAGACATTGATGGTATATGGAAGGAATGGCCCTCATGGCATGAATTCATGGGTGACCAAGCAAAAGGTTGTATGGTAGGTCTAGATCCAAGACTTGGAATATTGTATTTTGAATGGCAGGCCCAACCCTTACGGGAAGTGTGATTATACCTTTGGATGAACGCTCAACATCATCATAAACCTTGATAATGATTTTCTTAGACTTGTTTATACAAGCTTCAGAGAATCCCAATGTTATGACCAATTTTAAAGTGCATATATTCAGACCTGCTCCACCGTCTACCAAGACTCATTTGATTTGGTGTTTATTAACGTATACCTAATGGTGTAATGGGTCATTATGATTTGTTCTTTGTGCAGGAAGATCTTGCTCAAAAAATGTAACATGATGGGTTGTAGCTAGGTACCCTACCATGGCCTAAAACTGGTTAATGTTTAGGTCAGTGGGGATGAAAGTCTCTTCCAAAACTTTGTCCAAGATGGCTTTATGCTTAGGGGATATGTGAAGCAACTCAAGAATGGATATTTTCATGGGAGTTTTCTTAGATGGTATAGGGGGTTATACTGACTTTTTGGTTGCAGATTTGAAGTGACCCCTTGCAAGGTCACTTTAGCTCTTTGGGTGGTGACAACACATTCTATATTTTTCTTGATAGTAATGGTAGAGACATTATCATCAAAGGCTCACATGTTATTGATAGTATGCTCATATGAGACACTAGTGTAGTTGTCATTGTTGTTTGTATTGTTCCTGAACTAGAGGCTTTTCCTTTTCCATGGTCTTGTAGGGGATTCTTGAAAATAGTGTGGTCAACATTTGTCTTTCCTTGTGAGTTATCCACTGATATGTCACCTTGTTCAATAAGGTCTTGTATGATATATTTAAGTCTCCAATATGATGATGTTTTATGTCCCTTTGTATGATGGTACTCACAAAATCCATTGTCATTCCACCAAGTTGGTTTGAAAATTGTTGGTTCATAGGGTTTGGCTTCTAGTAGTTGAATCATTTGATTGCAATAGTTTCTTCAAGACCAATTCAATGGTTTCCCCTAAGGGTGTATATGTTCATTTAGGCATGTTTGCTCGTGGAGTACCTCTACGTGGTTGGTTATTTTGGACTACTTTTGTAGTTTGTCCATGGCTTGATGTTGGATTGTTTTGCATGGAAGAACCTTTGAGATGAATGGTGGGGTGAACTTTGTTAACCACTTTAGCATCAACTACCCCATCATTGGTGACATTTTTGTTTCTAGGCCAAAATTTTCCTTTATCATTGGGATTTTTTTGGTTTTCTTTGAAGATCTTGACTAATCCTTTCACAACAAGAGCTTTCTCAATGGAGACTCCCTTTTCAATGACATCCTCAAATGTGTTGAACCAATGGGTTTGAAGTTGGTGCATTAATTTTGTGTTAAGGTTTTCTACAAAGATAGGGACCAATTGTTAATCAGGTATGTGACAAGAATATTTTCTAGCCATACTTTTCCATCTTTGAAAGAATGAAGTGACTCCCCTTCTTTTTGTTTGTGTTGCATAGACGATTATCGTTACATCAAAAGATCAACCTGTTAATGCTTGATACAACCACCAAAGTTAATGAATCCATGGGAGATGGTTAAGCCATATCATGAACTCGAGTGTTGTGTTGCATAACACAAGGATACCAAGGGAACAGGCCTTGCAACAATCCCCCCCTAACACAAGTGAGGGGTTCAAACCTGTGACCCAGGCTCTGATACCAATTTTTGCACAAATGATTATTTTTGCACCAAAAAATTGACTTGTTAATGCCCGATACAACCTCAAGAGGTAATGAATCCACAATAGGTGATTAAGCCATGCCACGAACCCGAGCACTACACTACACAACACAAGGATACCAAGGGCACACACCTTGCAATATTTTGGTTGCACACAGTTTCACAAGGGTCATGTCACTTTCAATGTTATAGACAAAAGCTATGATAAAATTGTTAGCTAGTTCATTCCATGTTTTTATCCTAGGAGGTAAGTGTGCAAACCACTCTAGAGCTTTCCCTAAGAGTCTATGTGGGAATAATCTCATTAAGTATGTAGGCTTAAAAGTGATCTCCATGAAAGCAGTATTAAACTCTCTCACATGTTCTACTAGATCTCCTTTCCCCTTGTTTTTGTTGAAGTTTGGCATATTGAAGTTTGGAGGGAAAGGCGGCATGCTTCGATCAAAAGAGTAAGGACATGGTTCTTCCATTGAGTATGTTTTATTTGTCCCACTTGCATGTTTTCCATTTGTTTTTTCATTACTTGCATTTTTTGCGTCAAATTTTCCATGGGTGATGGTGGCATGTTTGGTTGACTTTGCATGAGAGGGTTGGTGTTGGTGTTAAGTGTGTTGAGGTAGTTGTATGGTGATAATGGATTTTGGTTTTGGAAGTTGTATGTAAATGTTGGATTTGGGTTGATATTTTGTTGAGAAGGATTTTGATTGCCTTGTTGGAAGTGTGATGTAAACATGGTATTGGTATTGGTATGGTGTTGTGGTGGAGTTTTATTTGTATGTTGTGGTATGAAGTTGAGGTTTAGGTTGACTTTTTGTTGTGATGGAGGTTGGTTGGTGTTTAGGTTTGACCCAAAATACATGTTTGTGTTTAGTGTAGTATTAGTTGTTTGGGTTTGCACTCTTGATGTGACAATTTTAATCCTTCTTGTCTTTCTTGGTGGGTTTGGATTTAGATTTGTGTTTGTGTTGGTTGATGGTGTGGTATTTTAGGTGGCTGATGTGGAAAATGGATTTGCAAAAGTTATACCCATGGTGCTAGAGTATGAAGCAAATAGATTGAAAAATGTGGTACTTAGTCCTTGAGATCTTGCATGTGTTCTTTTGGTCCCAAATGTTGGAGTAGGGGGAATGTGTGTTTGTCACATTATGTGTAGTTCCCCCAAGAGGCATACTAGTGTTCATTTGTTGTGAAGAAGGATGACCTTGTGAAAATGTGTTATGACCTTGACCTTGAGTTTTTTTTTTTTTGTTCCCTCTACAATTGCAGAAGTGTCAAAACCAAAGGGAAGCTTAGCACCATTTTGAGCAATTGCTAAAAATTGTTTATTGGGATCTACTTTGACCATCTCTTCTATGATACACACTATCTTAGGATCTTGGGAAGCTTGTTCAATCTCTTCGAGGGTTAGAATTTGGCTAACCTCATTCAACATAAGATTGGAAAATGGGTTTAAAATTTCATCTTGTGATGTTTGAGGTTGGTTTGAAGATGACCCAAAGTTCATGGTGCTAGTTGGATTACAATTGGGGTCATATGAGGAATACATGTCTTTTTGTTTCCTTTGTGACCTAGTGAAGACCATATAAGACTTGTGACCTTTGGATTTTGAGAATTTTTGGAATGAATGCAACTAAGGATGAAGATGAAAACTAAGGATGGAAATGGAGATGAAAATTAAATTATTTATGTTTTTGGGATTTTTTTTAATATGAGAATGTAAGATAGGAATGCAACTATGACTATGTTTGGTATGCAAAATGATGAATGAGACTATGGCTATGCTTATGCTTGGATGGGATTCAAGATGGTAATTGGACTAAGACTAAAACTATGCTTGGATTTGGATATGAAATTTTTAACCTTAAAAATGGGAAAGTTAAGCAAACTGTGATGAACCAAAGTAACAGCTCTGAATTCCAAGACCTCAAGAGTATAAAAACCAATATGATGATGATGATAATTGGATAAGAGGTGAGCCTAAACTAGACACATGAGTTGTAGACCCAACCTAATGATAAGATAAATGAAGTATGATAAGGTCAATACACCTAAATAGGAGACTATGGTCTACTCAATAGTGTGATAAGCCTCCTAATATTAAGACTCAAGGATGATCATAGAATGAGGTAGAATGTGATGTATGCAAACTAGGACTATGCAAGCTAACCTAAGGTAAATGATGAAATGTGATGAACGGACTGACTGAACCTAAAAAAGTGTCAAATATGAATGCACGGTCATTGACTGTAAGGAAACTGAAAGTTGGATGTACAGATATTTCCCCAAAAAAATTATTCTAGTAGATGCGGTGTTTCAGGCCATAGATGCAATACAGATCCAATCAATTGTGGTGTACGACCAATCAATTATGGTGCACAGATAAATGTAGGTTTCTGGCTCCCTGGGGTTTTTGATAGATGCGTCATTTTAACTGACAATTGCAATGTACTATTTGACAATTGTGGTGTTCTACTTTTTTGCCGAAAATTGATGTTTTCTAAGTGGTTTTCAATTTTTTTAGCAATTTCTATAAAATACAGCAAACACTTGAAAAAAAAATTGGTTGATTTTGACTCTTTGACTTTATGGTAGGTAAGTATTTTGCAAATTTTCTTCCACAAAAATTTTTCTAGGCCTTGGTTCACAAACAATATAAGCAAGCACAACCTAGCTAGTAGTAATAGGGTTATTTACTAAAGTGTGCTTACCTCACCCTTTTGAGTGATTTTAAATCCAAGAAAAAGGAATGGGAGTATTCCAAGGTCATGTACCACATTAACACCTCTCGCCTTGAAAGGATGAAATCCAAACATGGAACTATGCCACCTCAACCAAGAACTGGACATGATAAGTAACTTCAGGGTATGATCTGCATCCCCTGCACCAACAATAGTAGATGGCCAAAATAAGTATTAGGATTCTAAAAATAATGGTTCTTACTCATGTGTGAACTCCAAATAACACCATGGCCTAGTAGCGATGGAAGACTAAAGTCTCTAACCCCTGTCCAGAACCACCTGAGACAGGAAGGCCCACCCTTAGGGCTCAAATGGATTATGCTTACCTTTTGGTTTTTGCACTTTTATATAGAATACTAGAGGTATATATGCTTGGGGTCGTTCCCAGGGGTGAAAATCCACTGGAAGGCCTACCCTACTCAAAAATAAAAATGTAAGGCTTGTGCAATGCTCTTTCTCATCACCCAGGAATCGTACGTAGTGCAAGGGGAGAGGATACTTTAGACTATGTTGTTCCACTATTTCTCATCACCCAAGAATCACATGTAGTGTAAGGGGAGAGGATACTTTAGCTAAACACACCTTCAGTAATAACACATGTTTGCAAGTGCACAAAACATAGAAGACACTTGTTATTTTTAAGCACCAATTCCAAATGTTCCTAATTTAGAAATCACAAACACACAATGGAACCCTGCAAGAAATTGGATTAGTATTTTAGATCAAAAGGTCTTCTCCCAATGATTTCCACAAGCTAGAAATCAAATATCAGTAACCAAAAACCTTTTCCCTAATGAATGAAAAAAGCAGAAAATGAAAATCTTAGATTTATACTCTTTTTGCTAGGGCAGTCTGATATGATGTACAGATGCTCGAATGAGGTACCATAATGTTTCATGGGATTTGATAGATACAACTTACAGAATAGAAATTGCAGCATAAGGAATAGCGATCATGGTACAAGATTAAATGATTGCAACATTTTAGGGCACGATTGTGACGTAAGAATCTGTAGTTGCAAAACATAAAGATCTAACAAAAAACAACAAATTTGATGATGGAAATGATATAATTTGAATATTAGGATGTCAAAATAATAACTAGAAGCCAATAAAATAATCTGAAACAACAATGATTGAATGATTTTTATTTTTTCAAGATAACAGTCATATGTGTTTGTAGTGTAGAAAATTGTACCCCTTTCTAGGAGAAAGTATAATTTCACACTTAATTTGGACATATTTTAGTGACCTCTCATTTATGAATTTTAAAACCTCATTAATAGGCCCCTAATACCCTTTATTATGCATCCATGGGCCTATTTTATTTATTTCTTGACACCACAACCTGCATTGAATAAATGTTATTGTTTAAATTAATGCCCCGATGATTGTGGAGTCCTGAAGTTATAGGTCAGGACTCATTCACCCATGGACGAATGAGTCCTCATTAAGTGCCTTAAACTTAACTTTGAACATGTTTTTGGTGGCATTTCAAGGTTTTAAATTCAAATTTCAAGTGTCGACTTTCGGGATCTGATAATTGGAAAATTAGAGAGGAAGCCTATAAAACTAAGTTTCACATTCATTTTTCACTAGCAAGCAAGAGAAATTCACATGAGATCACAAGTATTCATATTCAAGAGCAAGGAGAAGTTAATCAATCATTCAAAAGTGAAGTCTTGGAGCAACATTTTAGTTGTTTTTGCAAGTCTTCAAGCTCATTTTGATATAAAGATCAAGCATTTCCAAAGGATTGATGATAGATTCCTATAGAGGATCATGATGGATTCTAGGTTTTAGGAGGTGCAATAATACATTCAACCAAGCCTAATGAATTGTTTCCTAAGTGGTTCCATCTTCTATTATCATTCTAATTTTTCTACCTAAAGGAAGGTATAATCAATTTTATGAATTATTAGGGTGATTTGAGATCTCCCAAGGTAGGTCTTCATCATTGTTCATGTTCATTTTAGGGATCTTGTTCTAACACACTTGAATAGGTTTCATTTGCATCTTGATCTTCCTTAATCTTAGACACACTTGAGGTTAGGGATTGCATACACATTTTATGTTTCAAATCTATATTTTTCATGAAGGTTTAATTATCAAAATTGGGGTTTGATTGAGGAAAACCCCTATCCACCAACAAACAATAATTTTGTTTTGTATATTTTTCACAGATTTGGATCTGTGAGTGAAGGTACAATGTTAAATGGAAAAATTACATGTCTCATATTCTAAGTTTTCCAAAAAATTCTGCCAAGACCCATTCATCCTTGGGCAAATGAGTCCCTGTTAGGGTTACAGAAAGAGTGTTTTGTGACAGTTGCACAACATTTATTCCTCTCATATTCTCTAGAAACTTTGTTAGTTCCTTTAGTTTTATGCTTAATCTACAAGATCCAAGTGATATATTTCAATTTGTTATTAATTTTCTATTTTTAATATTTCTCCCTAAAGTGTTGTTTGACTTAGAGCCCCTGTCTTGACATAAAAAGGAAATCTAAATATTCCTCCATAGAATTGATTCTCCTAAGGGTAGTTAGTCAATTCTTTGTTGGGATCTCATTTCCTAATGAAATTAGAGAAGTAGGATCCCTTTTCCCTCTTTGGATCCTCTTTTCCATTTTGGAAAACCCTAGGAACCCCCTATTTTTCTATGTTTCATTTTGGTGAGACTGACCTTGTACAACAAAATTCTAAAAATTGGAGTCCTTTTAACCCTAGATTTGAGTTTTGGGCTAGTTTTCTTTATGTTTACATTAGTTTCATTACATTTAGGGTTCTTTCATCTTACATTAGTGAAAATTTCATTTAGAGTTAAATTTGTATGTTTGCAGCACTTAAAATCATCAAAAATCAAAAAAATTGTATTAGATCTGAATTTATTTTGCATAGTACTTACATTGAGATCATCATTCAGTCATTTCAATTCATATTTAGATTCATATTGCATATTAAAATTAGTCACATATTTCATCATTTTACTTTATTTAAACTTGCATTTAGAGACACTAATTTGCAAAAATCTGTTACAAAAACTTGTGTTACAGATTAGAAACAAAAACACATAGGATAAAATCAAAATTTGAAAAATAAAATTTAAAAAACCATGACCTGGGACCCATTCACCCTAGGATGAATGAGTCCCTGTATAGACCTTTTTGAAAAAAAAAATTGAGTGCTTTTTGGTCTCTGATCTTCTTTTTTGTTACTATTTTCATATCTGAAAATTAAATTCCTAAAACAATTTGTTTGTGCATTCAAAGTATTGATCATTTAGTTAGATTTTGCAACATTGTGGAAAAACATTTCTTGCATATTTTAGTTAAAGTTAGTGTTATATTTTTGTACTTTTCTTTTATTTTTCAGCATCATTGCATTATTAGATAGATCAGTTTACATTTTGAAATCATTAGAAAACAAAAACAAAAATCAAAAGAAATAAACAAAACCCTTGGAGAAAGCATAGTTATGTCAAATCTATTTTTCCAAAGTTAACATATCCCTCAAGCCCTTTAGTAGTGATGACTTTGATATGTTAGATGAAGCCCTTGAGGATTTCATCACACAAGGTTCATCCACTAAGGCTTGTCATGACAAACCAAAACAAAGAGATGTTAACGCAATCACAATTCAACTTATCCTTTACCCATCCTCACATGAACCTAAAGTTCAAAATAAACATGTGTTCATATTAGAACCACCTAAAAAGAAACCATTGAAACTAGGATATATCTTGAACTTTACAAGGAAACTTGATAATGACAATGTTTTGCAGCAATTGGGTTACAATACTATTTCTCATACATATAACACAAGGAACAATAGGAAACAACAAACCACTCCCATTTCATTACCATTTCCTCAACCTATCTTTCCTAGTGCTCCTTAATTTCCTTTACATAGTGGAAAGGAGTATGATATTGTTGAACAACTTAATAATACTCCTACTAAGATATCCTTATGGTATCTTATTCAAGCCTCACTAAATTATCATAGTATGCTTCAAACAGCCTTACAATAAGTTATGTTTCCTCCTAATACAAATACAAATGATGTGGAAGCCCTAGTTCAAGGAATTAATGTGGTTAATCTAGACATTATTTTTCACCAAAGCGAGCTACCCTCCTTGGAAGTTCAAAAACAATATGAAGCTTTCATGATCATAGCCATTATTGATAGGAAAGGAATAAAGAGAACCCTTGTTGACAATGTCTCATCCCTTAATGTGTGTACTGTGAACCTTTTGGATAAGATTGGAATTGATAAGAGTAAGATTGAACCTGACTCATTGTACATTCATGGATTTGATAACATAGGAAAGCAACCGCTTGGCATGATCACATTACCTATTACTATTGGAAAAGGCACATTGCAAACTACTCTCCATGTTATGCCTCATGATCTTTCATATAATATTATTTTAGATAGACCATGGACTCATGAAATGAATGTGGTGCCTTTTATTCTTCATCGTTTAATGAAGTATGTTTACAACAATAAATTTTACACAATCAAGGTTGACCTAAAATTGAAAGTTGTTTGCACACTGAGAAAGATAAACAAAGTCTTGGGAAAACATTCATACCAACTCCAAATGTTGAAATCACGCAAGAACAAGAAACAGAAAATCATATTGAAGAGGTCATGAAGTTATTGGAAGACAATTGGGGTTCCTTAGATTTCACACCAACAATCATGGGAGAATATAAGGTGACAACAAAATAACCTAAAAAAGTAAAAGAATTGATGGTAATGTCAACACAAAACTCAGAAGAACTCTCACATGCATCTACTTCATCCACTTTAGAAGAAGGTCCACAAGTTATACAACAAATTTTGATGAAGTGAACCATGAACAACCACTGTATCTGAAAGAGATGGAAAAATATTTATGGAAGAGGTTATGAACTCTTAAAACAACTTGGTTATAGTGGAAAAGGATGTGGAAGAAAAGACCAAGGAATTCATGTTCCTATAGAGCCTAACACACAAGAAACAAAAAGTGGTCTTGGATATTGTCCTTCTAAGATAATGAAAGAAACAAAAAGACCTTCACTCAACATCAACACCATCATGTGTAGTTCCTCTAAGACAACTCTCACTTTGAACCATTCTGAATTGATTAATACAATATGTGAAGAATCATTGGAATACTTTGAAGATGATGAAGCTTTGAAAGAAATTTTAGGAGATTATGACAAGTCATTTACTCCCCCTAAAATAAATTAGTCACTTGTGCTATGGCTAGTGCTAAACAAGTGGATGAAAAAAAGGAAATCAATGATGTTGACAATGATAAAGAAGAACACAATTCTGAAATTTCGAGACAAAATGCACTTCCTATGGGAGATACAATCAACATGCCGATGGACACATCTAATCAAGAAAAATTGATTCAAATAGGAAATTTCCTTGATGAGGATGAATAATAAGATCATGCAACCTTATTACATGAATTTCTTGAACTCTTTGCTTGGACTTATTCGGATATGTCGAGTATTGATGCTAAGATAGTGACACAACATATTTCTTGAACAAGATGCTAAACTGATAAGACATAAGATACAAAAGATGAATCCTAAGATAGCTTTATTGGTTAAAGCTAAGATTTAAAAACTCCTTGAAGTTGGATTTATACGACCTATTGACTATTCTCCATGGATCTCAAACATTATCACAGTCGTAAAACCTGATAATCGTATTAGGACATGTACAAATTTTTGTGACCTTAATAAAGCATCTCTAAAAGATGACCTTTCCCTTCTTAATATTGAAATGATCGTAGATTCGAATGCGAGACCTTAATATAATTAAATATTTATCAACCCTCAAGATCAATACAAGACAACATTTACTATGGCTCAGGAAATATTTTATTGGGTGGTTATGCCTTTTGGATTAAAGAACATAGGTGCAACATATCAAAGAGCTGACATTGATATTTCACGATTACATACACAAGATTTTGGAAGATTATGTTGATGAAATTCTAGCCAAATCTTTAATTCGACAAGAAAATGTTAACATCCTTCAGAAAATATTTGAAAGAATGTAAAAGTATAACATGAGTTTGAATTTGAAAAGCGTGTCTTTGGTGTGGATAGTGGAAAACTTTTAGGTTTTATAGTATCTCATAGAGGCATTGAGGTGGACATGAAGAAAATTGATGTTATCATTAACATGCCACCCCCTAAAAACATTTCTCAATTGTGTACCCTACAAGGGAGAATTCAAGCCATTTGTCATTTTGTAGCATCCTTAGTAGACCAAACATTACCCTTTACAACTCCTTAAGAAAGAAGTTGAGTTTAAGTGGAATGAGGATTGTAAATAGACCTTTGAAATTTTAAAAGATTATC
>VDFB02281492.1:577924482-577966912 GCA_007258455.2 Sequoia sempervirens | reverse complement strand
AAAGGAGCACCACTCCCCCTATGGAATGAAGGTTTTTCTAGTTTAGATTAGATTACATGCTTCAATTTTTTTATTTCCTTGTTTATTTCATGTTTTATCTTAAATTAATTGAAGAATTTCATAGGGAGCATTAGATTTGTGTTACTAACATGTTTGAAATTGTTTTGTTGATCTTTTTTTAGTCTATGCAGGTTTTGTGCTCATAGGATCGAACCATGCATAGTGAAGGTTTGGCGCAACGATTTGAGACAAGTTTATGCTGTGCCTGGGGTAGTTTGTGCTTGCATAATGTATTAAAATTGTTTTTGCAATTGTTCAAGTTGAATTGGAGGTTGAAAAGGGAGTCTTCACCAAAGAAACATAGCTCGAGAGGAGGCTCGATGGTTGCCTTATAAGGGTATGCTACACCAGTTAAGTCAATCTAAGTGAATAGAAATGAGTTACCGTATCCACAAGGAGCTCGAGAACCACATACTAGAGCATTGATGTGGATAGGAGATGCTCTTTGTTGCAAGTGTGCAACCATTGTGTTGACTGAGAGGGGTGAGTTAGGGCATGAAATGAAGATCGATGGCTAGCAGAAGGGGATGGGCGAGGTGAAATCCCAACCCTTGCTCGCAAGCCTCATGGGAGGTAGTGTGATGTCAGGCGAAGTGCTGTGAGGTGCGTGAAAGAGATCCACGTGGAAGTAGTGGGCTTGAGAAAAGCCTAAAGAAGTTTTTAAAGAAAACATAAGTTGTGAAAGGTTTTAGTAGGTGACCGATGAATCTTAAAGGACCTCCATCATTTCTTGAAGTAGAAGCTTCTAGCTAGATGTTGCCCGATAAATTTGGGGCTTCCATTTTTAAAAAAAGGTAAGAAACAATAATCTTTGCTAGGAGGTAAGGTGAGTTGATGATTTTTTACTCAAAAGGAAAGTAGATAATTTTACTCAACTAGTGAAAACATATTCACTAAAATGAAAATGAGTGAAAATCAAAGAGGGACCCAATGATAAGTGATTAAATATTTGGACATTTTCATTTGTTTCTTAAAAATGGCAAAGCATTTGGTACTCGATAAAATAAGAAAATCAAATGGGCATGGGAAATGTTTTATTGTGTCCTATGAAAATTAAAATCTTCATTGCATTTTAATGTGCAAAATATTTAAATGGTCCCTATTATATTTCAAATGCAAAAGTGGTGCGGGTAAAATCTATTTTGCCCAATAACATACTTTTACCATTTTAAAGGTTCTGGGTGAAAATGTAGAAAGGTGGAGTAAATAAAGGCAAGAGCAAACATTTTAAATGTAATATAAAGGTGAAAATTAAGAGGCATGGTTAAATGTGAAAAGCATGGGTAATATTTTATTTACCTAGTGATAAAATTTCTCAAGGCCTTCATTTCATTTAAAAGGTAAACGTTTCAAATAAGATACAATGTTAAAGTGAACAGGGGGGATAATTTTATAAAGTGAATAAAATATTCACTGTGTAAAAGGTTTTATTTGTTGAAGGTGCAAAATGCAGCAAAATAGAAGAGAAAAATTGGATTCCACAGGAAAATTGAATGCTTTTTTAGCTGTAAGGGAAAATGGGCAGGTGAATTTTTTGTTGAAGAATCAAAGAGTGAATGAAGGCAAAAAGTAGAGGAATTTTTTTTTGCTGCAAAGGAAGAGAGAAGAGAGAGGCTTTTCTCTATTCTCTCGTTGCTGATTAACGATGGATGAAGCTTCCAGATGTCATCAACGGATCAATTCTTGGGCTTCTTCTATTTCTTCTTATTCTCATTCTCTTTTCATTGTAAAGGGTTCTGAATTTCTGTATGGGTTGGGTAGATAGAGAAATGTTGAGTCTGAGTCATGAATTGAGTCTGTAAGCTGTAATTGATGATTTCATGAGTAAATATTATCCAGTTAGTGCAAGAAAATCACGAATTTCCTCAAATTGTCTCCAAATTTGTACACGTTTGATCACATGAATTCAATAATACAAAGTATGTTTGAATTTTTCATCTCAGTTTCCTTGAAATTGTGTTATGTGTCCATGGTTCTATTTCAAGGAAATAGTTAAATTACTTTGAGCAGATAATTCTGATTTCAAGTGTGTAGGGTGGATCTATAAGAAGAATATGATTGACAACAGGAGTGGATCTATTGGTGTAATGCATTAATAGTTTGAATCCACTGGTTGAAGTTCATTTGTTGATGAAATTATTTTTATGATTATGTATTTGACTCCATGGCCTAGAATTAGGCACTAATTTTTCATTCAGCTTAATGCATTCTCAGAAACAAATTAAATTCAAAATCATTTCAATTACTATTGTTGGGTTTAGGTTTAGTGTTGAATTCTACTTCCCAATTACTGAGTGAGTGTTGAGATACCAAGAATTTAGCTAGATTTGAAGTTATTAACACTTTCCTTGGTATATTTTAATTGGGAGTTATTTGCTATAAAAAGAAATGTCCATCCAATAAGAAATTGGTACCTTGGTGAGTCTATCCACCATAATATTATGCTAGTTGCATTGACATAGAAAGATGAAAACTATTCCAATGATCCACTACTTCCTCTTTGGAATTTCATGAGATTTTCAAGTCCCGTCGATGTTGACTTCCTGTCTTCACCCTCTGGCATACTGGACAACTTGCTACATAATTTGCAACATATTACTCTATCCCCTTCCAGATCATAGTGGTTCCATATTAGTTAAATAATTTGTCATTTCAGTGTGTCTTGAATATGACATTAATTTAACTCATTTCATTCCTTAATCTCCTAGAAAATTGGTATATAGGTTATTTCTTTGATTCATATTAGTCTATTATGATTAAATGAAACATCTTCCTTGGAATTATACCACATTCGATTCTCAAAATATAATGATGATATATTATTGAGGAGTTATAAATCCTTCATCTTAGGCATCCATATCCTAGCTTTCTTTCATCCTTTAATCATTTCCAAAGTCATATTCTAGTTTCAGCTCAATCTAGCTCTTTTGATGAGCCTATAAATTGGTTGAGTAACAATTCTTGCTAAATCATGCTGGTTTGATATTATCTTCCAAAAGATGTCCAAAAAATTAATACGTAAATAGTTACTAAGTATGAACGTTTTTTTGTTTAGCTCAAAACTTGAGGAGCATGGTTTTGTTCATAATTCATCCATTTCCTATTTCATAGGTGATAATATTGCCTTACATGAACAAGCATATTGCTTATCTTTTTCTAAAGCATCAATGATAATAACAATTGATATTCCGAAACAAGTATGTATAGAATTGTGTTGTAAATATTTCCTCTCTCATCATTCAAAAGCCTTTGACCTTTCCAATATCTTTCACTAATAATTCCAAAACCTTAACCTTTAACTTCATCAACCTTCTTGTGGTCATTGTGTATGAGAATTCGGTTAAAAAGTTCTTTCAAACTGAAATACACCATTAAAATTCGTTGAATAGGGTACTTATAAGTGTCTATATACTCTCCTTATTTCCCCCTTTGCATTTCCAAGACATTAGATAATACTTGAACTTTATGTAATCTTCTATTTCTTATAATTTGATTGAAAGATTTGACATTTTCCCTCATCGGATTTTGATAGTTGAACAACTATTACTTTCCTTTCTTAACCTCCACGGTATACCTTAAATATACTTTTTGTTTCCAAAATTAGATTCATCATCACCATTTAATCTCTTAGAATCAATAGTTGGACGCACATTAATGATATCTAATGAATAATCAAAAACTTTTCTAGATAAGATGTAATTTAATCTTTCATTCCAATTTTCTTTTCCATGTGTATTAATAGCCTTTTAACCATAGTAGAAGAATATCCTATATCTGCAAATCACCATTTGTTGATGTGTTAAATGAGCTTGCTTGAGGATCCCCATGTCAAACGTGTCTTCTTCTTTGTGAGTTGTTTCCTTTTTTGACCCATTCATGTCTTTGACCAATTTTATCTAAGATGCCTACTCTTTACTCTTTATTTTGATTATCATTGCAAGATTTTAATCTTGTTTGAATCAGGATCATCAAAAGGTTATCCTGCCTCCTAGATACCTTTCTAGTTGATTTTGATTCACAAAATGTTGACTTTCTACTTCGAATGAAGTTTCCAATTTATGCTAGCAATTAGTTCTTTTCCCAATAAAGAATTTTTAAGAATGGATATAAACCATATTCATAGAATCTTAGTACCCTTATTCATAACATTTGACCCTTTGCAACTACAGGTTGCTGTTATAAGAGGGGATTACTTGGAATTTTCTTTCTCACCCTCAGAGTCCTTTAAACAATTTCATAGGGTGAAGGTACTCATTATAAATCCTCCATAACTTTCCTACTGAGCCTTGTTGCATAAATTTCGCAATCCAAGGGTGTTTCTTAATAAGTTGTTGGTTTAGGAGTTTCAACTCTAGGGATGATTCTTTTCTAGTCCCAAATTTAGAAAAGTTTTAGGAAGTTTGACTTCCTTAGTGTTTCCCCTTGTTCTTTTCACCCTTGCTATCCTGGCATAAGAACTTTTTAATCATTATCTAATGATAATGTTTACGTCATACTTACATAATGAGCTCATAGGTTTCTAGTGCTGAACCTAGTAGCTTTGATACCACATGTAACATGCCCAATGTTTTACCCAATTGAATTTAACTATTTTTTAATCCACATGTGAATATTTTATGTTTTCCAACATATAGTAGAAAAAAATTTCTTTCTAATTCAATAATAAGATGCGCATTTGTAATAGACCTGTTGGTTGTTTTTTAAGAACCAAATTGATCTCCATAAATACCTATGGAATTTTCCATTTCCAATATTTGGTACTCCAAAGGGATTGACCAATGAACAAGTAAAAGTGGAAAGACTTCTACTCCTACACTTTGGGCTCTATGAAACCTAGGAGGGCGATCCCACAATGTATACTCAAGAATTCACACAACTATAATTAAATACATTGTCAACAGTAGATACTTCTCATAAAATGCTCAACAACATAATACATCAAATAACTTGGTAGCTCATTTATCAATGTCTTATACTTGGAGCATGAGAAGACAAAACTCAACACAAAACAACTATAGTGGTATCCATTTGAAAGTTTATTAAATAAGAGTGATTAGCTAATGAATCAACCAACAAACTAAACCACACAAAGTTTTCATGAACCAGTGCCTTTATCCCAAGCATAGAGTCAATATCAACCTATGTGACTAGATAACAACTAAACAATAGCACATACAGTCTTGAGAAACACTGCATTACAACATTCCCTTATAACATTCATGATTATTTCTACTTACAACTATCCTAGCACCTAATTCTTATAAGTTAATAATCTCACCAAAGAATTTAAATTAATTCATTAAACTAATAAGCATGAATGAAAATAAACATCCATTGAGAAACAACAGAGACAAACAAAAGAATCCTTGATTTCTTTCATTCATAACTCATAAAACGAGCACAAGAGGGATAATAGCCATGAAATTGGTATCACTCTGTATTGTATTTGCTATACTGTTATCAAAATTACATACATAATAATAAACTCTTAACTTAATACAAAACATAAAACATGCTCTATATTCCTATTACAATTCACTGCGCCAATTCAATTTTCAACGAACATCTGCTTCTGGCCCTGAATTCTTTCTGTATACACCTAAAATTGGTCAAGATAATCAATCAATTAAATACAAGCTATTTAATTAATAACCCTTTTAATTCATCTACTTATAAATAAATTCTAAGTTTATTTATATAGTTCATACCTTTCTAATTCTTCAATCTAAAATCACATTCTTCTATTTTAATTAAATAAACAAATTCACATAGTTTGTTTTATTTAATTAATAATCTTTTCACTAAATTTAAATTCTCAATTTGAATTTAAGCACATGTCTCCAACTTTTCCTCTTGCCACCTCATCAAGTGTCACATGAATTTAAATATGCCTAATATTTAAATTGCATTATCCTCAACCAATTCCAAAACAAACTTTGGACATTTGGATCTTTCACACATTTTATTCCCTCATACACTTGGTATGTTGCCCTTGGTCAAGGGAACATCCTGCATGATTCTTCCTAACTTCTTCCATCTCCATTGTTCATCTCTCATGTTGAAATCTTGACCGTTGATTGCTACCACATCACAATATTCTTTGGAAATCCTATAAATACAAGCTCATTCTACAACATTTTACATCCCATCTTTGAGTAAACTTACTATGCAGGAATAACATTGAAGCATTTGGAGCATTTAGAGTTTGAGAATAGAGCATTTAGATGCTTATCATTTAGAATTGTTTTATCATTCTAGTTTAGTATCATGGCTTAGTTTAGTATTTGCATTTCCATTATCATCTTAGTTTTTATATAGCATTTGCATCATAATCTTTAGTATCATATCTATTTGTCATATCAATCATGTTGCATCTTAGACAACATATCATTTGTTAGGTTGTCATCCAATAGTCATAGTGCAATATATAAATCTGAGAGCACTAATGATTTAGAGAATCCTTGAGAATAGAGAACAATGGGATGATTTTAGAGAATTTGCTTTGTTTGCAATTATATTAGTTTTATGATTCAAATCTCTCATGTAATACGTTTCATTGCTTGTGTGACCTTGTTCATTTACACATTTTACCTCACACATAAATTGGTGCCCACTGTGGGGCCCAACCCCATTTTTAACAATTTCTGGAAAATTGTTTGTGAACAGGTTGGACGTGAACTTCTTTAAGCGTAACCATGAGTTCTTTCGGTGCATACAAAACTTATTTTAGTGCATCCAGTTTCTATTACGACACATCTAGAAGATATTTTAGTGCATCTAACATCTGTTTCAGCGCATCCAGAGGGTTTTTCCTACGCATTTGGTCTTTATTTTAGTGCATCCATTAGTTT
Source organism: Sequoia sempervirens (assembly GCA_007258455.2). NCBI lineage: Eukaryota > Viridiplantae > Streptophyta > Pinopsida > Cupressales > Cupressaceae > Sequoia > Sequoia sempervirens. Next base: position 577,960,001 of record VDFB02281492.1, on the reverse strand, counting down.
CTCTAGCGCATAGGATAGTTTTTTTAGTGCATACGAATGATCTTTTAGTGCATCTGATGACTGTTTTAGCGCATCTGGTTAATTTTTCAAAATTTCAAAATCCTAAGAACTAATTGATGTTTTATGTGTTGCAGGTACTTAATACGCTGGTCAAAGATGATCTTATGCAACTACTGATGATGTATGTAGGGGCTGGAGTTTTATTCAAGGGGTAAACGCTTTTTATCGGAGCTATGAACCGGATACAATCATTCAATAATACCACCCCAAAGGGGTTTGAACCGTGGTGGCAAGAACAACAATGCCACCCATAAACCATCACACCATGCCAATATCGGCTTATGTAGGGGCTGGAGTTGTTTTAATGCTTTCTTTTGATTAAATTAAGAACCTAGTTTAATTAGAAGGTTAAAGAACCCCTTGTCTTTTGTGCTTGAAGTGATAGGCCTATTCTCTCCCATTAATTGGGTGACTAGAATGCCAGACTCACTATTTTATGCTTTGTTAACACCTTTAGAAGGCCTACCGTAGTGGGAAAAAGTACTCACCCTACAGGAACAACCTAAGTGGGAACAACTAAACCCAAGTTTTCCAACCCACTATAATCAAAAGTGAATTCAGGGAAAGTCCACAAGTCGATGGTAGTGTGCAAGATAACCATCCCTAAAGCCTTTGTTCTAAAGGTTGGGAGGTCTCTTGAGGGAGTTTATCTATTGCCGCACTGAACGAAAACCCTTACTACAAAATTTAGTGTAGAAGCCAACCGAGTCAGTTTCCAAACACTTCTAATATCACAGTGCAAGGGGAGGGAAGAATCTGCCCCCAAGATACTCACCATATAACCATCAAGGATTACTAGCCAAAAGCGGAGAATTCGGCTTTGGTTAAGACTTGAGAAAGGGAAAAAGACAGGCGCCCTCTAGGGGGTGACACGGCTATGTGAGTTGACATGGTTCTAAGATGTGGGATGTGGTATTTTAAGTGACCCTTGAGAATAGAAAAGTGATTGAATTGTCTTCTCTTGTGTTATACCTATGGCAATCAAAAGAATCAGACCAAATTCTTGAATACACACTCAATGTTTAGTTACTAGGCTTGACACAACTGTTTGATGACTTGCTGTTATGTTTGAAGTCATAATTCAAGAAATCATCCATTGAGAAACTTAATTCTCACAACTTGCAAACTAGAAACCAAGAAAAAAAAGTCATTATTTAGAAAAAAATCCCCTAGAAACATCGCATTCACAAATTCAAAGCCAAATAACCAGAAAAATTTGCAAAAATGTTGAATATTTCCAGATTAGTGCATCCATTCTTTGTTCTGGCACATCCATTACTTTTTCTGGCACATCTGTGCAATCTTGTAGCACATCCATACCTTGTTTTTGCACATCTATTCCACTTTCTAGCGCATCCATACTATCTTTCAACACATTGAGTCCAACTTTTAGCGCATATGCCTTTTGTTCCAACGCATCCACAACATCTTTTAGCACATTCAGTTCATTTTCTAGTGCATCCATTCCCTATTCTAGCACATCTAGGCTATTTTATACCACATCTATCTAATCTTTTAGTGCATCCAAACCCTATTTTAGCACATCCATTAAATGCAAAACCAAGGAGTTAAATTTATCCCCTGTTCGACAATTTGAACCAGAATTCAAAATCTTTTCCAGAACAAAATCATTCCTTAGGTACAACAGAGTCTTAAACTTGTTGAAACTGACATTTGCAAGTGAAATTCTTCAAACTAAATCAAGATCTAACATCTCAAAGTTCCTAAATCATCAAAAATTATCACATCTCTGATTGTTAAGCCAAGTTTCATCATCAAGATTTGTTATCCCTTCATCACGAAATGAAGCTGTATAATCAGATTAAACTTAGTCTTATTGATAGAATTTTCCATTCTATTTGACTTAGTTTTTATCCTTGGCACTCTTCCAAAAAAAGATCAAAGTTTAGTTAAATTATAACACTTGCATGCCCGTTCAAACAAGATCACAAAAGCAAAAACTCAAGGAAAAAGAACTTGAAACTCAAAACATCGAAACTCAAAACACCATGGCTGAACCTGAAGAAAATCCATTTCATAATATCCACAACGTTAAAGGTGAGGAAATAATTTAGGGAGACATCCAATATCCTGAACAAGATCCAAATTTCCAAAAGTTCCTAGAAAATATTTTTGAAAGAGACGGGGAATTTTTTTTCCTAATGTTGGCCAATCAAGGTATCAAACTTCCACTTGACTTTGATGTTAATAAATTGAAAGAACCTCCTAAAAATCCTGAAAATGATTCACAAAATATAGAACAAGTGGTTACGTTAACTCATGAAATGAAAAATCTCCAACAACAAATTCTTGACATGCAAAGGGGAACCTCAAAAAGATACTTGATACAAGACATTTTCCCATATCCTTTTGATCAAAATATCAACATGATTCCTTTTCCCAAACATTATGAATTCCCAAAGTATGATAAATACAATGGTAAAACAAATCCAATAGATCATGTGAGAGAATTTCAAACCATGAGTTTTGAATTTGCACACGAAGAAACTTACTTGATGAGATTGTTTCCACGAATCCTAGGTGGACAATGCCTTGAATGGTTCTCCAAACTTGCACCACCAATTAAACCTTTGAAGAGTTGGTTAACAAATTCATCACTCAATATTCTTACAACATCCAACATGAGATAACAATGAAAGACCTTTGCAACCTGAAACAGAAAAAGGGTGAATCATTCCTCATATTTTTGCAAAAATGGAGAAGATTGTTTGCAAGATATTCTCGTCCCATACCTGAAAAGGAAAAGATGGAAATATTCATTGACAACCTAAATGATGAGATGAGTTATATACTGGAAATACAATTCCCACCTACCTTTGAAAAATTAATTGAAAATGGAATCAAAATCAAAGAAGCTTTGGTCAAGAGAGGAGTCATAAAAATTTACAATGAAGGAAACAACTCAACAAGTTCCTCCAACAATTACAACAGTGGTGATAAACCAAAGTTTTGGCAAAGAAACAAGAATGCTGGTAACAAAGATGGTGCAGTTGAAACACAAAATGCAAAACCAACATTTAACTTAACAACAACTTCCACCAAAACCAATCAAAACAACAATCCAACCAACAACCAAAACAACAACCAAAATGTCAATCAAAACAACAATCCAAGTAATGCTGAATCTAAAATACCACCATATGGAACATCCTCAAATCGATGAAGATTCACACCTTTGGGAAAATCATTAGAATCAACATTAAAGGAGCTTCTTGCATCCAAATTTATAACATTACCAGAGGCAAGAGATTGGGAACCACAAGTTAAACCTTCGTGGTGGAATGATGCACATTATTGTGAATTTCACAAAACAAAGAACATAAAACCAATGATTGCATGCAATTGAAACATTTGGTACAAAACTTAATTGATAACAATACCATATTTATAGAAGAACCCCAAACAAACAATGATCATAGGGCATTCAAGAATCCTTTACCAAACTATGAAAAGGGGGAGTCTTCTTCATCAAACACCAAAGGCAAAAATGTGAATTATGTTTATGATTCTACCATTCATTATGTTGAAGTAGTGGAAGATCAAATCAAGGACATCAAAATCACGGACCAAAGAAAAAATTTTATAGCTGAAACTCATCCTCATGACATTAACAAAAAATCACATCAAATTAATGAAATTGTACCAATAAATCTGATCACAAACATTGCTGCAAGTGACAATCAATTTAATGTCATTAAAATTAGAGAAAAACAAGGCAACCAACTAGTCAACGCGATCACAAGAGGGCAAGCCAAAGTAACATTGAAAGGAATTGTTGCCTCCTCTACATCCAAAGTAACTGCTGCCCCTACAACTCAATACATCATAGTTGACCAATTACAAAAAAGACCAGCTCAAATATCAATATTGAAACTCCTCAAGATTTCACCAGCTCACAAGGAAATTTTAGAACAAGCTCTAGTAGCCACCAGAATACCAAATAACCTGGAAATTTTCCAATTCCAAGCTATGGTGGGACATTTGACCGCACCTCATTGCTTATCATTTTCCAAGCATGATGATGTATCAATCAACCATCCACTCAACGCTACCCTGCACATTGAGGTTTTAATTCACAAACATCGTGTAAAACATATTCTAATAGATGGTGGAGTTGGCCTAAATATCTATACTTTAAAACTTATCCATGCACTTGGATATTTAGAAAATACTATTGATCCTAGAAGGAAAATCACTATAAAAACTTATGATGATGAAGAGAGATCCTCCTAAGGTTTGATTGTCTTACCAATTCAAGTGGGACCGGTTGTCAAAGATATAGTCTGCCAAGTGTTAGACAATGAGTTAACATACAACATACTCTTGGGACATCCTTGGATTGATGAGATGCAAGTAGTGCCCTCAACGTATCATCAGTATTTGAAATTTCCTTTCAATGGGAAAGAAATCACTATTTTAGCTGATTCCAACAACCCCCAATATTGCAACACACTCAAAATGACCCAAGATACTTTTGTGCCACATAACAGGGAAGCTCCAACTCCTAGTTCATCAAACAATGAAAGATAACTAAATTCCTTATCAAAGTGGGTTGAGAAAAAGGACCAGTCAAAAGATAAGGGTATCAGTAATTCCACTCCATCAAGCAACAAAGGTCAATAAAGTTCTTTATCAAATCAGCCTGAGAGAAAGGACCAGTCAAAGGATAAGGGTATCAGTGATTCCACTCCATCAAGTAATGAAAGTCCATCAAATTCTTTATCAAATCAGCTTGAGGAAAAGGTTCAGTCAAAAGACAAAGGTGTTGGTGAGTCTACTCCATCAAATCATGAAAGACAACTAAATTTCTTATCAAAATAGGTTGAAAAGATCCAGTTAAAAGACAAAGGCATGGGGGAATACTCATTTGAGAAATCATTGTGTCTATCACAACTATTATCTTCTCCTAAGTCATATGGGCAACCATCCACATCAAGACAACAATCCTCACAACCAACCACACTCTTTGATGGAAATTTTGTAAAAGCAATCACTTTAGTGGATGAATCAGAAGACAAAGATGTTTTGAATTGGTTGTACAAGGATGAATAACAATCACAAGCATTAACCTCCAATGTACAAACAAAGCAATATGACAAAGGGAAGACAATCCTCGAAAAGATGGGATATGATGGAAAAGGTCCTATCAAAAAAAGAAAAGAGGGTATCATTGAACCAATACAACCTATCATAACTAATTCAAAGGACAAAATAGGGCTAGGGTATAGAGAAGAATCAAAAGAAGAAACCAGGTAGCAGGTTGTTGAGAGAATCCTTCAATTGAGAGATAGTTCTGAAATATATGAATGGGATTCCCTCTCTGAAGAGTCTTGTCATGATAAGGAAATTGATGTAATACAGAGGTATACACCAACACGTATGGAGGGACAAAGCTCGAGTTCTAGACCACTTGAAATTGGATCACAACATATCGATGACTCAAGTGAAGATGATCAAACTTAAAGCGAGATAGATACTTCAGAAGAGAGTAACCTCATAGACCTCGATATTTCTATTGAACTCTTTGATGACATTTCCATCATGAAACTTACCCCTTTTGATCTTAGCCAATCTGACGATTCCTTGCCATTGGTACACCCCGAACTAATTGAATGGGACCAAACTGAGGTGCTTGATCTACCTACCTTTCCAAACGATGACGCCATTGTAAAATTCCTTTGCTCTAATAATCTCGAAACATGTTCCATCACCGAATCTCATAATGAGGCTTCAGATAAGGGGAGTTCCAAATCTCTCAGTTGCAAAACAATGAATATCAAAAAATGATCTAATAGTGAAAACCATTTAATGGCAGTATTAGATCAAGAAAAAGTAAAAATAAAGAGCACATCTGACGGTGAAAACCTCTCCAAGGCACCAAAAGATGGGAGATTTGACACTCTTCCCAAGCACTATCATGAGAGATCTTTAGTGCTAATTGAACCTACACAATCCATCAACGTTGGTACAGTGGAAATAGTGAAGACCTTACATCTAGCAACATCCATGATAGAGGAAGAAAAACCAAGCTTCGCTAGATTCTTTGAGGAGAGACAAATCAACTTTTCTTGGTCCTATGCTAACATGCTAGGTATGGATCCAAAGCTTATCATGCATCATTTATCATTACCACCTAGAGTAAAGCTAGTGAAGCAAAAATTGAGAAAAATGCATCCTCATATCGCCCTCCTGGTGAAAGATGAATTGAAGAAACTATTGTATGTGGGATTTATTAGACCTATTGATTATGTTAAGTGGATATCAAATATTGTGCCAGTTTCAAAACTAGATAAAAGCATCAGGATATGTATGGATTTTAGGGATCTTAACATGGCTTGTCTGAAAGATGATTTTCCTTTACCCAACATTGACATCATCATAGACTTGACAGCTGGACATGAAATGTTTTCACTTATGGATGGATTTTCAGGTTACAATCAAATTAAGATAGCACCCAAAGATCAAGATAAAACAACCTTCACATGTCCTTGGGGTAATTTTTGTTGGAACATAATGCCTTTTGGATTGAAAAATGTCAGAGCCACATATCAGAGAGCGATGACCACCATCTTCGATGACATGATGCACACCTTTATGGAAGACTATGTAGATGAATTGTTGGAAAAATCATTCACTAGAGAGGGACATCTGGAAATTTTAGACAAGATCTTCACCAGGTTGGAGAAATTCAATGTTAGATTAAACCCCAAGAAATGTGTATTTGGCGTGACATTAGCTAAACTCTTGGGATATATTGTATCAGCTAAAGACATTGAGGTGGATCCTACGGAAGTCAAAGCTATCATGGAGATGCCTCCTCCTAAGAATATCATCCAACTTAGATCTTTACAAGGATGATTCCAATCTATTAGGAGGTTCATCGCACAACTAGGAGATAAAACTCATCCTTTCAACCACTTGCTACAAAAGAATGTTTCTTTTAAATGGGATGAAAAATGTGAAGCAACTTTTAATCAACTGAAATAGTATCTAATGTCTCCACCCATACTGGTACCACCAACTAAAGGAAAACCGTTATTACTCTACATAGCAACAACAAAGATATCTTTAGGCACTTTACTGGCACATGAAGCTTTTGCAGGAAAGGAAAGGGCTATTTATTACATTAGTAGGACATTGAATGGCTATGAGATCAACTACACCTTTATTGAATAATCTTTTCTGGTGGTAGTATTTTCTACTCAACAACTAAGACATTGCATGTTGACTCACACCATCAAACTCATAGCTAAAATTGATCCATTGAAGTATCTACTCAACAAAGCTTCCTTGATAGGAAGACTAGCTAAGTGGGTAATGATATTGAGCGAGTTTGATATCTAGTATGTGGAAAAGAAAGCAATCAAAGGTCAAGCAATAGTGTATCAACTAGTTGAAGCACTGTTACAAGATCATCCAATGAGCATTGAGTTTCTAGATGCTGATGTCCTAATAGTATCAACAAAATAGTGGATGTTATATTTTGATGGCTCTTACACGTAACATGGATTAGGCGTAGGAATCTTGTTTATCATGCCTCAAGGACACACCATTCCAAATTCTTATAGGTTAATTTTTCCCTGCACTAACAACATAGCTGAGTATGAAGCATTGATAATTGGAATCAAAGTAGCAGTCGAGTGGAAGATCACAGAGTTGCATGTCTATGGTTATTCCCAATTAGTCATTAATCACATGAATGATGATTACTAGAAAAAATATGATAAATTGATGCCATATAAAAGAATGGTGGACGACTTTAAAAAGTACTTTGTGGAGATAAAATTTGAGCAGATTCCAAGAGGCGACAATAAAGCTATTGATGCTATGGTGACCATTGCCTCTCTCTTACAAATTCTTAAGAAACGAGCCTGTTATGAGTTCACGGTGGAACAAATGTTTAGCCCCACCTATGATAACCTTGAATCCCAAGTCATATACCATCTAGTTGAGGCTGATGCTTCTATCTATGGGAAAATCTACACCTATCTATGATACAATACCCTACCCCCAAATTTTTCCCAAAACCAAAAATGAAACTTTATTTGATAAGCAGCTTGACATACCTTGATAGCCGATGTACTTTATCGACGAGGTCTTGATGGTACTCTCTTTCAGTGTCTTGAATGTAACGAAGCTGAAACCACTTTACATGAGGTTCATGAAGGTATCTGTGGCACACATTCAAGTGGTTTAAATCTCGCTAAAAAACTCCTACATTTGGGGTATTACTGGCTGGATATGGAGGAGTCATTTCAATATGTCAAAAAGTGCCAAAAATGTCAAATTCATGGAAACCAGATACATGCACCAACACAAGAATTGCAACCATTCACATCGACATGGCCTTTTTGTTAGTGGGGATTGGATCTTGTAGGTAAAATACATCCATCTTCATCAAATGGACACAAGTTCATCATCACAGCCACAAAGTATTTTATGAAGTGGATTGACGCTATTCCTTTGACCAGTATCATAGGAAAACAAATTGCATCCTTCATCCTGAATTACATCATTTGTCAGTATGGCATTCCTCAAACCATTGTCATAGATAATGATAGAACTTCCAAGAATCAGGATGTCCAAGAACTTTGTGAGAGGTTTCATATCCAACATCAGTTTCTACACCTTACTATCCTCAAGGAAATGGCCAAGAAAAGGCCTCAAACAAAACCATCCTGAAAATCTTGAAGAAAACTGTTAACGATGCTGGATGTGATTGGAATGTTCAACTAAACCCTGACTTGTGGGCTTATTGAACTAGTATCCACACCCCAACAGGAGCTACGCTCTATGCCCTAATCTATGGATCAAAGGCTATTCTACCTATTGAGGTTGAGCTACCATCACTCCATGTGTCACTAAAGGGGGTCATTTCAGATAAAGATTATCAAGTGTCTAGGCTATAAGAGTTGGAATTTTTGGATGAGCGTCAACAACATGCAGTTGATCACCTGAAAGCCTATCAGTAGAGGATATCCAAAAGTTTCAATCACAGAGTAAAACCAAGAACATTTTAGGTGGGTGAATTAGTCTTGAAAGAAAATCCATGCAATCAACAAGATAGAGAAAAGAAAGGAAAATTTGAACCAAACTGGCTAGGTCCCTTTGTCATTGTATCATTTTTTTGATTAGGAGCATATCGATTGTCTACACCTGAAGGGGATTTGTTTGATGAACCCATCAACAACCTACATCTCAAGAAATTCTACACTTGACTCATCCAATGCATCAGTAAAAGTCCTGAAAAAATACAAAAACATTAGAAAATGTCCTAAAAAAATGGTTTCCTTGATGAAAACCTGGAAAATAGGTGTCTTGATAACAACAAAAAAAATTAGAAAAATTGAAAAATATGAAAAAAGTGAAAAATTAGAAAAATCATAAAATCTGAAAAAGTGCAATAAAAACAAGTAGTGAAAACCTGACAACAGGCGCTATTTGTGATAGGTTATCTTTTCCATCTATTTGATTTTTCTGACCATTCGCTTTCGCCATTCGCTTTCACCATCATTTTTCCTATCATCGGGAAGCCTCATGTACATATCCTGGCATTGTGGTCATGTCTCACCCTAGATTGGGGAAAAAATATTGAACTCACTGGGGGCAATAAACTGAGGTTAAACCAATAGACAAACAATAGTAAGAAACACAATAAACACAACACTCATAGTGAAAAACCCAACACTGAACATCAATCACAATCAGTAACACACCAACCATTCAAATCAAACAACCAAATCAATTCAAATCAAAGCAAACCTTAAATGGATGATGTTCCTCCTGAATCATGGCTTTATCACTTTGGCATGAATGTTCAACTGTTGTACTTTGATTTTTTTTATCATATCTTTGGAACAACTCCATGATGTATTGAACTAGAGGAGCTAAGAAGGAGTATGATTTTTCTTTGTTTGCTATCTATGAGTTACTCATTACTACTGTGCAAATTGTCACGAGATGTGCTCTACAAAGTATCACTGATGAAATTTCAAATTTGCATAGGAAAATGATTGACTCTTGTCTGTTTATGCAAGAAATGCTTAGGTCATCTCGGTTCAATTATACCTAGATGCTTGTGTTAACTTGCAATATCAAAAATCATAGAAGTAGTACTCAGGTCATCATGGTTTAATTATACCATCGATGTTTGTACTCACTTTCAACATTTTGAAGGCTCAATGATGATAAATAGCATGAAAAATTGGATGTTATGATGACAAAATTTACATATTAGATTTGCATGGTTAAGTTAGATTGCATCCATGTTAGCTTTGCATATGTATTTATGGGTTTTCCAAGGCTGGAAAAATTTCACAATGATGTTATCTCTAGCATTAATGGATTGAGTACATTTGACATTAACCAAAAACACATCATTCTCATATAGTTGCATAATCAGTTGCATCATCATTTGCATACATTAGAAAGCATTCTCATATCATATATACATTATCACATCATTCATCTATCCATACATTACATCATAATATCCACATTAGAAAACACAAAAAGAAGTGCATTGCATCTCACTTGTATAATCAAAATCATCTCACATAATTTCATTAAGAAAATGGTCCATTAAGAAGATTGAAGGACATATCTAGTATAATAAGATTTCCAAGAAGAAAAAGTTGCTAAAAAACATGACATTGTAAAATGGTCCATTAATAAGATTGAAAAGACATATCTAGCAGAGTAAGATTTCCAAGAAGAAAAAGTTGCTAAGGAACATGACTAGTAAGCAAGTTTCCCTGTAAAGATATAATACCATCGTTACGAACATCTAAAACCAATAGTGAAGATAGATTTGTCAGGGCATATGGAATACAACCTGTGAATTTGTTATTACTCAAATCCAAGACTGAAAAAGGACTAACTGGATCAACATAATCATTACATGAACATACATAAACATCACACATCATTTGCATAATTAAATCCATCTCACATAGCATAAAACATCATCCATAAAGCATATAGAATCATCAATCATGCATTACCATATCATCATTACATAAGCATCACATAATCATCATATAAGAATCACATCAACATCATATAAACATCATAAACACATAGAACTATGCACCATCATACGATCATTTCATCCATCCATTCACTCGTGCATTAACATTATCATACATTCATCTATTCATTGCATCGTCTATTTGCATTAGAAAACATAAAATACATCACATTTCATTGGCATAATAAGATCCATCACATGTATCATATAAGCATAATTCATAAAGCATCATAGAATCATAACGCATGTTTCATCATTTGTATCCATAGCATATCATACCATCATCATATAGAACATCACATAGCATATATAATAGAAATTAAATACATCCATCATGGACATCCATCATAGTCAACACATATAGACACATAGATCAATTATCATCATCGCTGCATATAATATATATCTCAAAGTAATGTCAAGTGTACAAGGATATCCAAATATCGAGAGGTACATCATCAAAAATGGTAATGAATCATCAATGTATTAGATAAATCAGTGTATAAATGTCCAAAATAAATCAAGAATCATATATCAGAGCTATGTCATGCTCCCCCTAGATGGTGTCAGCATCACTAGACCTGTGCCTCCCCCACCAGACATACCTGCACCAAGATCTCTCAAAAGCGGTTGTGTAACACCTTTGCTAGTGGTCCGAGACTGGGTCCTACTTGACTTGGACTACACATAGCTCTCTTGACGCTATGGTGGAACAACCTCATGATACTTTAGCCTATAGAACTCCACCTCCTTGGCAAAGCACCGTACCTCTCTGAAGCGGTCTGTTGTACCTGTGCCCTATGAAACCCTCTATAGTCTCTCCGCTATGCCCTTTGCCTGATCAACCCATAGTCTCAAGCTGTCCCTCTCAGCCATGAGTGTGGCAATATATCCCTGGACCTGTGTAAGCTATCCCTGTGCTTGCACACATTGTTGTCTCGCAACATCCCTCTTGGTCATTAGTGTGGCAATTTGTCCCTGGGCTTGTGTAAGCTATCCCTATGCCTGGGCCAACTGTGTTTGTAGCTACTCTAGCTGCCCTTGTAGTGTTTGTACTTGGGTTTGGAGAGCTATAATCTTTGCTTGCTGCTACTGTGAAAGTAATTGAATCCACACATGTTGATGTGTTGTAGCTACTAGGGATTGTCTCTTTTGAGGCACTCTGACATCTAATATTGGGTGGGAACCTACACCTCCATCTCCTCCACCATCTCCACCTCCATCTCCATCTCCACCATCATCCCCTCCACCCACTCCATCTCTTCCATCCCCGTCTCTACCATCTCCCTCCTCCTCATCTCCACCACCCCTACCTCTCCTCCGTCTAGGTGCACTCTCCTCATCATCCTCCAACATTGGCACTGGCTCATCAAGGCTAGAGATCCTAGGAAATGGATGTGCGCGCAAAATTACTGTGAGTACTCCTTTGTCATGTACCCCTCTACAATCTCTAGATGGTAGTACCAAATCATTGGTCGTAATATGTGATACTCATCGCAAGCTACATCATAGGACAAGTTGGGTCCTCACTCTGTAGCATCCTGCTGTCTCTGTGTATATCTGGTTGCTCCTTGAGGCATCCCCTACACTTTTCCATACTGCCTAAGTACCCTCATCAGCAAGAATCTCTAAATGATGAATCAGGTCTGCCCAATCAGGTATCTAGCTATACATACGAAAGGCATCTCCAAATGATCCTCGACCCACTACTCACAGTCCATGTACGACTACCATGTCATAGAATCAAGGTCATCCAACACGCATCTCCAATACTCCAGTTTTCCTATCTTATGCTGGACAACTGGGCCTGCATAACCATAAACATAGGGCCTGCCAATCGGTCGATACCTATCTAGTACTGGATGTGTCACAACTATGTGCTCCCATGCCCAGGTCTGTAATAGTGTCACTCCCACAGATAGACTGGTAGCTCCAAGATAGACTACCTGATGTAGATCATGATATAAATGTGTGAGCATGCATGAACCCCAGACATATCGAGTCCCATGTAGAATCATCTGCTCTAGTGTCTGACCCCAACCAATAGATAGTCCCTTCAACCTCTTGTTAGGACATAGAAATCCACTGACCAAACTCACAAGCACATAAGGTAAAGGGGCATAGGTGTCGTACATCTCCTACTAGGGCATCTCATACCCATTGATATGGTCATCATGGAAGATCCTATGTAAAGCATCTGTACCTCCCTGCTCGACCTGATCATACACAAAATTATCACCCATCATTGGAATCCGCAAGATCTTATACACATCCTCCAGTGTCACAGGCATCTCCCCAATGGAAAGGTAAAAAGTGTTGTGGTCGCTATGCCACCTCTTTGCTAGTGCGGTCATCAATCCCCGATTAATCCTAATCTGGGGCATGTCAATCAATGAAGATAACCCACACCTCTCAATGATATCCTGACATACGTGGAATCAACTTCCAAGTCTATGGGAAGTGCTCCCGAGGCTGAAGGTTCCCTAAATCACTCTCCTATCATCATAATATATCGCAATCAACATATCAATCAATCAAATCAGCATATCAATCAAATCAACATATCAGTCAATCGACATCAAGCAATCAATCATCCTATCAGCTCAAGTGAGATTTTGATAAAATCTCGTGAGCATCTATTTTATCATTGATCCTCGCCTATCATGAGGTCAATCATCATCATCCTATTATTGAATCTCACCTATCATGAGATCAATCATCATCTAATCTATCAACAACATCAAATCAATAGCTGACACAATTGAACATCATCAAAATCAAGGAGAAAAACCAAAATTCCTCAATTTTGTGTTGGATGCACTAATACAGTGGTTCTATGTGCCAAAAGCATAGATGCGCCAGTGAATTCCCTCGATGCGCCATAACAGTCCATCTATGTGCCATCTTATCCAATGCACCAGAGAATGTCATCAATGCGCTACAACATCTCATCAATGTGCTACAACATTTGATACGCCACTTGTTTTAACAAATGTGCTAAAACATTGGTCCAATGTGCTCATTCCCTTGATGCACTAAATCTTTACTCCTATGCACTAGAAGGTCAATGCGCTACTACAGTGCACCAATGCGCTACATCGAGCTATGGATGCACTAAAACTATAACTCTACGTGCTAAAACAATTATCCTATGCACCACATCAGGCTTCCTATGCGCTAAAATGCATAAAACAAAAAATCAAAATTTTTAAAAAATGTGGGAAAATCACATCAAAATTCACAAAGGGGGTTTTTAGAAATCCGTATTGGAGGCTTGTATGCTGCTAGCCGATTGTGTTGTCGGATGCATCGAATTGATGAGTCTCGTAGGGGATCACCATCTTGCAAAATTTTCTCAAATTGCTCAATCACACCAAGTTTTCAAAATTGCAAATGCACAAATGAACTTTTAATCCACCTCTTTAACCTTTTAAAGGTTAATTAAGTGGGATTTTTATGGGGTTAATTTATTTTATTTTCAAAGGGGCTTTAATTAATCATTTCATCCCTTGGTGGCTTAAACATCATTTTTTAGGAGATAAATCGTTTTTGGATCATAAAATTTTGAAATCATCATCAAATCATCGAAAAATCATCAAAAATTTCAAAAAATTTAAAAAATCCTAAAAATTAAAAAATTCATCGATTTATCTCTTGAGGGGGCATATATCCGTCATCACCTAAAAATCAACGTCTGGGGCATCAATTTATTTTTTTGTCGACATCAGCAACAAATTTTTGTTTGAAGCAATGTGTAAACACATTACTTCAAAGAGGGGAAAAATGTATACACCTAAAATCGGTCAAGATAATCAATCAATTAAATACAAGCTATTTAATTAATAACCCTTTTAATTCATCTACTTATAAATAAATTCTAAATTTATTTATATAGTTCACACCTTTCTAATTCTTCAATCTAAAATCACACTCTTCTATTTTAATTAAATAAACAAATTCACATAGTTTGTTTTATTTAATTAATAATCTTTTCACTAAATTTAAATTCTCAATTTGAATTTAAGCACGTCTCCAAATTTTCCTCTTGCCACCTCATCAAGTGTCACATGAATTTAAATATGTCTAATATTTAAATTGTATTATCCTCAACAAATTCCAAAACAAACTTTGGACACTTGGTACTTTCACACATTTTATTCCCTCATACACTTGGTATGTTGCCCTTGGTCAAGGGAACATCTTGCATGATTATTTCTAACTTCTTCCATCTCCACCGTTCATCTCTCATGCTGAAATCTTGACCGTTGATTGCTGCCACATCACAATATGCTTTAGAAATCCTATAAATACAAGCCCATCTACAACATTTTACATCCAATATTTGAGTAAACTTACTATGCATGAATAATATTGGAGCATTTGGAGCATTTAGAGTTTGAGCATAGAATATTTAGGCATTTATCATTTAGAATTGTTTTATCATTCTAGTTTAGTATCGTGGCTTAGTTTAGTATTTGCATTTCCATTATCATCTTAGTTTTTATATAGCATTTGCATCATAATCTTTAGTGTCATATCCATTTGTCATATGAATCATGTTGCATCTTAGATAGCATCTCATTTCTTAGGTTGTCATCCAAACAGTCATAGTGCAATATATAAATATAAGAGCACTAATAATTTAGAGGATCCTTGAGAATAGAGAACAATGGGATGATTTTAGAGAATTTTCTTTGTTTGCAATTAGATTAGTTTTATGATTCAAATCTCTCATGTAATATGTTTCATTGCTTGTGTGACCTTGTTCATTTACACATTTTACCTCACACACTTTCTTATAGAGATGAAAGAGAAAAACAAGCCTTAGGCTAGGAAGCACACATGTGAAAACCTCATTGGACCACTGTAACAAATATTCCATTTTCAGTTACACTTGATCCTTTAGGTGGTGAAAATAAACATGAGGAAAAATTAACCCTCACTCATTGTAGAATCAGGTCCCACCTCAGAAAGGCATCATACGCTTGTTACAACAACTTCAAAATATTTCCCACACACTCAAAAAGTGTCCCCCGTAGGAAATCCAGTCAACAAAGTTACAAAACACGGAAAGCAGATAAAATGACAAAATTGATTTATCCACATCAACACTTTATGCCACCCATTCTAAGTTGAGGAGAGAACAATATTTTGCAATATTTTATCAAAAGACTAATCTGCACTATATTCAGGCCATGTATTGTTTTTCTCCTATCCATTATTCACCTTGTACATTATCTATCCTCACACAGATTCATTTGGTGTATTTTTCTAACCATGAGTTATACTCTTCTTTAGTTGGCCACTTCACATTGAATAAAATTTGCACCTTAGTACTATGCTGAGAGTATCTAGCATCGATTAAGGTCCTGACATCTTTAACAAAAATGTCCATCTTTGTTTCAATCTCCACCATTGTATCAATATTTGAATTCAACAGGATGTAGTCGGTGACAGTCAATGCCATCATAGCTACTACAAACATTCCTCCCAGATCCTTCTTCTAGGTGTCAAATGGCTGCAACTCACCTTTAGGACTTAATATCTGAGGAATACCGCATTCCTCCATCTCTTTAAATAACTTTAGGTTGCTTTGGAGCTACACACCTAGCCTTCCATGAAAGGTGGTTATCTCATTAACTGAATCAATAGTTTGCAAGATTTCACGGATGCTAGTAGGTGCCTCGGGATCCTCCTTCATTCTGGGTATCATTTTCTTAAATCACCCACCCTAGTACTCCAGTTACTTCATTCATTCTTGAAGGATTCTTGTACTTGCAAATACTTTCTATTTGCTTCATGAATATTCTTATAGGTAACCCAAACATCATCAGCCTTGTTGACCAAATTGGTCACCCTATGCTTCAATACATTCTCAAATATCTCATTTGAGACCTTAACAGTTTCAAGTTTATCCTTCTTGATATTTTCCTTTTCAGTACTTAACTGATCATTCAAATCTTTAATTCTCAAGGCCAAGGTTTCCCTATCCTGTGTAGATGATTCTGAGGAAGAAGAGGATGATAGGGATAGTGTCCTCACTGACTAACTAGCCTGAACAGTAGCCCTCATCTTGTTTATCTCATCCAAGGCCTTATTGTATTCCTTCACTAGAGAATCATACATTTTTTGAGAAATCTGTGCAGTGACCACACTGAGCATTGCAACATGAGCAGTTAACTTAGCTGCTTGGACAAGAGTTATATATGTGGCTCTTTTAACCACCAATGAACCTATAACCTCTTCAATAGGTCTGGCAACCTCACACTTTCCAATATTAGGTGCCATAGACCAAATTGTAAGAGTGTGAAATTTTGGACTATATCCGGATCCAAACACCTTATCCTAAAATTGTTCCTCAGATATTGAAGCCTGAGGGTCTCTTCTTACTGCATCATATGCTATAGCCAAGGTGATAGTGCATCTTGGTAACAACATGATTCCACTATCTATAAAATTTTTCCTAGCCTAGCAGGAGTAATAGCTACAATTTCAGCTTTGATCTTTTCTTCCTCCGCTTTCTCAACTTCTTCCTATTGAGAAGGTTCAACACTAGCCCTTGCTAGTTCAAGCCTCTCCTTTATCTCTTTACTCATCTGTTGAACCATAAATTCTTGAAATTCCTTGGATTGCACAAATTTATCATCTGCAAGGAATTCATCACATTCCTTGATCCTGGGAACATCATCATTTTCCTTATCATATTGCCACATGACAATTCTATTAGGGGGAACTTCTAAACTAAAGGTTTCTTCAATATTTGGGGAAGGGAATTTCTTCTCCACCTCCTCATTTCCTGGTACATGCTCTACCATTTATTCCTCCCTAACTTCTTGAACATCTGTAGGCTTCTCTGGGATATCCATAGCTTGTGGTTGTTGTTCTAGGAGAGCCTATGCTTTATCAGCAACCTCCTTCACCTTCACCTTAAAATCACCATTTTGATAATCCCTTAGCTTTCTGAAAGCTCTTTCAAAAGGGTATACAATTACATCATATGGACTTACATAAAAGACATTCATTTTCATGATACTCTCTTCAATGTCCATTACGGATGTCCATTCCTTCTTTCTAGATATGATAGCCTCATCACTTGTCAAATTTCTCAATACGTCATCCTTGTACAAGAATTGATGATGTATTATTGATAAGTTTTTATCCCTTCTCTTTCCATACACAAACTTTTCTAGGTCAAAAATCCTAACCTCATCAATAGGAAATCAAAGATTATTCACCATGATCC
This sequence comes from Sequoia sempervirens, assembly GCA_007258455.2. Lineage (NCBI taxonomy): Eukaryota > Viridiplantae > Streptophyta > Pinopsida > Cupressales > Cupressaceae > Sequoia > Sequoia sempervirens. The sequence continues at coordinate 577,941,648 of VDFB02281492.1, read as the reverse complement.
CAAACTTTTCATACCCCTTAGGGGTAGTAACTTTGAAGTAAGAAAAAGTACATTGGGGATTCACCACAATACCCTTCTTGGGCTTCATGAACATTTCATAGTCTATAACATCAATCTACCACGAGTTCCATAAAGGCCAATTTGTCAAAGACATATAGGGGAAAACAACATGGTGCCACCTTATCCCCATAGGATTTGATCAGAGTATACTCTAAATGGAGAAACCAATATGCCCAATTATGTGTTGAATTTGATCCTGGTATATCTTTTGTGTGCATGATACTTCTGATTGCTAGAGAAATCTTGTGAATAGGTGCTACACCCAACACTTCTAGGATACCAAACATTATAACATTAGAAAAAATGAGATAATTGGAATCGAGACAGTCCATAAAGGCCAATTTTTTAGAGACATATAGGGGCAAACAATGTGGTGCCACCTTAGCCCCATAGGCTCTGATCAGAGTATACTCTGAATGGAGAAACCAATCTACCCAATTATGTGTTGAATTTGATCCGAGTATATCTTTTGGGTGCATGATACTTTTGATTGCTGGAGAAAGCCTGTGAATATGTGATACACCCAACACTTCTAGGATACCAAACATTATAACATTAGAAAACATGAGATAATTGGAATTGGGATAGTCCTGATCCCAAATGTGTGTCAACATTTGTATTGGAAAAATATTATTCTCATTATCTCTTAATCTCAATTTCAACCTCCTTTTCCATCCATAATTACCCTCAAATAAGAGCATATGCATTAGCAAAGAATAACAAGGGAAATGCAAAGGGAGAACCTCTTTCTTTAAATTGAGGAAATCCTGATGCATTTGTTAGCAACATAGTTGGCATAATAAAAACTGGTGTTTCGATTATGACCCTGTATATCCACCACCATTACCAATAAGTTAGGGGCTATCCTCACCTCAAAATTTTAGGTCAACACTTGATTTAGGCAGTAGTAAGTTTTCTTGAAGTAATCCTAAAACTCCTCACATTCAAAAGGCTTAACATCCTTAGGGAGAAATCTCTCCCCGCTCTTTCTATGCCAAACAAGCAGTCTATTTCTATATGCAAATATGTTATTCTTATATTTAGCATATAGCTTTGCACGCTTAAATTTCACAGTATAAAAGGGATTTAACCTAAATATCTCCACAATCTTATCCTTTGTCACTTCAAGGATCACATCACCATTTTTACTCCTAATTTTTCTGTCACTGGGATGATAGTGCCTAGCTAGTTCCATCATTAAGTCCACCTCTACAAACACATTCAACACCACCAACTTTCCAAGGTTTAGTCCCCATAAGTAACACACAAGCTTACTATAATACTGCATGTTAAAAGCATACCAGAATAGTTACCACTAGCTTTGAGGCTAGGCCAACTCACCAATTTCACCGACACCATCAATTAACTTGGTGGTCACGACAACTTGAACCGTAGGTCTCTTTCCAATTCGTGACCCTCCTTCCTTTATATCTCTAGAGGCCTCCTGCATAAAAATTTTCTTTTCCTTCTTTGCACTTTTGGGCCTAGTAGATGTTGTAGGAGTACTTGGTGTAGGGTTAGATACTAAGGTGGTCCCGACTTAACCTCAGATGAAACATATTGAGTTTTAAGCCTTTTAAGCCTTTTTTTTTGGTTTCCTCTTAAGTCTAATAATGGATTCACTGGGCTCTGGTTGACTCATGTTTGCAATGTAGGAGAACTAGGGTTTACAATTTATTGCAATCGAATAAACCCTCTTAGGTACAAAAACTCAAAGGACCACTTATAGAAGAAAATATTTCCCAATTTGAGCCAGTATTTATCATTGAATTGAGGATATTACAAATAGACAAGAAAAATATCTCCCCAATTCCCTATTACCTTTCTAGAGTAGTGCAATTTAGTATTTCGGCTAGGAGGAGATACACAATTTGCTTACCCAAGTGACAGATTTACACAGTTGCTAAAATATTTCGCTTGAGCCTTCCGCACAATTTCTTCAACTCGTGGCATTCCTCTCCACTTCCAAGCAACTCCAAATGCGTGAAAAACTAGGTATCTACCTTCTTTATGGATGAGAGATGGGAATGCTACCATTAATGTTTGATAGTAAGTTCGCGCAAGTAAATTGACATTTAGCCATTCATGTTCAAACCCTAGCTGTTGATCACTCTGTTTTAAAACCATATCAATGGTTCTCAATTCACCTCACTACTTTCTTCTTTGCTTTATATGATATCCTCATGATACTGCCATGTTGCCTTTTCCTTCAATAGTCATCGCTTATCGCTGACACATGCCACCCTTTACTAGTTTTATCAACAATGCAAGCATCCACGTGATGAAATCTTATCCCTTGGATCTATGGCCCATCCTTGATTACTTTCATTTTCCCATCGCACATCGCTGATTCATACTTCAAACTTTGGATCTCATCAGCGATAGTAGATAAGGTGAAGAGGCTAGATTAAGACACGTGCACTTGCATGAGAATCAATGATACAAAAGATATTGCACATAAGATCTATTCAAATTAGAGAAAGAAACTTAAACAAATAACTCCATCACTCATCAATATTTTGAAACTTAAGCTTTGGAATGAATCCATGATGAGTGATAAAAGAGAATAGAAAAGCATCAAGGCCATCGCTCATCGCTAATTCTCCTCATACAGTTTGCAAGCAATTAGCGATGAGAGATCCCAGTGATTTGCATCACATATCGCTAATATAAAAGATGACATTCAAAACTAATCCACGATGCATGAAACACATGAGATACCACATATCACTCATCGCTTATTGAAAAATTACCATTACACAACCATCTATGATGAGTGATGAAGGAAAAATAATAGGTCTGAAGGTCATCGCTAATCGCTAATACAATATTCAAGGCTCAAAATCCATTAGCGATAGGTGAATCTTTAACAATACAAGGAGAAGCAAGAACATCGCTTATCACTATTTCATATTAAGAGCTCTCAAAGTTATCCGTGATGAGTGAAGCTAGAACAATACCTCTCGTCACTTATTGTTAATTCAAAACATACACTATAGAGGCAATCTGCGATGAGCGATAAAGAGAGGTAGCTGATGAGACTTAAGTGAAAAATTTTAAGCATGTTCCCACAAGTTGTCATAATGAAGGGGACCTTCTACGATGACATGAGAAAATGGGCTCAAAAGCTTCTATGTCATAAAATACAAAGGATGTAAAGGCCAAAAAGGTCCTTAATTCTACCTTATATATAAAAATGAAATTATGACTTAGGCATGAGGGATCGGTTACCCCATGACCATTAATGACATAAGATGTTTTAATGTTACTGGCAATAGGAAAAAAAAGGTCAATGGTAAATTATAACCTTGGAATAAACAAAAAATTGAGGTAATTTTAAGGAAGGGTTCGAGATATTACAAAACCCTACAACAGTGATGAGAAGCAAAGCCCTAAGCTTTCAAATACCAACCTAATACTCAAAATGTGACAAGAGTTTGAGATTGAACATCAAAATTTTGCAAGTTCCATCAATACCCATTCCAAACACCCACTGCATTCAATAATAAAAGATGCATATTCAAAATTAATCCCATTTCAAATTTCCATTTCATTTTCATAAAGTACATTACATAATTCCAAGTAATGATTATCTATTACATAATCCCATGTAATGATCACATTTTTCCAATTATAATTTTCCATAAAGATAGAGATACATGGATACATACATAGCTTCCAAGAGCTTATTGAAATAGATATATAGTTAGAGTACAATGATCTAGATGTCCCCAATGTTGGTGAATACCTCCTAGATGTCCCCATTAAGTGGTGCTAAATTTTAGGTGTCCCTAAACTGGCGCTACATCCTCAAGTCATGATTGCCAACTGCATGAGGGAGAGCATCACTCAAGGAATTTTTTTCTGACCACAGACTTACTATGGTCCCCCACAAATCTACCTAACTGGTAATATGACCCTACCCTTTGACAAATATATTGATTTGATAACCTCATGATACTGGCCTTTTTGAGCATAGTGTTGTGTCTTACATATCTAGAGCTACCATACATTAGCTACAACATACATGTATGACTTCCTTGTCTAGTATGAATCATGGATTGATCACAATGAACTAACAGTGTAAAAATCATGACTACTTACAATACTTTGGCCAAAGAATTCAACACTCAGTACTTCAAGTGTAGGTCATTCGTTCACCCACCCCTTTGCTCAACTCGGTAATGACCCATACACACATGAATCCATTCCAAAAAGTATAAACATGAATTCTTACCAAAAAGTAATTTCCATACACATCAATCATGACCACTGCAATCAACACACAACATTAAATGACTTCAATTTAAAAACATAAAATAACTTTGTTTCAAAGGTATAACCCATAATCAACATTAAAAGACTTCATATCAAGGTACAATCCATACTCGATAGTAGACGACTTCATTTCAAAGGTACAATCCATAATCAATAGTAAATGAATTCAATTCAAAGGTATAGAACATTCAAGTAATCAATCTAGCCACATAGGTTAATCCCATCTTAACATGACCACCATCAAGAAGTAAAACATCAATCAATGATTAAACTGACCTTATAGGCTAATCCCCATTTATGGATTAAATAAAAAAGTAAAGAATTAATCAAATGATTCAATCGACCATATAGGCTACTCCTATCCTTGGATTATCCTAATCCCATAAATAATTCATATTACCCACATAGGTTTCAATAACATCAAAAACTGATAATTTCAGTATAGTACTTTAATGCAATATTATTTCTCATACCTCATGATCCATTCCAAAAGTATGATCTTAACAAATCAAGTATACACCCTAACCCTAGGGAAAAGACTCTTTTCAATCATAACATACATTCGGTCTAAAAGGTAATGACATAACAATTGACTAACTAGGTTACTCCCTTTCCCATGGATTATCCTAACCCAAGGAATAACCAAGTTAACCATACATGCACACATACTAAGTGACCAATGAGGTTACTCCATTTCCCATGGATTATCATAACCCTAGGAATAACCAAGTTAACCACCCATGTTCAAACTGAATTTTCTATTAAAGTACTTCAAGAAAATAACATATCTCATATTTCACAATTCATGCCACATACATATAGTATGAACTAATTATAGTTTCAATAGAAACATAACCATACAAATTACAATATAAAGAGTATGAGAATATTCCAAATAAAAAGGTTTCACCAAGACACAACTCTACCAAGAATCATGCAAGCTTAATCAAACTGAGAAATAAACCAAGTTCATAAACACAAGCTTAACATGCACTTAAAATCAATCTTTCCCAAACAAAAGCATTCATAAATAAATAACCTTTCAACTTAAAAAAATAGAGATATAGAAATCAAAATGCCTAGATTTATAGCTCCAATTGATATTATTGCTTTCCAAGCTCAACTTCCCCAATCTTGATTGCAAATTCTTCTAAGCTCAATCCTATATTCAAACTCTAGCCTCTCACAAACTCTCTCAATAATTGCAAAATCACAAAACAACTCTCTTTCTCACAAACGCTCTCAAGAATATACTAGCATACAAAATAAAAAAAAAATAACAATGAAGAAATTAGAATGCATAAAAATGTCCCAAAAGGTAGAGAACACCTCTATTTATACTAAAATTTGAGCATCTTAATGTTACAAATAAGCTACTAAATTTGCCACCTTCCTATTCCAAATGCATCAACTAAGCTCAAGAAGTGAGATGTGGCTATTTAAAACACTAGTTGAAAACAAGCACATAGTCCAACTTCTATATTATAGTTGATTCATTATTTTCTTGATGACAACAATGATTTAAACTTAGAAATGCAACCTACAGGTTTCCTTATTATAATATAAGTCGATTACCTTAGCGAGCACATGGTTGAAGACTAAGTCTCATGCTCCCTCAAGGTTGCGCATTGGATTATGGCACAACAAAAGACTTCTTTTAGTTTCAAACTTCCCAACAATATGGCGCTACCTTTCATGTTACACGACCTCTCTTTAGTGTGTAGGCTTTGACAAAGTCAATGATTTAATGAATAACGTTTCCTTTTGGAAATGATTCCATATAATACTCATGTGCTGTTTAAATACATAAAGACTTATTCTATTATGTGTTATATGTGCGCAACACTTAACTTGGCCATTTCACTTTATATGATAGCGCTTTAGCTTATTTCAAAGCATATTTAAATGTTTAACATAATATAATATATATATTATAATCTTTATAATATATATATTTTCACATGATATCAAGTGCATTATTTTCCAATTAATATATATATATATATATTAAAATAGTTATATATATACATATATTAATATGTATGGATATACGTTTACATTAACGTAATCATATATATATAACATTAATTTAGTATCTATACTTAAACACATATATTTACATATTCATCGATTGGTGCATATATACGAAATGTATATACCCATCGATTAATATATAAATATGAACATATGAAAAATAACTTACTCCTAACATAAAGACGTAACCACATATTCCAAATCAAGAACAATCAAAGAGTAAAACCATTGCAAAACATTCTCATTCAATGACTGAAGGTTACTATTTCCTGACTAATCTTGACTCAACTTGACCAAACTAGGATGTGAGTGTGTGTATGCTGAATTAGGCTCATTAAAGGTTACCATACCAAGTTCTTTTCTTGAGTAATACTCCCCCTCTCTTACCCAAGGGATTGATTCCTTCCTTCATCTAACTTAGTGCATCGAAAAGGTAGTTAGCCAATCACATGAAATTCATTTACATCATCAAAGCATTAAAGTAACAATATTGCAATACATATTCATTCATCACATTTTCCATAGCATATACAAAAAATAATCATACCTTCAAAACCAATTACATCTTAATGCATATTTAAGTGTTTTCTTCACCTATTAAACATATTAAAATCATGATTTACATTTATCATCATTTTTACTCATGAAGGTAAAAGTAATCTGGTAACTAAGAAATGAGATGTAACACATCACCACCAATCCTTTCAACCCGTGTCATAAACTACTCGCTCTCCATGAATATGAAGTCGCAAGATCCTCCATACATCCTCCAATATCATTGTCGCCTCACTATTCAGTAGGTGGAAGGAACTTGTCTTGAAGTGCCAACTCTCTACAAGTGTCATTAGCAAGCCCCTATTAGCCTACATAATAGACATAAGTCACATGGTGTAATCCCAAGGCAGTCAATGTATCCTGCTCCTCCACCAAGAGGTGATATTGCAACACAAAGGATGTTAGTTGAGACTCTTGTGTATATATAGGTGCAATTCTCACTTGCATTCACAAAAAGTGCATCATGTTAATTAAAACGCCTAAATTAGCCAATTTGACCTATTACATTTTCAAAATTTTACTAAAATTAGCCTATTAGTCAATTGTGTCACACTATTAGTGATATGCATCACATTTTGCAATTGCGGTGCATTTTCACACTTGCCTCACTCTAGCATGCATTTGCGGTGCAATTTTTTCAGTTGCATCATTCTACCCTACATTTGCATTGCATCGGGATAGTTGTTGTGCACAAAATAGTTGTGAGTAGGTTATACCTATGTCATACCTATTGTTGCCCTTTAATGATTGCATCACACTTTACAGTTGCGGTACATGGCACCACGGTTGCGGCGAACGCGATAACAATTGCGATGCAAAAATGACACCACATTTGAAAGCCCTTCTTTGTGCCCTAAAATCTACCTAAAATCAATAAAATCATGAAGGTTTAGATACATACTGCCACACTCGAGCCCTCATCACACTCGAATGATCATACTCGGTATCATCTGTGAGCAGCGACTGGTATAGGCAACATTTTGACAGCAGCTCCACAACAAATCTCAAACCAGAGCTCCTAGATCTCTAAACCAAAAGTGCATAAATGACTTATTTTCACCCCCTAGGGTATATTTATAACCTAATTTGACCTAATAGGTCCCCTACCTTCATAACTAGTTGCATCAACTTTTTCCTTTAAACATAAATATCAAGCCCTAGATTGAATTTTGAGCCTAGTTTTTCATCGCTAATGCATTTGCACCTATCAAATTAGCTTATCGGCAAATTTATAATTTTTTTTAGAATTTTTTTTAGAATTTTTTGAAAATTTTCCAATTTTCCCAAGGGGGCATCATCCTATCCAGCTTTAACTGGGGCACATTGGGGCATGTCGGCTATTTTTTTTATTATTCTTTGACATGACACTCAAAATCGTATTGTATCAAAGAGGGGCAAAATGTGCACATTGAAAAATATCTCGAGCTTGCAAGCAACATTTTATCACTAATTCACCTTCTTTCTTGCGTAATTAAATAATTTTAATTATTTAATTTTTCCTAATGTCATATTCTTCTATTAATTAAATATTTTTTATATTATTTAATTAATTCATTTTATCTTTATTATTTTTTTGATTAATTTAAATAAATGTCATTTTATTTAAATTATGCCACTAATCATCCTTTTCCTCTATAATCAAATGAATTCTTATTTATTTAATTATTCATTTCCATTTTCCCTCTGTTCTTCTATAATTAAATAATTATTTTAATTATTTAATTATTCATTAGCTTTTTCCTTCCACAATTAAATAAATCCTATTTATTTAATTATTTATCATTTTCTTATCTCCATAATTAAATAATTGTTTTAATTATTTAATCATTTATCATTTCCCTCCACCCATTATTTAATTTATTTTTAATTATTTAATTATTCATTTTACCTCTTCTAAAACTAAATAATTGCTATTATTATTTAATTTATTTCTTCTTATCTAAGCCCTAAATCTCAACTAATTTCTTGAGTTTTGGTACATCTTTCCCATCCTTATCTATTTTTCTCTCAATTAACCTCATCCATTGATCATGATACATCATCATTTGATCCTCACCCTTCATTTACATTGGGATTTCTATAAAAGCAAACCATCACCTTCATTCCAACCTTATCCACAATATTTAAAGTTTTGCTATCTTAAGTTCTAGCTATCTTTCATCAATATCAAGCTTATCAAATATCTTGCATACTACAAATATGAGAACAAACAAGGTAAAATGCAAAAGAGAAACAAAGATGAATCAACTATGACATAGAGATCGAAGTATTAGTGCTTTATCATTTGGATTTCTATTGTCATTTGTGCTTCGTTGTTGGATTAGGGTCTTTATTAGCTTTAATTAGATAGTTTTGTGGTTTCTATCATTGATTCATGCCCTTTCCCGAATTTCACCCGATCTACAAAATTGACAAGATATTAGTGGCATGAGGAGCATGAACACTCTTTATTGGTTTCTTCCCCTTTTAGGGCTTCCCTAAGTGTATTGTGTTTTCAATATCTTTTGTTGGTTTGGTTACACTTGTGTATATGTGTTTTCTTATCTTTCATGTTTCCTTTGAATTATGAACATACTAAATTGGATTTATAAGCATTATAAGCAAGATTTTAGATGTTAGAAGGTTATGTGGGGAGTTGAAAAGCTAGTATCTATAATTGATCATTGTAAGGAGAGTGTCTCCAACATTTATAGATAAATTAGTATTATACCAAGGTTTTTATTATCCTTGCAAGTGTGTGAATGATATAACAATCCTTTTGACTAATTATATCTTCTACAAGGTCAAATGGAAGTGAGGATTTGCTCCTTTTGAACCCAATATTAATACAAGAGTGGGATGGGATACAAGATCAATAGCAATACATATGGAAAGAGAATTGGAAGAGGATGCGACATAATTTAGGAGGCTAGAAAATGGTGTTGCTTGTATTTCTCACTTAATATGAAAGATTGATAGATTGGATAGTATCATGGTTTCTTGAATTAAAAACCTAGGTATTGAATGAGAGTGAGAAGAGGAAACATGAGAGCCTAAGAGAACTAAATAAAGAAAAGGGAGAGAAACATCTAGTGGTTTATTCAAGCCTAAGAAAAATATGGGCATTAAATGTTAGGATTAGTTGTCATACACCTTACAAGTCCAAGTAGCATTATATTTATTTAATATTCATAATATTTTGTAAATAAAGGGTACATGGAAAAAGGGCACCCCTACTTGGGAGGAATCTCAAGATTCTTTAAGTGACATAAAATTCCACTTGGCATTTGTATTATGATGCATGAAATATGTGTAAGAGAATCTATATCATGTAATATGTGGAAGAGCATATATGTCATGCAAGATGCATAAGAGCATTTATGAAACGTGTAACAACATTTTAGGACGAAGGTTACATAGTGGCATAGATGGAGCATATTTGATCGACTAATAGAAGCATGTATAAGAGCATCTTGTAAAAGGTTTGAATAGAATAGATTGGAGTGCCCAAGTTTGGTGGGTGGAATCCTTAACTTGGGAGTTGCATATTATTATCAAGATTTCATGAGGGAGTTTGGACTTGGACTAGATTTAGGTACCCAAATTGAGTCAACTTTGGTCTATAGTATTGAAAACCATTGATAGTTTCCTCAATTGTCCTTATCTTATGTATTGGATGGTAGGTACGGAGTTTGTGCATGGTATTCAAAGCATGGTTATGTTGTCGAGTTGACTCTAAAAGCCAATGCTAAAGATCTTGTATATCTATTATTGAGAGCATGGATACTATGTATTATATTGTAATCTTCTATTTATATTAATATATTACGTACTTCAAGATTGGTTTTTTTTAGAAGGGTTTTATCATGGTATATCTTGTGTTGTATGTTGGTTTTTGTTGATTGTTGTTTAGATTTTTTTTTTTTGTTGATTTTTGGTTAGGTTTGAGATTTGGGTTTGCTAGAGTCAAGCTATATAGGCACACTCACATGTTTTGATAAAGAATATTCTCCTAATGTGAAATTATCCATCTAGACTTATTGTTCAATTTTCCTATTCATCATTTGTTTCAACTAGGATTTCATATTTTGCAACTTCTCTCCTTTGGTAGTCACCATATGTAGTTAGAGTCTTAACCATGGCATCTCAATCGTATTCTTGCATGAATTTCCATCTAAAGCAATAGAATCCAAAGGCTAACATGATATGATTGTACCTAGTGTTTTTCTTAGCATTTATTCATTTGTATGCCTTTATTGATCAACTTATCTTCATCATTCATTTAGTGGAATCCATGCAATATGATGAGTTCCAGAAGGATAGAAAGTTGTGTTATGATAGACACTCATGAAATACATAGCTCCACTGGCAAGCAAGTTGTGTTATGCTAGGTGGCCATGTTAAAAATGTTCTAAACTCGTAGAATAGGAAACTTCATTATGCTAGGACTATGAAAACCACACTTTAGGGAGTGCACAAAAAACACCTTAGGGGGTGCACAAAATTTAATGTCACGGGGGATGAATAAATTCTTAATGTCACAAGGGACGAATTGAGAACCACACCTCAAGGGGAATTGTAAAAAACATGACCACCAAAGGGGTATGTTAATAAGTCGAATCTCACAAGATGTATATGAAATGGATATGTGTAATGTATGCCCCCCCTTAAAATATTAGTGTACTTTCTACACTAATGTTTTAAGGAGATAGAAAGGGATCCCTTGCTAGAAGGAATGCATCTAACACAAGGCTACCTAACTCCTTGCCCCCCAAGTGTAGGGACAAATATGAGACAAGATCGATGATTGAATGTTGATCATTGTGAAAGGAAATATGATTGCATAAATCCTAGTTTATACCCCCATGCATGGTAGTGAGCATGTTGTGATACTACAACTACCACATGGCAAGAAGTAACAACTAATGATATTTATTTCTTGTACAACCAAGTGAAGATATTTTTGATATTTTTGTTATTTGTGAAGGAAAATAGCCAAGACCTCTTGTTGTTTCTTGCATGTTGAGCTCTACGGGGACATGAATTCCTTGTTCTTTTACACCACATTCTTTTCCATTATAGCTAAATTGTTTCAAATGTTCATAACCTCTTCCATATATGGCTTCCATTGCTTTCAAACAAAGTGTTTTTTCATAATCACTTTCATAATAAGTGGATGTGTAATTTGTGTTTTCCTCTTTGTTGGAAGTTGTGAAATTAGATGTTTTTGATGATTTAGTGATAGATTGTGTTGATATCATTACTGCTTCTTTCTCTTTAACTAATTTTGATTGCATAATATTGTATTCCCCCATGAATTTAGGAGTGAAATCTAATGATCCCAAATTATCATCCAACAACTTTGTCACAAATGAAATACACTCATATTTATCTTTAGGTTGTAAAGGTTCCACTTTTGTAATTGGTCTCAATGTTCTTAGAGGGTTTTTCATCCCCATTTTAGTTTGTAAGCAATTTTTCAGATTTAGGATAAGCTTTTATCGTGTAAACCTTATTTTTGTATGTGTACTTCATTAAATGGTGAAGTGTTGAAGTCACTCCTTTCATCTCATGTATCCATGGTCTACCCAAGAGAAGATTGTAGGAAAGATCATGGGGCATGACATGAATAGGAATTTGCAACATAACCTTACCAGTTTTAATAGGTAACATTATCACACCAAGCAGTTGTCTTTCCATGTTATCAAAACCTTTGATTGAAAAATCAACGAGTTGAATTAAAGTTTTATCTACTCCAATTTGATCCAAAAGATTTACACTAAAAACATTAATCCATAAACCATTATCAATAAGGGTATGCGTAATCCCAATCTTGTTAATACTAGCCATTATCATCAAGGCATCATTTTGTTTGTGTTTCCAAAGGGGGTAATTCATTTTGATGAAAGAAAATATCCATAGCAGGTGAATTCATACTCTCAATCAAAAGCTGCCACATTATTTGGTTGCACACTAGGAGGGACAACAACTTTATGTAAAGCCTGCATGCCATGATAAATAGGTGATGTTTGAATTAAATCCCACAAGGAGATCTTTGGAGGAGTGTTATGAAGTTGTTCAAAAATATCATATTCTTTACCACTACACTACTAGATATTAGGTGCAGGTGGGAGGTATGGTTGAGCCAATGGAATGAATGTTGGAGCTTTTTTTGGTTGCTTATTTTTTCTAGTGTTATATGTGTGAGCTACAATATGATAACTATGTTGCTGTGACACATGATTACTAGTATGTTGTTTTGCAAAGCTTAGGATATGGCCATGAGGTTTAAGAGGTGCTATAATGAGAGGTGACTTAGAAGGTCCAATAATTAGAGGAATTTTAGTAGGTCCAAAAGGAGTTTTAGGAGGATATATAATATCTAATTGTGTGTTCATAACCTCAATGGACTTAACTTCATGTTGACGATCTTCTATTGAGGGGGAATGTAATATCACCTTAGCATCTTCATCTATGCAATCCATAAATGTATCAATGATTTCATACCCTTATGCCATAATATCTTCCCAAGTAGAAGAGATATTGGGAGAGAAAAAAAGAAGAACCTCATGATGCTCAACGATTGGATCCTCCAACTCCAATATACCTTCTTTAAGTGAGATATTGGGAGAAGAAAAAGTATGATTGTCATGATTTTCAATTATTTCATTCTCTATTATTTCATTCTCTTACACCAAAAAATTCTCACAAGTAGGGGATATTTTGGGAGATGAATGAAGATAAGGAAAATTTATATTAAGAAATGTGTCAGTGATTTCATCCTCTTGTGCCAAGATACTCTCACAACTAGGAGAGATGGTGGGAGAGGGATCAACAAAAAATAACAAAAGAGGAGAAATAAACTCATTTCACATGTTTGTATAAAAAATTCCTTGAAATTATTAACAAGACATAACAATAGGACATACATTATGACAAAAATAGTTTTTTGCAATGAGAGCATGATGTAAATAATTGTCCTACATATCTGATAATTTCCAACACTAAAATGTAACTATTTTTTTGGTCAAATTTGTAACAAATTAAGTAAAATGACACCTTTCTTTCACATGCAATAACACCTTTTAAGAATTCCAAATAAAAAATTTACAAGCAGAATAAGACTAAGCACTCAAAGATAGAGATCTGGGTAAACTTTTGTTAATGCAAGTGTAGCAAGACAAAGGTGCCATCCCTGTCTTGGACATGGTTTTTGAAAACTGAAAAAATTGATTGTGTATAATACTGCTTAAGGATTTTGGATTTGTTTGCAAATAGGTTTGAAAGTGATTTTTTTTCTAGATTTTTCTAATTTTATGATTGTGAACTTATGAATGAAAATATACAATAATATTGGAAATAAATGATAGTTTTAAAATGCAAAAATAGAATTCAGACAATAGAATCCTTTAGAGAACACAAAAACAAAGATCTGAGCCAAATGTTATCCAAAAAAATAGGACAAAGTAACCTAGGGTGCCTGTTTCCTAGATAGGGTTTCAAAAAATTCAAAGTTTGATTGTATTTATTATTGTTTAAGGTTCCTAGGTCTGTATGCAAATAGGTATGACAGTGAATATTTTTCCATATTTTGTTGAATTTATGATTGTGAACTTGAAAATGCAAGTGTGCAACAATATTAAAAATGTGTGAACATTAAATAATAATTTTGTATGCAATTTTTAAATCTAAGATACAATAACTGATTGATTTCAAGATGCAAAGTTTTGAGAATGATAATTAGATGCAATTTTGAAACAAAACTATGCAATTTTTCACTTTTTTGACCTAAATGAAAGGTGCAATTTGAATGCAATGAACAATTTTAGACTTACATGACCTAATGAATGCAATTTGAATATAGATCTGATATAGAATGACTGAAAAAAACCCTATTACAACCTATAATGCAATATGAATACAATTATTTTGAAATTTTTATGCCTTTTTATGATGTAAAATTGAAACCCTAAATGAGAAATGCAAAACCTAGATCTAGGGTAAATTATGAAAAATTTCAGAAGGTATATAATGTTAACATGTCAAGTTCACCAAAATGGAACATAGAAAAATTGGTTGATGATGGAGGAAATACCAAAGTGATAAGGTTTGCATTCCCCTTTAGTTTTGCTTTATGTTTCTAGGTTTCAATGAAAGAATGTTTTAGGATGTTTTTGGGGATTTTGATAGATTTGATAAGGCATATGATTGACTTACAATTTGAAAGGTGAGTCAACCAACCCTTGAAAAAATATAATATGTATTTAGAAATGAAATGAAATGATCTAACTAGGTTAATAGTGCAATTTACTATTTTGATGTAAATATAGAAGACACAAAAGTTCACAAAAAAAATTAGACAATAGAAATGGGTAGAACAAGACACCGTGCACTTGCAGTTCAAATCTAGGGCTGAAAATGGAGGACATAGGCACCCAGGGCATGATTTTCCTTGTAGTTCTTTTTCAGGTTTATCTTCATAGTCCTCTAATGTTAGATCAGAGCCTTTCATTTTTTCTTGCAAATTTGTCAGATAACTGTCAGATAATGCTATAGGTGAGTTTCTATGAGTTGATAAGATGTAGGATCTCAATTGTAACAATGGAAAATGAGTTTTCAAACTTCCTTTAACCTCCTTTAAACTTGAAACCTGCACATTCAAAAATAAAAGAAGGGTTGTGCCATTTAGGGGCTTGCCTAAGTCAAACCTTGTGTTAGTTTTTCCACTTCAACAATGGAAATGTCAATGATAATTGAATAAATGATAGGAAGGAATGATGAATCAACATAGTGTTTCAAATCACCACACTTCAATGCCTTCCTTGAAGGACTATGTCATGCACATCACCTCAAGGTCTTGGATCTTGATTGCTTTATTTGCTTGAATGCTTGAATTTCTTGGAGACTTACAAAGGGTTAGCCTTCACAAAAAATATGATAACATAACAACATGATGAATGCTTGGATCTTGAATTGTTGTAATGAATCACTAAAAATTATGCTCTTAATTGCTCTTGATAATAATTTCTTAATCATAAATTCTCCTTAATGCTTGTCAGGTTTTAAATGATTCAATAGCTAGGTATTGATATGCAATTATTCAATTTCCCACAAATTAAATCTTGATAGCTGACTTTAGAAAATTGAATTGTAAATAATAAATTTCCAACACCAAAATATTTGGATTTGGGGCCAAAATAGGGGGACACTCATGCCTAGGGCATGAGTGTCCTGACCCTATTTTTCAAGACTTTTAGTGTCAGGGGTAAGGTATTAGATAAATGCATTTGTTTCCTGCTTGCAATTCATCAGTAATTGTTAAAAATGGGCCATAGAATGCAAAATTTAGGAAATTAGGTGCTCAATTAGGTCCAATAATTTAAGAGGGAGCAAAACATAAGGTGAAATTGTCAAGGGTGACAATTTATGACAATAAAACTACATGATGGATATAAATGATTAAACAATGTACTGCAACCTAAATGATAATAAAAATGAGAAAATATGCTTAGAATAACAACTTATAAACAAATTAATGCAATATAATGATAATGAAAATGAGAGAAGATTCTTATAATAAAAAATTCTAAAAAACTTAATGCAATCTAACTGATAATGAAAATAAGAAAATATATTTAGAAAAACAAACTCTAAATAATTTAATATAAAAAATATGATATTGAAAATAAGAAAAGATGGGCGAATGATTGGTGGAAACCATAGTGTATCAGCCAAGATGAACCAAACCCCACAAGAAAAGTAGAAGAGGGACATATTTTCACATTCAAAAAACTAAGATTGGGGAAAGGATGGTGGTAGTGAATAAGAAAGATATGTTGATAGGGATGGTGGATGGTATGATGAGATAAAAAATTGAGCAACTTAGTACTATATATTAGAATTCCATGTAGTGAGAACTTAATTTGATATAGTATGGGAAACTATACATCAAGGTATGAGGAACCAGTTAACTTCATATCACATGCATATGATTGACATAACAAACAAAAATGTTAGTCCAACACCTCACAAAGTCACAAGAGGATTTTACGGGGTCGATGTTGGAAAACCACAAGCACAAGAGGATGCCCCAAATGTAACATAATATTGTGGTAGATATTGGTGGGTACAATGTGAATCAACTAGGAAAACATGACAAACCAAAAGCCAATACTTGCCCCTATTTCTACCAGTTGAAGCACACCATTATATGATGGATCGTGGCAACCTTAAGTAGGTAGAGTAGTGTTGATGATGTTT